>ML778313.1:706445-734707 GCA_009831015.1 Picea engelmannii
AAATTTATTTTCCTAAATGAAACAACAATTGCATAAAGGGAAATTTCCAATTATGTTGTTCAAAAATATAACAAAGAAAATAGATGTTAAAGAAAGGATCTTTCGCACAACCCAAGAAACATTTGTAACAAAATTGTGAACAGACATAGTACAAGATCTCAAGAAACCAAATATCTCCACAACTGTTGTATGTATACATATACACCTCCACCAACAATTTGCACAAAAAAAAAATGCCTTCAACAATTTTGTGCATTTTTTTTGTTGTACACATATATATTATATTTTTCAATATATTAACTATTATGCTCATGTGTGCAGGTTGAGGATGTTATGGTTGCATCAAATTCCTACTCAACCCCCTTCGAGATTATATGTGCCAATTTCAATTCTCATTCTTTTGCCTATTAGTTCATAAATTATGGCACAATTGATTGTCTACGATGCAGTGCAAAATTCCCTTACATATATAGTCATTGCGTCAACGTTGTCATCCGAACCCTCAACAACACAATTGTACATTGTACAGTTAGACAACATGTATTACAAGATATACTTCCTGGGTTGATAGAATTTCCATATGAAATATACCTGGAGAAAAAGGAAAAGACTATCTACATGTTACGTGACTTCCGCGTCCATAAAAAATTTACCTTAAATGAGGACAATGCCATACTGCATATCATCTGAACCAAAAACAAAAATTACATATCTTGCATTGACAAGAAATGAAACAGTGTCATCTGTCTCTATCCATGTTACCCAATGAAGATATGAATAAATTTTTGCACTACCATGACAAAGTGAACTGGAGACACATAAGATTGTTGAGTCCAGGAATGAGAAGAATGAGGAAAGACCTCATACAAAGTACCCAATTGTGAATAAATCAGGTCCATTATTTGAGGTGTCAAAATAGTTTGCTCCTCTGAACAGAACCATCAAGCATTTTCAATAATCTTTTAAATTTTGCATTGTTCAAACTCCATTAAGTTAAACGCTGACAGTCTTTTCCATAAATAGTAATGTTAGAACATTGTCAGGTCAATGTGATCTTGGTTCATAGTAATATCAGAAGCAAATGTTCATAGTGATATTGGTTCATAGTAATATAGAAATCGACGAATTGCTTGGTGCCCATTTGGGAATTTGGTTATAGAGGGGATACAATGCCCAATCTTTGTTGATTTTTGTATGTGGTGTGTTTGAAATAATTTTGATCATGTGCTTTGGTGTTGTAGTTCAAGGTTCTCATGGGCCTGGTTTTTGGACTATGACTGGATAATAGATTCAGGATCTTAGCAGTTTTTTTACAATCTTAAGGAATATACAAGACCTGACTTGCCTTTTAATGTAGGATATGTGGAGAAAATGTAATATGTAGTTCATTTAACCAATTTTACTTGATTAATGAAATTACCAATATTCTTCTTTGGAAATATTTTGAAAAAAAAAAGATATATGCTAGTTGAAGTCAAATAGAAATATTCTATCAACCACACAAAATTAAAATTCAAGATTGTCATTGTTATACTTACGCTCAAGTTGATAGTACAATAACTTTATTTCAACAACCCTCCATTGATTTATCTTTATCTTTTCGATGCTTCTCTTATGAAACCACATCCTGGAAACTATAAGTATGACTCACTTTCTCTATTCTTTGATTGAAGTTCCTGTAGATTTGTCTAAAGAACTTCATATTTATTGTTGGTCCTAAAGTTTGCACCTGACTACTAAATGGTAGATCTAGGCCACCAACAGTTTGGAATGCTCATTCTTTTCAATTTGTTGATCAGTTAGAGGGTTGGTTCACCAAGACTAGAGAATGGTGATATTGGCAAGATGATATGGATGGGGGTTCTCCTTGGCTACTATTTCACCAATGACAGACAAGTGACATAATAAAGGTAAAAACAGAGGGAAACAACAAACCATTCAATGAATAATCTATTGCAAGAAGTTTAATACTTAAAATAATGTTTCAAGGCATTAAAAATTGTATAAAAAACACAATTACTCTCACAGGTTGCAAAAAACAAAAAAATCTTCATCAAAGCATTAGATTTTATCACAGGTACCCCAGATGCACCCCAGTCGCCTGAATTGACCAATGGTTCGATCTACCAAATCAACCTCCCTATTATCGAATTGATAGAGGTGAATATTATGGGATCAAAAATTTGTTTTGTGCGGATATTGAATTGGGAAAAATTGTTGGTTATTTTTTTTCTTTTAAGCAATTATCATTATAAGAATGAAAAATTATGCTAACCCGCTGTTATCTACAAAGGCCAAACATCAATAAGGCCTTTAAATCAACTATACATAGTTACAGCCAAAAATCAAGTCATAGTTTGTGTTTGCATTTGATCACACTCTTTTTAATGATACAAACACAAAACAAAACGAGTATGTGGAAAAAATATTGGACTATAAAATGATGATTTGGAAACAAGTGAAAATTCTAACCCACACTTATTTTCCAATGCCAAAGATCAATGACACTTGTAAATACATCTGAAGTTTCCGCTTGTTCTTAAAATCTGTGATATTTTCAAACTCCAAATGCACAAGTGTCGTTGATCTGAACCCACATATAGGTGTTAGTTTTATTTTGGACTTTGGGTTTTCCAAAGCATCTTCCATCACCATTTCCACATATGGACCTCATCCTGTAAAAATGGACAGTTGACTGATATGTCTAAGGATGACACCCCAAGTGCCCAGTCTTAAAATATCTTCTTCATCTTGTAAGATAATTGAAGTTGTTAGAACACTTTAGGATTTTAAACTTTCAAATTTTAAAATATTTTGTTTTTACCTCTTAAAAATAAAAATTCACTAAAAAAACTTAGGGAATTGTTTTTCAATTAAATAAATCCATGATCTTTATGTATTGATAAGGTGCTTACAATATCATTCGTTGATGAATTCCATTAAATTTGATCAAACATATCTCGTGTTATCCTCATTATAAACGTACCTGGATTTTAAAAGAAAACCTTCAACGGTCACTTTGAGACTTTGCGCTTCGGGAGTTTCAAGGCATCTAAACAACAAAAACCTCGAATCTACGAAGTTCTGAAGTCCCGAAGACAGTTCGTTGTGATAATATTTAAAAGTGTATACAAATGAGCGATAGGACACGTCAAAAGGTTGAGGTGTCACATAAAGAATATGTGCCATGTGTCACTTGGAACAGTACAGACGAGGAAAAAAAAATATGCTTTAAACGAGTTTCGCATGTCATGTTCTATATGAGCGCCACGTCCTATCACAACCCCATCGTTACGACAACAAGCGAAGAAAATTTTTGTTTTGGGTGTTTTTAGGAGTTAAGAGGCAAGAAGGCAATGATGATAACAGCTTGACCACACCACAGACAACGAATAGAAGCATGCAACCCTGGTAATAGGAAACTATGACACCATGCACAGGCACAAGGGCGACTGGGCAAAAACATGCACAAATAGCAAGGAGGAACGACTACCCGCCCGACACAAACACGACCAAACCTACAAGATAAGGGACAACATCCCCATCTCGACACAACGGCCTAAACAAACAAGACGAGAACCTCAAGGCACGCGGACCCAATGCCTGAAGGCATTCAACTCATGTGCCCAAAGCAACTTGCAACGACCGACAACTCAAACAGAATGCACCAACTCCAGCCAAGGTCTCGTTCACTGCTAACCCACAGGGTGCACCATGATCCCCACATCAAGAATCATGTCATTCCCAGGTGAGAGACGCATCAGTAACCTTGGCGCAAACAAAATCTATCCAAACTAGGCTCTCTAGAAAACTCTGACGTGCTAGGAGCCGAATACTGACTGGTAGACTATACCTACCCCCACACAAAAGGTCGACGAGACACAAGAGGATGAAGACAAGGGGTGATGCCAGCCCACACGATGTCGTCCCTGACCCCACCAATCACCCAGTCTATTTGGTCTAGGACTACATTCTGTTTCAAAAAGGGTTTCATTCTAATGGGGCACGTCAAGATACAATTAGTCAATAATGCGTCCACTAAAGAAACATTAATACAATTAATTTAACAAGCCTAAGTAATCAATACTAGAACTATAATTATAATACAATCTAACCTCAATTGTAATCAATTTAGCAAGTCTAAAATTTGCAATCTAGTCTTTACTCACCATACTAATTTTAATCATTATTACAACCTAAATGGACAATTCTATAATAATCTAAATCTCCATCCAACTAGCCATAAACTTGAATAACAACATTAACATTATTAAAGTAGAATGCTACCATTATCACTTATGAACAGTTAAACCTCAACATTAGTCTAGCTATATTGACCGAACTAGCCACACTAGTTGTCTATTATCATTGAGGAGGAAATTGCCAACTAATAACATTGTTGTAGAAAATTAACAAGGTAATTGCATATATGTTACATAACAATTTATTATAGCAGATAGCAAGGCAAGTACATAACAATTAACATGACTATCATTTAGCAATGGCAAGGCAAATTACATGATTTTTATCACTTAACTCACTGTGGAAAATAATCATAAGAAGGAACCCTTTGCAACATTAAGAAACGTCCCAACAGGTATAAGGTCATGAGAAGTTCATAAGGTTACTCGCAATTATAAAGCACAAAATACAGATTACTATTGAACAACAATATTTAACCGTTAAAACTATGGGATATGCTAGTGTTTAAAATCAATATCTTTAAATTAAATCCTACTGTTTGAAACAAAAGAAACTTGATAACTAGTGCAAATACCTGCGAAGCTTCATAAATAAAATTATGAATTTAATGACTTAAAAAAACCACAAGGAGTTATGAAGAGGTATAAACACAAAATGCCACAAGGCACAACACAGAATATTGAGAAGCGATATTCAACCATTGGGGGTTATCTGGCATATAATTTCAAAATTTAAGTTGAACCATTATGCTTTTCTGGACAGGAAGGCGATATGGTATATAATATTGAGAGACCTCATATATGAAAACAAAAATTTCACTTGCATCTAGACTTACGGAAACAAAAAAACCTAAAATATTGCAAAAGTACCAAATGCAGATTAGTCTACAGCAGTAATTCACCATTAATAATACTTTAGGCATCAGGATGAGGTTGTCATAAAGAAGCTCAATACAATGTCTAATAACGATGACTGTCCAACGCATACCATCAATCAAATTCAAGGATGTAGAGATTCATTTCCGTTATGGAAGTCGCATCCACTCCAATCACAGAAGTGCATGATTAAATATTAACCCTGTCATCTACGATTCTACAACTGTCAATTTATTAATTACACACGGAAATGCCTCATAAAAATTCCAGGTAACTGTCAGCTACTAAAAACATCATGGAGATAGAAAAAAGGGGGGGTTGGGGTATTTAAATGGAACACAGATGAATAAATATAAAAACACAGGCATACTAACACTGTCATAAAGATTTATAAAAGCCGCAGGTATTTTCCATAATAGGTAATATATATAGGTTAAGAATAATCATGCCATCCACTGATAAAAATACGTAAATGGAAGGAATTATAATGCAGCTGAAAAAATGGAATAAGGGATCGTGTGAAGGACGCATAGGTCTTCAAAAACGCAGAGGCTGCTATGGTCAACCCACACACAGAGAGAAGCGATTGACCCCAAACACCGAGATCAACAGTGGCGTTGCTCAGTAAAAAAAAAAAACATTGTTTCGGTCCATTAACCACTCGAATTTGCGAAGTTAAAAGAATTCAAGGAGGGGTAGCAATGACATCGCTGTTTGGGATTGATATAACATCCAGTTACATAATAACAAAATCTCCATCCAAAAATTGTTGTCTACTAAATATAAAAAATTTGTTATCACTGGAATCACAGGAAACAATCTCTCACTCATATTAGATATAAATTACTGTTAATAAATTCACATTCAATGCATAAACGCAGGGTTATATTTATCCATCAAGCATAGAAAAAAACGCAGAGAGAGATAATGTCGAGGTTGAAGAAATTTTTTTCCAACAATCAAATTGCAAAGTTAAATAACCTCATCAAGGCGCAAGGCAAACCATCAACCAAGGATAAACATCAAGGGTAGACAGCTAACAGGTGCGTCCTTCTCTCATCATCCTCGCACAGAAAAGCAGGGCATTGAGATCCATAGGTCTATTAATGTTGAGGTGATGACCGTAGATCAAGCTCCTGGCTAACTGCTCAGGCGAGGACTGGTGAGCTAGGGACGAAGGCTAAACAACCACAAAGGTCACAATCAAAACACTGCAAGGTAGTCAAAACATGCAGGGAGACGAAGGCCATGGGAGTCAATCAATCATCGAGCTAGGCTAAGAAAAATTTCAATCATCAATCTAGACAATCAGTTTACTTACTCCATTAAACATGCAGATCCAAGCATAAATCCTACAACAATCTACCATACAAAAATGAAGAGAGTGTATCGTTGCATGATCGCCCGCTATGAGTGACGTCCCGTGCGCTCCATGAAACTCCCACTTGTTGACCGAAAAGACTTCACCGATACCTCCCAGCCAATGCTAAGGGTACTATTCTTCCCCCTTAGCCCCCCGAGCCGCAAAGGGGCCACACACACACTATCTAGAGGTTTCAGCTAGCTCCCAGCTCGCCTTGTAAGGTCGAGATACCACTCCTCACTAAGCTGGGTATCCCAACTCCCACAATCTAAGTCAATCAAGTAGATATTTCTGCAGCGTAACATTACAAAAATAGAAACGATATTTCCTCCATCTCCTCCCTTCATTATATAGAGTTTCGTAGTACCTTACTTTCCTAAAATATCATTTAATTAAAGTTTTTAAAATTTCAATTCCTAAAAATTTATCCCCGTACAAGTGTCACACATCCCCTTCATTCCTCCATAAATTAATTTCCTTAATTAATTAATTATCTTTATTTCCCTCACCCACCTAGAGTCACTCCTATAATCGCTCCTAGGTGTCCCCAAATTCTCTTACAGGTTTTAATGACTTTCCCCATTATTAAATTGCTAGTTCTGTTTAAATTAGAAAGCTCTTAAATGCTAGATACCCTTACTAAGTTTGACTTTATGCTTTTCCCCTTGTGTTTCCATTTTATTTTTATGTTTCCCTCTTTTCCTAGTTTCCTAAATATTTTAGATTTCCCTCTTTCCCCTTTTCATTTAGGACTCAAATTGGCAGGTGTAGAAATTAACCCCCTTTTTCCTTTTTCCCTTTTCAGTTAATAATTTTAAATTATCATAAAAAAATAAAACGATTATTCCCCTTTTTTTTAAATTTTACCCTAACAGATTTTTATGAATTATTTAAATTGCTTACCCCCTTATTGTTACAATATTTAACGAGTAGTATGATTATTATTTACATTGTTTTTTTTTTTTTAAATAGATAGATAAAATTTTACCACTAGCATAATTTAGACTTAGACCTTAATTTTTTGTGTTGGGCGACACTTTATTAGGGAATTTTTTTATTTATTTTTAATTCTTAACACGTTATTCGTCCTAAGGCCATCTAGGTTTATTCATTTATCATCAACAACACGACGTGCCCTTCAGGACGCACTAGGTGCTCCAAGGGTGCCACTCACCTTAATCTGTTTCCCTTACGCGACGTGCCCTTCAGGACGCACTACGTGCTCCAAGGGTTCCACTCACCTCTTGACTGACTTGGTAGACATAAAAAACCCCTGGAGTCAATACTCCACCAGGTGAACTTATGGGAGACTAAGGGCCTATAAGGAATAAGGCCCCTGCCTTATTGCGCACCCCTTAGAATCATCGTGAGCGACTCTCGCAGTCTGCCCTCACGGTATCGTGGGTCCTCTCGAACTAGGTAAACGTTAACCTATAGTTCGAGACACAACAGGAGTGCCAGTAGGCTATGGCAGGGATTCTGTCCACACCTCTCCCTCAACATCTCTAGTAGTCGTGCGTGACCCCTTTACTCCACATGGGAGTCTAGTCGGCAAGCTATCATCAGCCTGCATCATCAACGAATCATGTCAGAATATATCCATATCATATCATCTAATTAGATGCACTAATATCATAGTAAAACAATCAAACCCCAATGGTACACTCCCTCACTCAATCCAGAGTCCAAGGGGTCCCATCAATGCCTCTACATCCTTGAGGTCCAAAATCCTGCACAATCAGTAAAACCGAGTCAATAACACCTGTCTATGTCAATGCAGTAAAAAAACCAGTCATCAATCCATAACGCCTCATAATAAAAATCAATGTTTTAATAACATAAAGTTTGGATCACTTGCAAGCAAGTGTCCTCAAAGAATAAGTTCGCTCAGTGCGCAAGAGAGGGATGTTACACGTCCCCTGACTGATGGATGCCACGTATTTGCGACAATTTTATGACACTTGTCAGCAATGCATTGATGCCACATCTCTCTGGTACTTAGGGATTCAGAGGTTTATGAATGTGGAGCTTGTATAACTCCCAAAGTAGTATGGGCCTGGACTGATGTGGCTGCCTCACATCACATGATGTCACGTTTCCTTACTAGTTGATGTCACGTGCCCTTCTTGGATGACTTCCCCGTGCCTCTAGCACTTCGCCCTTTGAGAGTTTCTCTATGCAAAATTTGTATAACTCCCAGACTGGTACGGGCCCAGAGTCATTAACCATGTTTATTTCCAATTAACCCAAGATTAATGTATCTTATCATTAAGTATCTCAGGAGTTCTTGACTCCATCTCTTCGGCATTCGGTAATTTTGACCTGTTTTGGATTGAAAAATCACAGAGTGGTATAGGCCCGAAGTGACGTGGCACTTTGCGCATTCAGATCTGTGGCACTTCAAATATTTGGCACTTTTCAAGTTTCCACTTGTTCTTAAAACCTGCGTGATTTTGAAACTCCAAATGTATAGGTGTCGTTGATATGAACCCACATATAGGTGTTAGTTTTATGCTGGACTTTGGGTTTTCCAAAGTATCTTCCATCACCATTTCCACATATGGACCTCTTCTTGTAAAAATGATTCTTTGTAACCTAAATGGAAAGTTGACTGATATGTCTAAGGATGACATCCCGAGTGCGTCCATTGGGTTTTCCAAAGCATCTTCCATCACCATTTCCACATCTGGACCTCATCTTGTAAAAATGATTCTTTGTAACCTAAATGGACAGTTGACTGATATGTCTAAGGATGACACCCCGAGTGCCCAATCTTAGAATATCTTCTTCATCTTGTACCATAATTGAATATGTTAGAACACTTTACGATTTTAAACTTTTAAATTTTAAAATCTTTTGTTTTTACCTCTTAAAAATAAAAATTCACCAAACAAACTTAGGGAATTTCTTTTCAATTAAATAAATCCATGATCGTTATGTATTAATAAGGCGCTTACAATATCATATGTTGATGAATTCCATTAAATTTGATCAAACAACTCTCGTGTTCTCCGCATTATAAACCTGCCTGAATTTTAAAAGAAAACCTTCAACGCTCACTTCGGGACTTCGCGCTTAGGGATTTTCAAGGCATCTAAACAACAAACCCTGAATCTACAAAGTTCAGAAGTCCCGAAGATAGTTCCTTGCGATAATATTTAAAAGGGTTTACAAATGAGTTATAGGACATGCCAAAAGGCTGATGTGTCACATAAAGAATATGTTCCACATGTCACTTGAAACAGTATAGATGACGAACACAAAATATTCTTTAAACGAGTGCCACATGTCATGGTCTATAGGAGCGCCACGTCCCCTGAATGATGGACACCACTTATTTGCACCAGTTTTATGACACATGTTGACAACGGATTAATGCCACGTCTCTCTGGTACTTAGGGCTTCGAAGGTTTTTGAATGTCAAGCTTGTATAATTCCCAGAGTAGTACGATCTAGGATTGATGTGGCCGCCTCACATCACATGATGTCACATGTCTTTACTGGTTGATGCCATGTGTCCTTCGTAGATGAATGCCATGTGCCTCTGGCACTTTTCCCTTCGGGAGTTTCTCTATGTAGAGTTTGTATAACTCATGGACTGGTACGGGCCCAGAGTCATTAACCATGTTTATTTCCAATTAACCCAAGATTAGTATATCTTATCATTAAGTATATTGGGATTTCTTGACTCTGGCTCTTCCGTGTTCGACGATTTTGACCTGTTCTGGATTGAAAACTCCCGGAGTGGTACAGGCCTGAAGTGACATGGCACTTCACGCATTTGGATCTGTGACACTTCGGCTATTTGGGGCTTCGCAAGTTGTCACTTTTTCTTTAAACTTGTACGATTTTGAAACTCTGAATGCACAGGTGTCGTTGATCTGAACCCACATATAGGTGTTAGTTCTATGTTGGACTTTGAGTTTTCCAAAGCATCTTCCATCACCATTTCCACATCTAGACCTCATCTTGTAAAAATGATTCTTTGTAAACTAAATGGACAATTGACTGATATGTCTAAGGATGACACACTGAGTGCCCAATATTAGAATATCTTCTTCATCTTGTAAGATAATTGAAGTTGTTATAACACTTTAGGATTTTAAACTTTTAAATTTTAAAATCTTTTGTTTTTACCTCTTAAAAATAAATTTTCACCAACAAAAACTTAGGGAATTGATTTTCCATTAAATAAATCCATGATCGTTATGTATTAATAAGGCACTTACAATATCATCCGTTGATGAATTCCATTAAATTTGATCAAACGACGCTCGTGTTATCTGCATTATAAACCTGCCCAAATTTTAAAATAAAACCTTCAACGGTCACTTCGGGACTTCACACTTCGGAAATTTGAAAGCATCTAAACAACAAAAATGTCGAATCTACGAAGTTCCGAAGTCCCGAAGACAGTTCCTTGCGAGAATATTTAAAAGGGTCTACAAATGAGTTATAACACACATGTCATTAAAAAATTTCTTGGGTTAGCACCTGGCACTTGTTTTAAACATTCGTTTCAGCTTATTCACACATTTTCATGTGAAATGTGTCATCCATATTTCTTGACATGTCACTAAAAATATCATCATTACTTCCATGTCACTCTAGGAGATTTCCCTTCGAAAAATAAAACAAATAATGTTTTCTGGACCGCCGAGGGTTTCGAAGCTTCGAGGTTTCGAAGCCCCGAAATACCTATAATGGTTTGAATGTTTACTCTGAGAATTCTTCCTTCAGAGGATTTATATCATCCTTCATTCAAAACCCCTGAATACCAAAGTTCCAAAGTACTTAAGGCTAAAGGATTTTTAAATCATGATTAATTAAAAGATAAATGTGATTAGTTAATGATTAGTTGTTCCCACAATTCCACCTTCCGCATATTTGTCTCGTCTTACATTCAAAACCTGCGAACGTCGAACCACCAAAGTATTAATGGAATTTATAACTCGCTAAGGTTAAAGATTTTTGCAATCGCCAGTTAATAAATTCCATAGATTTTTAATAATCACCTTGTCAGTAAATCAATACGAAGATTGAGACTTTATGAATAAATACATTTCAAATCTCAAGTCATTCTACCATTTGCAATTAGAGTTTTCCATTTAGTAATTGAGAGCTTACATGCTACTCTTATCACAATAAGGTTAATTTCATTTCTCTGAGAATTATGTCATCATGCAAACTAGGGAAGAAGCAAGATGCATCAACAGATTATTCCAACCCAAACACATATATTCTCTCTGACACCACTTCGTGAATTACAGACACCATCAAGTCTTGAAAACCGATCTATGATATATTGGAACATGATATTCTTCTCTGTCCGGACAATTCAATAGAAGAAGAAGACAAGTCGTTCTCAACCAAGCTCAAGTTGGTAGCTCATTCTGAACTGTACAGGATTACTGCTCAACCAAAGATAATACCCTACAATGACATGATAAGCTGGGATATGGATCACGTTGACATTCAAACTAGAAGAATTATCATTTACCAGAACACCTTCGTTTGATCCTTTCATCCATAATACATACAAGTAATGTATAAACTATCTTTCACACCCAAATACACATATAATGCAGCATTTATTCTGAATTTTGAAAGGAAAGAATGCACTCAATATGGAAGAACTGGTCATGACATAATCAATACCTGGTGGGGAAATCAAACGAAGTTTAAATTTGATGCTCATGGTATATATTCTACAACATCTTTAGATGCTCACATTTTATACATTGCCATGATGCTCTTCTGACTATTTGGAAGGAAAAAATCTGCACATTTCACAGTTGAATGGGTGTCTATACTCAATGAAGTGTCTGAAGGCTATACTTTCAACTAGGAAAAAATGTTTTCGGATAACCTAGCTAAGGTGGTTGCCGAGTACAAATCGTTGAAATCAAGAGGAAAACATGCTCCATTTTACATGTATGCCTACATCATGGATTCCATTTGCTTCATGACTCCATTTACCCTGATGAACTGGAGCTGGACCTCGGCTAGTTCTAAGCCTATACATTTCTACCACTCCAAACTATGGGAAGAAAATGCTAAAGATTTATTTTATGAGATCTGTCACAATGTAGTGGTACCCATTCATGTAGCTATATATGGTCACCCTTCTCCCAGGATTTCAGAGCACATTATGGGGAACTTAGGTACAATTGCAGATTGGTACATTGAACAGAATATCTCTTACATCAGAGTGTTCGGTTGCTTTGTTTCTTCCCATGCACTTCCAAAATTATTTCCTAATAGGATGGTCTGTAGAGAAGCGGCATACCAAACAGTCGCAGGAGGAATTTCCAAAGACTTGAAAGTGGCTCAGAAAAAGGTATGGCCATCTTTCCCACACATGTTGGCATGTTTACATTGTTAGATTTTGGTCATTCAAAAGTCAAGGCTACGGCCTTAGAATATGTCAAATTAGTTGACATTGAATTCAAAAAACATGATCCTCATAGAATAGTAGAGAATCATTTGGCCCAATTCAACATGAAAATATATATACACGAAGACTCCCCCTATGACAATGTTTTCCGAGGAGCTAGATCCTATGAAGAAGTCATAAATAGATTTTAGTCTCTTCCTCCTGACCAACAGGTCATTTTCCTAAGCTTTCAAAACCACAGAAGGAACAAATTGAGTAATATTTTGCAAGGAGAGTCAAAGCCCATTCCATGTTCACATGAAACTAGATCCACATAACCCTAGTGAAGTAGATCCACTAAGGAAAAAACTAAACAAGTATTGAACAATAAAGATGCATTATTTAAACATATAAAAGCATCAATGTCAGGCCTAAATGACCAAGAGTTATTATCTTCCCTTGAATCCTTCATGAAATATGATCATGCTTCTCCCCCTTCATCACCAGTTGCTACCATTGTTACTCCCAGTCTTACTAGTGCAAAAAAGTCTACTGCACTTATTTCCCCTATTCGATCAATAACTCCTTTATTAACCAGTTTTGAGGTTCCCAATTCTAAATTCATCCATATAGATGAACTCACTCCCATCTCTCCTGAAGAGATGCCCCCATCCAGTTTCTTTTTCAATAAGAAAATAAAATACATCATCAGAAAAGAATCTCACTAGAAGGGAGGAGTGACCACCAAGAAACACGTAATAGTATATGATGGACATGAAAAAAAAGACCCTGAATTTGCCAAAGAGGTTGCAGATTCACTAGGAGAATTTTCCATTGCCAACCAATGGTCAGTGGGAAATATTTCAAAGAAAAGTCTCTCTTCGTTTAATAGTTGCAGAATGAAATGCAGAGCATAGAACAGGTTATCACGAGCAGAATGAATTGTGACATAGAGCAAATCAGGTTGGCTTATAAACAACAGATGAAGCAACTACAGGAAAAATTGGATATGAATGTCCACAATAGTAATTCCATAATTTCTCACCAAGACAGTTCAATACAACACTTACAGACCATAATAGCTTCACTGGAAAAGACAAACAAAGATAATACTTCTTTCCAAAAACAAGCATCTGAATTTAAGGAAAAGATGGAAGCTTTCAATCAAGATTTGTATAAAAAAATGGATACTATTCAGAAATACTATAAGGCAATAAATAATTCTATGAAAAGTATTTATGTGAAAGAAAACAATGCCTGTATTTCCAGATCCAAATTTCAGGAATTCATTGTATGTAGGCAGAAAGCCAATATTACCGGTCTCACCCCTTTCTCACAATCTGAACAGGTGAAAGATGAAATGGCCTTGAAAGTTTGGGAGACAAACCTACAAGAAAGAAAGAATCTTTATAGGGAGGCAAAGGAGGCTTGTTTGAATACCCTGTTTTCTATAGTGATAGAATTGGTTGAATTCAAAGGTAATGATATCTCTGAGACACTCGAGCAAATTGACATAAAAAAAAATAAAGAAAGCTCCAGAAAGAATAAGGAAAGTATAGAATCTATCATCCAACAGATGAACTAGATTGATTTTCTCAAGATCAACGAGTTGTTGCTAAAACCTAGTTTGCAACACCAAATTACAGCCAAGACAGTAATGAAGATCCAGGAGAAGCTACCACTAGTACAAAAGAAGGTATTTTCCTTTGAATTGAATGAGAACATTGAACCTTGGAGATTTGTCATGGCATTGATGGAAATGTGTACCCAGTTCAATGAACAGTCGAAAGAAAGCACATTTGGGACCAAATAAAGGAGCTTATGAAGCGCCAACACATCAAGCCATAAATTAGCAAAATCTGCGTTATGTTTTTCAATTTGGATTGAATTCTATATTTACAACAGATATTGTGGAAAGTCAAACTACTTCTAGTTAAGACAATTTTTGTATAAATACATAGATCTTATATATTTTCTAGACTTCTTCTGGCTGAATGTAAAATAAAGAACTTATCGAATATTAATACAAGAGAAGACAAATATTCTAAGTCTCATTTGATTTGAGTTATGTGTTTTCCTTGTGTTTTCCATTTAGTTACAGTTTTTTCCTCTGTTTCTACTGTGAGTAAAAACAAGACCTTTGATCTGTGTAAATTGTTGCATTCTTAATCATCTTTCAAGGGCACATCTTCATTTTTTCTACTACTGCAAATGAGTGCAATTCACACCTTGCTTTATTTTAACAGTTTTTTCAATCATTTCTACATCGCTTAAAATTAAATTTACGACTCAACTAACGAGATGCTTCCTATGTATTATATTATCATAAATTTCACTTAAAGTAACATCTTAGAAGCACTGTAAAAACACACACATCGCACAAGACTCTTCCATTGAATTGGCCAGTCCATGCCATGCCAACGCAAAATAACTAGACAATCATTAAATCCATTAAAACCCACCTCGTCAACCTTGCCATCTCAACACTTTCAGATCAGAATTGGAAGTTGAAACCCCTATTATTAAGAACCCCTTACATTAAATGATGATAAATATGGAATTTCATGTCGCATATGCTAACATAAATTCGATAAAACTAGGGAATAAAATTATAATCAAAGAATATATCAACTTGCCTCATGCCAAATATCTCGAACTGTCGAATCGACAAATTTTGGGTATGCTATGGTAATCAACGGGTCCCTCTCTCTTTTAAGATCAATGGATCTCGGTTAATTTAGGCCCCAATACCTCTGCATTTATTCCCAATTCAACCCGGGAGGGACTACACTGCCATGCAACACTTGTTCTTAATTGGGTGAATTGTCTTTTTAATTTATTTTAACAGTTATAAACTTTTAAAATAATTTCTTTTTATTAGAAAAAACACATTTGTATAAATTTTATGTAAAAAAAACACCTCTACATATTTCCCAATTCCTAATGCTTTTCCCAATCTTATTTTACATCGACCAAAAAAATTTGTATAAATTTTATGTTAAAAAAACACCTCTACATATTTCCCAACTAGTAATGTTTTTCCCAATATTATATTACATCGACAATTTGAAAAAAAAATATTTTTCCAGTGCAAGGCACATTTACATAAATTCGATATCAAACCAAAAAGTAAATGCACTTTCCCAAGTTCCAAGTGCTCTTCTAAATCTTATTTTACATGAAGTAGGCTTGATATTATTAATATTGTAACTTATTAATATGCATTGAATGGTTAATGTTCACTTGGATAAGTGTTTCATGGGAAACGTTAAGCACCATGTAGTGATTCAATCATTAACTGAGTTCCTAGTGCATCTTCTCCATTGGATACACACTATTATGAACAGGATGAAAAGTCATTAAGGAAATGATTGACTCACTAGACTGTTCTTAATATTTCTCAGTGCTTCATATCATCTAGATTTCCATATGGTAAACAATGTAGTTTCCCTCCATAATCAACTTTTAACTTGGATTCTTATTTTATTGGTATTACTTAATATGTAAAATGGTAAACAATGCAGTTCCCATTCGTAAATAACTTTTAACTCATGTTCCCAGTGTTTCTTCTATTCCTAGTGGTAGAAATTCAAACATTGGCATAAATCAAGCTTTCAACAAGGGAGGAAATGTAGCTTCAAAACAAGTGCAGATAAATATGGGATTTTTGGATCCACAAACCTCCAAAGAGGATTGTCCATGGGCATTGATTGGTTTCCATACAATCTCGCAACTCCACAATTGAATTTTTTTTCAATGTCATCAATAATAGAATATTGGTATGCATTGATAACATTGATAACTATTAGACTAAGCATTTTTGTGCAAGGGATACACATGTGAAAAAGTGCAAAAGCTATTCCTCTATGCATAAAAACACAGTTATATCTTTTGCACCTCCACATAGGTGTATCGCCCACACAACAACACTTAGTCTAAAAAACATTTTGGGATATGAAATATACTCGGAGCTCGTTCTGTAGTATTGCTTGTTCCTTGTCTCACCTTTTATCTCTCTCGTTCAAGTTTAACGAAATATTTTAATATCATAATATTTTTATTTAATTTATATATTTTATTATTCTATTCATTCTACACAATCACTACAGGTAAATATTTTTATTTATTTTATACATTTTATTCTTCTACTCATTTTACATGATCACTAGGGTTGTGTTAATTGTAACGTATCAACTCTTCCAATAAGTGTTGTTGTGCAAGGGATACACCTATGTGGAGGTTTGGAAGTTATGTTTGTATGCATAACAACATAGGTATATATTATGCACCTCCTCATAGGTGTATCCCTTGTAGAACAACACTTGGTCTACAAAAAATTATCGTCTATGAAATATACCTGGAGCTCGTGCCTCAGTGTTGCTAGTTTCTTTCCTCGCCTTTTATCTCTCTCATTCAAGTTTAACGAGATCTTTTAATATCATAACATTTTTATTTACTTTATATATTTTATTCTTCTACTCATTTTACACAATCACTACAGGTAAATACTTTTATTTATTTTATACATTTTATTCTTCTACTCATTTTACACGATCTCTAGGGTTGTGTTAATTATAACGTATCATCTCTTCCAATACCTGTGCATTTCAATGTAAATCCAAGAAAAAAAATACTTAATTATGGGACACATTAGATGAACATTAATTTTATTAACCAGAAAGGAAATTCATTTATCTGGTCAACGTAAAAGGATTTGTTTTTACCACCTATTACTGTGTAAAAGTGTGGATTTTTTCAAAGTATAGTTCTTCTAATGTCATAATATTTTTTTCTTTGTTTATATTTTTTTCAATATCAATAATATTATTTTATTTTAATGGGGGGTACAATTGTATGGAGGTGCGGAAGTGTTGATATCATTTCCTACTTCCATTTTTTCCTTCCGCATTATATATTCCCTACTTCTTTTTCCATTTCTTTTCCCTCTTCTGCACCTCCGCTTATTTCCCTTTTTTTGTTATCCCTTCTTATCTCTCTTTATATTTACTATACTTAGTCGTATTTTAGTGATTCGCTGGTTGGAGGTTTGGTGGGCCTTCATCTCCATCCACTTGCCCATGTCATAAGTTCGCTACTACACTTAGCCATTTTTCAATTGCAAGGGTTTGCGGGTTCAAGCCCTCATTCTCCAAGTTCCATGACCTTCACTTTGCACCCCAAGTTCTGTGATCTACATTTTAACCATCATCCTTGTCGCAGGTGCCAAGCTCCAAAGTATTGTATTCCTATTGCATGCAAGTCTGACCGACCGCCTTTCTACACTTAGTATATTTTTTATCATCCATAACCGTGGGTTCGCAGGTTCTCGGGTTGGTGAGTTCATGAAATTTTTTATATGCAAACTCTCTCTCACCTGTCCCCTCAATTTTGTTGATTTTCCCAATACCCATTAAGTGTTATTTAATGCTAACAACTATTGTGCAGGCTCTGAAAAGATCGTCATTAATGACGAAAGTCTCCAGGAATTACTCATTAAATTTCATTAAATATTCATTTGTCAAGGGATTAAATTATCATTATCTCTCGAAAAATATTTATTTGAGGTTATTATCTAGCTGAAGAAATAGTCCTTTCAACCTATGGCAGCATCAACTAGACAACAATTTTGTGGTGATAGTCTGAATATCTTTGGTCATGAAGAACAAAACTTCAAGTGGTCAGGAGAATATTCATATTATTCCTCTCCTCCAACACAAAAACATGTCATTTGGGAATATGGAATCGCTCGTGTTGGGTGTGTTCCTGAGGTTTTTTATTGTAAGGAACTTGTTGCATGGTGTGTGGACAAGTACGTGCCAAGTCAAAGAATTATACAGCTTCAGGATCATTCTCTGATTTCTCTTTCACCTCAAGTTTTTGGCAATATGTTAAAGATGTCAGAGCCGACTCTCACTTTCAAAGGTGAAGATTGCAAAGAATTATTGAAGAAACATAACAATGGGCTTGACCTCCTATCGAACTATTTGGAGAATCCTACATCTATCCCAGCAGATGTAACGAAAATATAGGTTGAGTCTTTTAAAAACCCTTATCAAGAAATTACATGGCTATTTACCAGGTTGATAGGTCAGGAAAAAAATGCTTCTATCTCTCGCGTGATTTCCTATATTATGTATTTTACAGTACAAGAACATGCCATTTTTTATTGGGGAAAACTCATTTCTATCGAAATATCATATGAGTTATCACACTATAAAAATGACAGAAAATTGTTTATGGCCTCTTATGTGATATTTTTTATTGTGCACTGTTGTCAATTCCCAAACTTAACCACAAGTAAGAGGGTGAATTGTTAAACAGATCCAATTACCTTTTGGTATCGGGCATTATGGAGACACAAGACCCCTCTGTTTTTCTATGAAGTTTATAATAATTTTGTTTCAGTCTTCAAAAGGTTGTTGTTGGGAAAAAATAGTTCAAGGATATTTGATCAAGCTACCATATTTTTAGAGAAAAAGGGGAAAATAGAACAAATGGAGAATCACAGTGTCATAAGCATATTTTTCTCGAAAGAGAATCCTTCTTTTCTCCCATATCATGTATCTGAAAAACTATTTATTACAAAGGTGGCAAGGCAATATAACTTTTGGCTTCATTTTTTCCATGAAAAAAGGAAAAATCAATTTATTCCCCTGCCATGGAAGATTGGAGAGCTCATGTTCAGAAATATAAATAAAACTGACGAATTTGCAAATCATTTCAACAATGTGAATTTAAAGTATGTTTAAAAGATCAAAGGTTTGTATCCGAACAAAAACTTTGTTGGACATATGCTTTCACTGGGTTTTAGTAACTCTTTCATTAAAACTATTTTGAACGAAGAAGAAGAGGGTAACAAACAAAGCACTTATGTACACGATGCTAGTGATCTAGAAACATTACTTAGCAGTAATGATTTTTAAAACCAAAAGGGAAAAGGTCCTAGTGAAAGAAGTGCTCAATCACTAGTTGTTACTCCCAAGAATACTACATCCAGGAGAAATGATCCAGTGGCCCACCCAGTTAAAAAGGTTGTTAACAGTAGTTCCAGTGGAGGGGGAGAGAATAATCCTCCCCCTCGAAAAATTGAGAGTTCACACAAGTTTCCCGTGAGAAAGAAAAGGAAAAATTTAGTGCAAGAGGAAGAAGATAATATTATAGAAAATGCCATCCAAAGATTTTATTTGGAGGATATGGAACTAGAAGAAGATATTGAGAAAATATTTCCTGCAATAGAATAGTTAGAAAATATGGCTCAGAAAAATTCTTTATTGGAAGTCGCTGGAAATGAGACCTTTAGTGAAGAAGAATCCTTCACTTTTCAAACTGTTGTTTTTGATAAAGATTCTAAAAAGTTGATTGTATAAAGAAGTGACCAAAATAATAAAAAGAGAAAGTCCCACTAAGAGGTCAACCTGAAGGATATGTGACCATCCTAGATTTCCAAAATCCATAGGACAACTGGGGATGTGCTTGACGACTCTATTGATGGTTTATAAGCTGAAAATGCCAAATTAAAGGAGAAGATCAGAGAATTGGAAACTACCTTGATGCCTCTTCCAATCCTATCCCGTCCTTTGACAATGGTTGTAATACCCCAAGGCCAATCCCCCGTTGAATTGTAATGATGCTTAATGATGTTATAGGATGATGAGCCAAGTATTTATAAATGGGAGGCTTATGTGTTTAGTAGGCCGGAGAGCCTATTTTTGTATATGTAATTATGCAAATTATTAATAAAAATACATCATTGTGTGTAGATCGACCACGAAGAAAGAGTTATGGGGGACTAAGCTCCACTAGAAAGGGAAAGGGAAGCAAGATGACAGGCTAGGAAAGAGGGGCTGAGATTAAGGGCTTAACCCAAGGGAATATTATAATGTATTTCCTAAATTACTAAAGTTTGGGAAATAAAACTAGTTATCCTAAGTTCCTTTGGGGAGAGGAACAAACTCCAAGTGGAGAGGAATGAGCTCCTAGAGAGCCAACTGTCATCCAGGATGCATGTAGATTTATGTAGGAATTTCCACCATTGTGGGGGTTCTCTCTCACCATTCTGTCACTCACAATATCTCTCACCATTCTCTCTCTAAGCATTCTGAGCATTTTGACCAGTCTAGCCATCTTTCCTCATGAGGTCACTCACGATCCATGCCTCCCTTGTCTCTTCACACGCACTCAACAAGCATGAAGCCAGAGCCATTTCCTCCATTATTGAACCTTTGCCATTGTGAACCTATGTAATTTTTGAGTCATCCCTTGCCTTAACCTTTTTTTCATACTGTGGTTTGAAGAGGTGGGTTGCCAAGCCTGTGAGAAACTCTCTCTAGGTGAGAGAGTTTGTTGGGGAGGTGATTTCTCCTGGAGGGAGTCCAACAACAGCTAGAACAATGAAGGTGCATAAAGCATTGGAAGGGAAGTGGAAAAGTCGATGGACTATGGAACAATGAAGGTGCATATTTTTGGGGTGGGATAGGCATGTGGGGAACAGAATTCTATGAGCAATGGGTGTAAGTAGGCTCCTTTCAAAAAAAAAATCTTTTCGCATTGTGCAGCTTCCCGTAGCCTCATCCTAGCCTAGGATTCCTTTTCCCTCGTGGAGTTTATTCCTAGCTCGGGGGTGACCCATTGTTGATCTCTTGGAGTAGCATGGTCTAAGGCTGGGAGGTTCGTGGAAGGTCTGCACGTAGTTGGTGGTATTCTCATAAAAATATCAGTACAAAATCTATGTTAATTGTACATGTTATGTTTAAATGTTGTGTTTAGGTACATGTCTAAATGTTATTAGAATTTCATGTATATATTCCATGTATGTGTTTATTATCACTTCTACATGAATATGTGTATGAATAGAATGTTTATGTCTATTTAAAATTGCATTAGATATATATATATATGTATATCATAGAAGGATAGTTTCAAGTAGCATGACCAGCCTAGGTGGTTGGGTGTGTTACAACCGGTTTTCGGAATAGTTTGGTTTTGAGTTAGTGGTGTGTCCCTGACAAGGGTGGTCGGGGGATGTTAAAATCTGGTATCATAGCCCATGGTTTCCAAAATGAACCTGTATGGGCCACGAATGTGGAATTTGGAGTCAAATTCCATAAGAAATTGATGTACAGAGTGACAGGAGGGCATTGGGGGAACACCTTGGCTGTGTTTAGAAGCTCGAGAGGTATAGTGGTTTGATAAACCATGATTGATGTGGTATGGGACCATGGAGTTAAATTGGGCTGTTGGATTTGTTGGGAGGATACAAAACCCTCATAACCATCATATCTAGAGAAGGTACATGGAGGTTAAGCACATAAGTCCTTTGGACTTATCCCTTCGGTCATTTTAAAACTATAAGAAGAGAAAAATATCGAAGTCCTAAAGTCTGGAACTAATCCAAACCGTCCATTTTCCAGGGACACGTTTTCTCAGATTAAGAAAAGTTTAGAGTTCGGTAGTTTGGAGGTTTTGGAGTGTTCAACAGCTAAATCCTTTGAAGTCCCAGAGTGATTCTTAGTCGTAGATCATTCGGGAGGAGGAGAGTCTTTGGATTTCTCTTGTGGTTCGACATTCAGGGAAATTCGATGGAGGTTGCACAACGAAGAAATTGATGAATTCCTAGGTGCCGAAGTGATGTGACATGATGACATAATTGGGGGTGACATGGACCTATTCAGCAGTCAAAAGTTCAGGAGTTTTGACAAAGTGTCAATGTTAAGAAATCGTCGAAGTAACAGGTGTTGAAGTGATGTGGCATGATGAAGTCATCGGGGGTGACGTGGAACAATTCGTCGGTTCGATAGTTTGGCAGTTTGGAGAAAGTATCGATGATAAGAAATCTTCGAAATCCCAAAGCGTCGCGTATGATGTGGCAAGATGATGTCACCTAGGGTGACAGGGACCTACCTAGATCTACCACATGTCACTTGTTTCTATACTTTTGACAAGCCCTTATGACCAATTAGAACCTGACACATGTCACCACTTTGATTGGTGACAATTGTACTTCATGGACCCTAGAAGGTTAAGCATTTCGGGAGTTCGGCGTTCGGGGAAAATTGTTGGAAGAAATTTCAGACCTCTAAAGTCCTGAAGTCCTGAAGTTCTGAAGTGATGTGGAGGTTATGTCACTTGGGTCTGACATGGAAATACATGATGCATGCCACGTTTCAGTGTTTTATCTTCTTTTGAAAGGATGATTTTCCATTTGTAGCTTGACACATGACACCCCTCGGATTGGGCCATGTGTCCACTTCTAGTGTTTTGCCACGTGATGCCAAATCCTGTAGTAAGAAGACTTAGCATTCTGGAGGAACTTGATCAAGAGTTGTTAAGTATGAATACCCTCGAAGCTCTGAAGAGTAGAGTAAATCCTCGTCGTTCATTAAGAGGGGACACGCGACAATGGATCTCGTGGTCCGGAGGAATGGTGCTCCAGAGGATATGAGTTGCAGTTGTTGTGAGTCGAGAACTCCCAGAGGGTCGGAGTTAATCTCAACCGTTGATCGGGATATGACACATGGAGGAAGGAGAGGGGATCTCTGGTGGGTCGAAACTTTGGGATATTGGTAGTGAATTGTTTTGGAAACCGTCAAAACCTGGAGTCTCAGAGTTCCTATCCACCATAGATTTGAGAAGAGAATGTGGACCATAGATCCACCCTCTTTCGCAATTTCGTCAGTTCAATGGTCCAGGAGAATTGTTATGATGTACTTTGGAAAAGGCCAAATCCCGGAGTCTCGAAGCCCCGATCCACCATAGATATAAATGAGGAATAAGGATTGTTTATCTGTACATCCTCCAAGCATTCGGAGAATTGACGTGCGAGGAAAATGTATGGTAATGGGGGCAAGATCATTTAAAGCCTCGAAGTTCCGGAGCCCCGGAAGACCGAAGCAGAGGATAAGTGCCTAACGATTAGCACTTGGTAATATCCCCTGGTCACATGAGTTTGGGGGTCGAAGGAAAGGGGCTAGCGCCCGAAATTTTTGTTTAAGGAAAAAAAAAAGGACAAATTATTCACGTAGCCATAACTTCCTACTCAAAACTCAAAATTGAGCATGGAAGCAACCATTGGAAAGGTCTTGAACAATAGAATATAAATATTCACCCATAAATTGGATATGAATAGTCAATTTCTCATGAAAACAACAGAAAATAAGTCTGATATATTAATGAATCAGAATGGTTCACGTTTTCATGAAATTATTAAGAACAGTTCATTTGACAAAGTTTTGTTGGTTGCACATTTTTTCAGAAATAATAGCTGTCAAATTAGAGTCATCATAGAGTGCAGAAATGATGGATGATACTCAGGTATTATTCAGTCAAGAATATAAAAATAGAGGGTTGAATGTCCAGTTAGATATGGAAGGAACCAACTCCAATGGACATGGAGGAGAAAAGGAGGAAGACATAAATCGGGCTGAGACCCTTAGAAAATTGCAGATAGATGTCCAGAGCCACAAGGATGATAATGAGAGGCTTATGAAGGCCAAGGAAACACATGAAGACTTCAATATGAAGTTAATGAAAATCCTAGACAAAATTGAAAAGAATTTGGATAAGGAAAGTGGCTCCATCTAATCAGGAAGCCACAAGACCCCTGAGGAAAAAGAAAGAGCAAGGAGCGGTAGCAGACATCACCATCACTCCCAAAATCATTTCCATAGGAGACCAAACAGTTGCTCAAGTGCATCCCATTTAAATAAGCATAGGAGGTCTACGATGGATGAGTTGAAAGGAGAAATGAATAAGATCAAACCTCCTACTTTTGATGGAGAGAACAAGAAGGATGAATATGTTGAGATATGGTTGCTAGGAATGAGGAAGTACTTCCAATTGCATAACTATTTTTCCCATCCAGAAGGGATAATTTCCATATATCATTTGAAAGGAAAGGCATCCATGTGGTGGGATCAGCTTGTGCAAGTGAAACACCTTAGAGAGAAAAATTTGACTTGGAAGGAATTCAAGATGCATTTTGAGAAGAAATACCTGACCAAGAGGTATTATGATAAAAATATGAAAGAGTTCTTTGAACTCAAAATGGGCATCATGAATATTGATGAATATGAAAGGAGATTTTTATATATTTTGAATTATGTCTCCTTCATTAAGGATGAGACAGTGAAGATTCAGAGGTACCTGAGTGGGATTCCATCTTTCATTAGTGATAGAATCCAATATGATGATCCCAAGACTCTGGAATAAATGATAAGGAGAGAAAAATGCTTATATGATCAAAAAAAAGGACAACCTACTTTCCAGAAGGATTGGGAGGACAAGAAGAAGTTCAAGAAGGAACAGAGGAATAAGGGAAATAAGCCTCCATTTTTCAGAAACAATCCTCAAGGAAAACCATATTTTAGAGATCCTAGAATGGTTGAGGTAGGTGAGCAAAGGCCAAGGAAGACAACCATTCAATGTTGGGGTTGTAAAGGAGACCACAAGTATAGATATTATCCTCACAAAGGTGACAAAGTGAGAGTTTTCCACAATGTACAGCAAGCAGAAACAATGGAGGACATTGGAAGAAGTGTACCAAGGATCTATGCAGCCTTGGACAACAAGCAAGCTAAGTTGCAATCACACATTATTGAAGTTGAAGGTATGATCAATAACCATGCCTTTACTATTTTAATAGACTCAGGAGATGGTAATAGTTACATAGATCCTAAATTTGTGGAAATATTTCTTTTTACATGAAGCAAGCATGAGAAATCTTGGTTGGCACAACTGGCTACAAGAACCAAGAGAAAAGTGGTTGAGCTAGTCAAATCATGTCCAGTGGACATAAATGGGCTAAGTACCAAGGCAGATTTGAACATCCTCCCATTGTGTTCATATGACTGCCTAATTGGTATGGATTAGTTGTAACAACACCATGTTGTCTTAGATTGTCATAACAAGGCATTTACTTTCCTGGATGAGGAAGGGAACCCAAGAACAGTCCAAGAAATTCCTAAGGAAGTTACTGTCTGAGAGATCTCAGCAATGCAGTTGAAGAAGTGTTATAGGAAGGGCTGCCAAATATTTGCAGCCCATATGGAATAAGCACCTAAGGATAAGGTGCCAAGTTTGGAGGATCACTCAGTCCTAAAATATTTTGAGGATGTGTTCAAAGAGATACCAAGACTACCCCCAAAGAGAGATATTGATTTCTCTATAAATTTGATGTCTGGAAAAGCTCTGGTATCAAAGACTCCTTACAGAATGAGTACACCATAGTTGAATGAGTTGCAAATGAAGCTTGAAGAGCTTATAAAGAATGGGTATATATGCCCAAGTGTGTCACCTTGGGGTGCCCCAGTCTTGTTCGTGAAGAAGAAATATGGGACATTGAGATTGTGCATCGATTTCAGACAGTTGAACAAAGTGGCCGTAAAGAACAAGTATCTTTTGCCAAGGATCGATAATCTCTTTGATCAGTTAAAGGATGAAAATATATTCTCAAAGAATGATTTTAGGTTAGGATATCATCAAGTAAGGAACGAAGATGAAGACATCAACAAGACCTCCTTTAGGACAAGGTATGGTCATTACGAATTCACAGTGGTACTATTTGTGTTATCAAATGCACCAGTTGTTTTTATATGCTTGATGAATGGTGTTTTCTGAGAATACTTAGACAAGTTTGTCATTGTATTTTTGGATGAAATCCTTGTGTATTCCAATTCATAAGAAGAACATGAGCATAATTTGAGAATGGTGTTACAATTTTTAAGAGAGAACCAACTATATGCCAAATTAAGCAAGTGCTCATTTTATCAAAACAAAATTCATTATTTGGGGCATATCATATCCGAAGAAGGGATAGAAGTGGACCCTAAAAATATTGAGGCCATTAAAGGGTGGACAACACCTAATAATGTGACAGAAGTCAGATACTTCATGGGTCTAGCTGGATACTACAGAAGGTTCATTGCAGGGTTCTTGAGAATTTCCCACCCAATCACTTCCTTGCAAAGGAAGGGGGTGAAGTTTCAATGGACAACAGAATGTGAAAAGAGCTTCCAGCAATTGCAGTGAATGTTAACCAATGCTCCAATTCTTAGGATTGCATATCCAAATGAAGATTTTGTGGTTTGCACAGATGCATGTGAAGAAGGACTTGGTGGAGTCCTCAGTCAGAACAAATTTGTGATATGTTTTGAATCGAGAAAATTGAAAGAGAATGAAAGGATCTATGCCACTCATGATTTGGAGTTGGTAGCCATAGTGTTTTCCTTGAATAAGTGGAGGCACTACCTCATGGGAAAGAGGTTTTAGCTGAGGACATACCATAATGGTTTGAAATACTTGTTTGATCAACCAACTGTGAATGCTAGGAAGAGCAGATGGTTGGAATTCCTCTGTGAGTATGAATTTGATAGTAAGAACATCAAAGGAAAATAGAAAAAATCGGTTGATGTGCTCAGTAGGAGAGTGCATTAACTGCATTCTACAACCATTATCATGTGTCAAACAGATATTAAGGGAATAATTTCTTAGGCTACAAAAGTAGATTTGCAGTACGAGGAATTGGTAACAAAATTGCAGCAAGGTAAAATGCAGCAGAAGGTTGAAGATTATGAATTGGGAATTCATGGAATTATCTTGTACAGGAACAGAGTTTATGTACCCAATTCTATTGAATTGAGGAGTATGATTTTAAAAGAGATGCATAATGTACCTTATGTTGGGCACCCAGGATATCATAAAACAGTCTCAGTAGTCAAGAACTAATATTATTGGCCAAACATGAAGAGGGATATTGTTGAATACATAGCTAAATTCTTGGAGTGTCAAAGGGTCAAGGTTGAGGATAGACACCCAAATGGGTTGATGCAACTGTTGAGTACATTTTTATGCTTCCTTCCACTCCATAAACTATACTTTTGCCTCCAAAACCATCCATTTTCCCTTCATATTATTCCATATTTTTCATAAAATAGCTTATGCAAGGTATATTTATCATTCCTTAGCTTAAGAATTGAATTTTTGAATTTTTAGCATTAAAATTAAAAATTTATCATAAATTACAGGATTTGACTAAATCTCGTAATTGCTCCAAGGTTCGTGTACTTGCATGATAGCTGGGAGAAATCTAAGACATGGGTCATGATCCTTGATGTACAAGGATGGATGAATACCTATCAGATTCGAGATCCGAGCTTTCCAAGTGTCTGGTCAATGCTGGTCAAACAGGGCCACTTCAACAGAAAATACCCTGTTTTAGCATAAAATCATGGACAATTTTAGATTTTCTTGGGATTTGTGCATATTTTATGGATCTGAAGGGGGTATTCGACCTTCCTAGCATATTTTATGGATCTGATCATTATCTTTAGGAGGTTTCTTAGCATTATCAGTTTCAAAACTCTTGTATAAATACTCCAAGACATGGACTAGTATGACATCCTTATGTTAATGAAGAAAACTTTGAATTTGCAGTCTTGAGATCAGTTTT
>ML778313.1:734757-760519 GCA_009831015.1 Picea engelmannii
TTTAGGAGGTTTCTTAGCATTATCAGTTTCAAAACTCTTGTATAAATACTCCAAGACATGGACTAGTATGACATCCTTATGTTAATGAAGAAAACTTTGAATTTGCAGTCTTGAGATCAGTTTTGTGTTTTGTTCTTGATGATATGTATGAGATGATTATGTGAATGTTGTTGGAAGTTCCTTCTTAGCTGAGACGACTTAGGTGTACAAGTGAAGCACTGGAGGACCCCCTTTGCCAAACTAGTACACTTCTCCTTTTTCATTCTTTTCAAGAAAATTTTGGTATGAGCTTTAGTTCAGTTTACATTATGTTGTAGATAACACTGTTGTGTTTTATTTGATCAAGTTATCTGGCTGATGAATGTGGGAAAGAAAAGAATGTATCTCTTGTAAAAGAGTTTAGCCTTTCATACATTTATAAGCTTCTAGTTTAGTTTGAATGCTTACTGTTTTGAATACTTAAAACTAGTTGAATGTTTTTCTACTCTAATTGTTGATTAATGGTAAGAGATCTATGAATACGCCTTCTGTAAAGAATCATAGAATTTCCTTTCATACTCAACACTTAGGTTAGCTTTGATTTATTTCCATTGAAAGAACAAAAGTTATCTCTAAATCCATATATTTTGGATGTGCCTCTAAGTCTTACAAACACCGGATTGACAATAAATTGCACTCTAATTTACATCAGTTGGTTGGAGTCCAACATTTTGGCGCCATTTCTGGGGAGGCACATTTAGATATAGGCTTAGAAAACTCATAGGCAGATTTTTCTTTAAAAAAAAAAAAAACACAGAACAAAATTAATTTTAGTTATGTTTCTTCATGTCTAAATGTAGGGATGATAAAGATATATTTTTTAAACAAAACCCCCCAAAAACTAATCAACCATTTGTAAGAGCAGGAACATCTACAACTAAGAAAAATGAATCTACTACACCAACTGTTGGAAAATTCACTTTGGAAGAATTAGAAGAAAAACAATGTTCAGGACAAAGGTTAACTCTCCTAGAAAGACAAATTATATTGGCTCATGAGGTAAATAAGAAACAAACACAATCAGAAACATCTTCTTTAGGAAAGAAAAAAGAAGAAAAACAACCTATTCTTGAACAAATAGGACAACCTATTTTTCCAACAGAAATATCTAATTATACTACAGAAAACTTCTTTGTAATGTCAGAAGATGATAGACAGGAAAGGGAAAGAGAAAGGAAAGAACGAGAGGACAGAGAATCACATCGAGAAGAAACACGAGGAGGAGGAAATGATCAAGAAGGGGAAGAAGAAGATACTACATTTGCATTTCCAATTGTTGAAACACCAACCCTCTTAGGAGATGAAGTAAAAATGAAGAATATTCCTCTTTCTTTTCTTCCAAATTTTTTTGGTATGTCTACTGAAGACCTTGATTCTTTCATTTTTGAATTTTATATTGTTTTTCAAACATATGGATATACCATTGATGCTCAAAAACTTCGTTTATTTCCTGCAACTTTGAAAGGATATGCATTGAAATGGTTCATGGGGTTGGGAGAAGCAACCATAGTATATTGTGATGACATGAAAAAGAAATTTCTTGCTAAGTATCATCCCTATTGTAAGTCCAAATACCCTAAAGAAGATATCTTTTAAATGTCTTAAAGTGAAGATGAAATCTTAGAGGAGTATCTAGAAAAATTTCTCTATAATGTGCACAAATCTAAGAAATCTAATCTTCCTTTGGATGTCATCTGTACTATCTTTTTGAAGGGGATTTCAGATGAAAATTTGGATGCTCTTAATTTTATGGGGGCAGGGGATATTTCTCACCTACCTTTCACAAAAATTGTTGAATTATGTAAGAAGTACTCAAGGGGAAAAGCTAAAAGAGGACAAGGACAAAGAGATACTGTGACAAAGGCAACCAAATCAATTTCAAATGCTATTACTAAATCAGAATTAGGGCATCTATTTGAGAACTTTAAAACTGATATCATGAACACACTTGGTTCACAAATTGACACATTGAAAGCTAAAAATAAACAAGAGGAACAAGATCAAGTATTATCCATCTTTTGTGCTAAGTGTAGGAAGAAACATGCATTGAAAGATTGTCCTTTAGACAATATTCATATTTGTGGACTGTGTACAGATAACCATGCAACTGATGATTGTCCAAAGTTGAAAGAATTGCAGGCTACTCACATGGAAGAAGGACAAGGAATGGAATCTCTTTACTACTTAGCACCAAGAAAACCTTGGCAGCCACGTTTCACTGGTATGTCTCAAAATTCTGCTCCTCAATTCTCTCAACAGTTTCCTCCGAATTTTCAATATCCTATTCAAAATTCATGGAATGCACCCATGCCTTGGAAAGATTGGCCTCCTCAGGAGAACCAAAACCAACCTCTTCAAGGTTGGCAAGGACATTCTCATAGAAATCAGCCATACCAACAACGCTACCAACATCCATACCAATAGTCATACCAACCTTTTCCTTATCAACAATTTGAGCAGAATCAACCACAAAATTCATATTCTCAGAAATCACTACCTGCACCACAACTAACCCAGCCATAACAACTCCAGCTACCATCTAACCAACCTCCATCTAGACCAACTCAATTACCATCCCACCCAATCTCAAATCCTAATAACAAAGTGGAAAAACCCATGTATAACATTGATAAAGGAACATCATTTTCTACATACTCAATCCTTCCTCTTCAAAACATCCACTTAAGGTTTGGGAAATTTTTACAAAAGGATTCTCCTATTATTTAGAAGAAAAAATTGAAAAAGAGGATATTCCTAGCACATAAAAGTTACCAATAGACAATCAAATCCAGAAGAGTAAACCAATAAATACCCAAACACCTCCTTTTCCAGAAAGGTTGGTTAAGGAAAAATTACCAATCTCTCTTCCTGAGTTTGATGTCTTAGATGAATTAAAGAATGTCTGTGTGAAGATTCCTTTATTGCAAGCTATCAAAGATATCCCAATCTATACAAAATAAATTAAGGAATTATGCTCAAAGAAAACTAACAAAAGAAAGAAGGATCTACTAACAATTCATGTAATTGGAAATTTAGCAGGCCTAATGTCAAATACTATTTCAATTGAAAAATATGTTGACCCAGGAATTCCAATGGTAACAATAACAATCAACAATTTTTCAATCTCTAAAACATTAATTGACTTAGGAGAAGCTATCAATGTGATGACATTAGAGACAATGAGATATTTGAATCTGCAAAATCTTCGACCAACCACTACGGTCCTAGAATTAGCTCATAGATCTAAAGTAGTTCCTGAAGGTATACTTGAAGATATCACAGTTTCTTTGGATTCTTGGGAGTATCCAGTAGATTTCCTAGTTCTTCAACCAAAATCTAATCTAGGAGGCCATCCATTGATTCTTGGAAGACCTTGGTTGGCCACAATTGATGCTTTCATCGGTTGTAGAATAAGGAATATGATTATTCACATGGAACTGAAAGGAAACAGATCACACTTTATCCTCCTTCTCAAAAACCTTCTATAATAGATCAATTACCATGGCTTGATGAAACAAAGCAACAACAGGAAGACGTAATTCAACCTATCTTAAGTATTAATCAAGCCTTTGATTTTAGAGAGGAAAATAATGAAGATCTGTTAGACTATTTCATTTCTGAACCAGATATCTTGAAAGAATTGAGAGACATACAATACATTGTTGCAAATCATATTTTAGGACAAAATTTTCAAGAAAATTGCACAATCCATTCTTTAGAATCATCATTTAATAACATTTTTCCAGTTATCTCCATGGAAAATACTCAAAGAAAGATAATTGAAATTATTCCTGGGAAATATTTGAATATTGGAACAAAACTTGAACCATCTCAGGAAGAACAATTGATTGCATTATTGAAAAAATATCATAAAGCATTTTCTTGGGAATATACTGATATGCAGGGGATTCATCCTGAAACATGCACTCATCATATCTACACAGATGATAACATGAGACCTCTCAAACAACCAGAACGAAGAATGAATCCAATGTTGAAAGAGGTATTCAAAGAAGAATTGCAAAAAATATTAAAGGTAGGATTCATCTACCCTATCTCTGACAGTCAATGGGTTTCTCCATTAGTTGTTGTACCTAAGAAAAATGGAAAATGGAGAATCTGTGTAGACTATAGAGAGTTAAACAGAGAAACACTTAGAGATCATTTTCCATTACCATTCATAGATCAAGTCTTAGATGCACTAGATGGGAAAATATATTTTTCCTTCCTAGATGGATTTAGTGGTTATAATCAAATCAATATAGCATTATAAGATCAGGACAAAACTACTTTTACATGCCCTTGGGGTACATATTCTTATAAGGTATTACCTTTTGGTTTATGTAATTCTCCAGCTACTTTTCAAAGAGCAGTCCTGGTCATTTTTGTTGATTTAATACATGAATGTGTAGAGGTATACATAGATGATTTCTCTGTGCATGGCAATTCTTTTGATAATTCCTTGAAAATTTTGGAAAAAGTCCTAATAAGATGCATAGAAACAAATTTGTCTCTTAGCAATGAAAAATGTTTCATGATGTTAACTGAAGGAATAGTATTGGTCCATCATATTTCATCATCGGGAATTACAATGGATCCTGGAAAAATACAAATCATTGTGAACCTATCAGAACCAATCAACCAAAAGGATGTGAGAAGTTTCCTTGGATATGCAGGCTATTACCGAAGATTCATTGAAAATTTTAGTAAAATAACTTTGCCATTATTCAAATTACTTGCAAAAGATGTACATTTTCATTGGGATACTAATTGTCAAACTACCTTTCAGAAGCTCAAGGAGAAGCTATCAACAACACCTATCTTAAGAGGGCCTAATTGGGCTTTTCCATTTCAGATACTACAATAGGGGCATCATTGGGTCAAAAGGAAAATCTTATGACTTATTCTATTTACTTCATTAGCAAAAATTTAACCCCTACAAAGTTGAATTACATAGTCACAGAGAAAGAAATGTTGGCAGTAGTACATGCTGTGAATAAATTTCATCACTACATCATTGATTATGAAGTCTTTATCCATACGGATCATTCTTCCATAAGATATCTCATGAACAAAACTATTACTAATGGCAGGATAACAAGATGGTTGTTATTGATGCAGGAATTCAACATCATTGTATTGAATAGATCTGGAAAGGAAAATCAAGTGGTTGATTTCCTATCTCAATTAAACACCTCTGGTGAGATTGTTCCTGTCTCAGATAATTTTCCTGATGAGCACCTATTTTCCATTTCAGTTATAACTCCATGGTATGATGATATAGATAACTATTTATCATTAGGGATGTTACCTCCTTCTTTTACATCCAAAGAAAAGAAAAATATAATTAAACAAAGTGCTAGATACACATGGATTGATGGAGACCTCTTTTATACAGGATATGATCTCATAATTAGAAGATGTGTACGACAAGATGAGATTTTAGAAATATTAAAAGCTTGTCATGACAAACCTTGTGGTGGTCATTTTGCAAATAAGAGGACAACATACAAAATACTCAATTTTGGGTATTATTGGCCATCCATCTTTAAAGATTCCAAGAAATATGTTAGAAGCTGTGATAGTTTCCAAAGGATGGGAAAACCACTTCCAACTGATGATATGCCCCTCAAGCCACAAGTTCACATTGAGCCATTTGAAAAATGGGCTCTTGATTTCATTGGTCCAATAAATCCACCATCAAAAGGGAAGCAGTACATCTTAGTATGTACTGATTATGTTACAAAGTGGGTGGAAGACAAAGCATTAGTGAGAGCTACAGAACAATCAGTGTTCAACTTTATCTTTGAAGAAATATTTGTCAGATGTGGAGTGCCCTGAGATATTGTAATAGACCAAGGAGCACAGTTTACTTCTAAACTGGTGCAAGACATAGCAGACAAATATCAGATCAAGCATCGGAAATCTACACCCTTTCATCCACAAGCAAATGGATAGGTGGAATCTACTAACAAAAATTTGGAAGCAATCATGACCAAGACAGTCCAAATACATAGGAAAGATTGGTCATATAAGCTTCATGAAGCATTATGGGCATACAAAATCACATAGAAAAATAGTATTGGGTTCACTCCTTATCAGCTAGTCTATGGTAAGCAAGTTTTGTTACCTATAGAATTTCAACTTCATACTTTTAAACTAGCAGTTGATTTAGGAATAGATATTTATGAGGCACAAAAAGAGAGGATCATGCAATTGAATCAGTTGGATGAGATGAGACAGGCAACAATTGAACAAAACATTCTGATACAACAACAAAGGGCACATTGGCATCACAAGTTCATCAAGAAGAAACAGTTCAAAGTGGGAGATTGGGCTTTGTTATTTGATTCAAAATTCAAAATTTTCAAAGCTAAATTTACAACTCATTGGCTTGGTCCATATGAGATTGTAGAGGTATATGACAATGGCTCAGTCAAACTACAAACAATAGATGATGAGGCAAGCTCATTCACAGTCAATGGACATAGGCTAAAGATCTACAATAAGCCTGTCAACAAGGAAGAATTTCTGTAGCAGATATCTCAACAGCACGAGATGGAAGTGTTGGACAAACAAAATCATGTGTCTCCTTCACATTCCTCATAAAAAAACCAAAAAACAAAAAAACAAATATATATATATATATATAAAGGGAGTTTAGTTTTGAAAACCCAGGCAACTGGCACAATATAAACTCGAATTTTCATTGGAAAACCAAGTCAAATTGGCCAATCAAAATTCTCCAAAAACATTTTTTATTATTATTACCTTCTAGTTTCATTTACAACATGCATTTGTACATAACAGTTTTTGAAAAGCTTTTTGTGTCAAAGACTTGAGGATAAGTCAATAAATAAGGCTGAGGGGGGTAAGGTATAAATTTCTGAAGATTCTTTGAATACCTTTCAAGCCTTTTACAGATGGCAGCATTCATTTCAAAGAGAAATGCATCCAACAGAGGGATCTGAAGCAATGCATCCAGCAGAGGGACCTGAGGAATATACTAAGCAAAATAAATACAAGAAGAACTTTATCAAATTTGAGGACTTGCATCAACATTCCAGCCATCTTCAATCAGGAAAACACAATGAGCAAACAAGTTAGTATACATTTTTTCTTTTTAATGCTTTAAAAATTTGGAAAATTCTTCATAAGATAAAGAAATGATAAAAATCTTATCTTTCCCTTCCCCTACATCATCTTTTTATCACTTCATTTCATATACCCTCACAGCATAATTTTTGTTACTCAAGGCAACCAGTTTGGTCTCCAAGGGAGCTATAAGAAGAACTTAGGGTTTCACTATCAAACAACAAGAGAATGAAAGTTATTCTTGTAAATATTTTATGGTTTCCAAAATCCTTACATACACTTTCAAAACATGATTATTAACTTGATTAGACAAATATATTGTTTTGGAAATGTTAAATGCTCTGTTTTATGAAGACATAAGTTGCATACACATATGGAGACATAAGTTGTTGTTTGCACACATATTGAATTGTTGTTTGCATAAATGAATTGTTGTTTGCATTCATATTGAGGAAGGGGTCATAAGGAGAATTCCTTAAGCATTATAAAGTAGATGGTTACTCAAAGGAAATGAATCAAGGAGTCATAAGTTGGATAAACACATTTTCAAAATCGTTTCCTATGATGATTACAAGGAAGAGCGGAAGTACAAAGGTATAAATGAAGAAAAAGGGCATCCTCAGCAATGATCGACCTATACAAAGGTGGTACACTTGCACATCATAGTAACCTTTTTCAAACATATGTATTACCTCTACAAGTCTCTGTTTACAAACATTGTTGTTTCACCCTTTCATTCCCAGGATTCGAACCTTGGATGTATTTTAACATTCAAAAGTTAAATTCCACATTTGTTTTTACCTCCATAAGAAAAAATTTTACCCCTGCACTCTCATTTTCATTCTCCTCCAACGCTCCCTTTGCATCCTTCATCCCCATCTCTGCTCCAAATGCATGCATTGAAACCAACGTAGCTCTATTTCAAACACTCCAGTACCATATAAAATCCAGAATCCCCCTATTTTCGTTCCTTCCTTTGCTTACCCAGCCTGAAAATTATGTTAGACAGTTAAAAATCAAATGGTATGTTAACAATTCTATTGTCAACATACATCATTCTCACCCTGTAGAAGAAAATGTGGCAGTTGAAATGGAATGCATGGAGAGTAAAGGCAAAGAGAACGTGTTCAAGAAGGATTCAGCCAGGGAAAGGTAAGTGAACCCAATGACAATTTAACAAAAAAAAAAATTCAACTGAGAGAAGAACATTTTAAAAAACTGAAACCATTCACTGGTAACAAAGGTCGATTTTGAAAGCTGGGTTTCGACACAAGAAGGCATAGAAGTTATAAAAATGAAGAAAAAATTACCAGGTATGCCCCTTTCATCAAATTTTTTAAAACAGAGAACGGTTTGGGGATAACAAAAAATTTGATGAAATTTTCTTTGTATTAACAAAAATTTTAGACAAAGGAAGAAATTATAGAATTGAACAGACTCTGCAAGACTTGGAAGCTTGAGAAACTTTTGAAAAAGAATAGACCTTCTCTTGAGCAGTGAATTTTTCTTCATTCTCTTAAAAATCTGAAGGATGGTATCTAGGTTTGAACAAGAAAGATTTAACCCCTCATAAATTCATAGAGACTGTATGCAAATTCTTGAACAAAACCAATGGATAACATTCTTTGAGAAATTTGATGGGTGCTATGAGGAAGTTGCTTTAGAATTTTCTCATTCATTTGATGGGGAAAGGGCCACTGTTGGAAACCTCACTATTAGAATCTCTGAAGATATAATTGCATAAGTCACTCGATTACCTCAAATAGGAGAAAGATATTTCAAAACTAAGCACTTTAAAGATTAATCATGGGCATCTTTTGTTTCCATATCTAGGGTGGAAACAGTCAATTGGAAAAAGGGAATTCCTAGGAGTTGGTTGATTCATCCTTGGGATGAATTAGCCTATCTCATCCAGAATTTTAAACTATGAAGGAAGATTTAGTATTATCTACATATATCACATCAAGTTGCTACAACATTTAAAAAGTGACTGTGAAATTAACATCCCCTACTTTCTACTGCAAAGCCTTTCTAAGATGGCTAAGGTTGTTCAAAAACAAGGGAGGAATACAAAAAATAGTGTATACCATTGTGGCTTCATTAAAATGATCATCATACATGAGCTACAAAAACATAACTTGACTTGGCAGCATTTTATCAGTGGGAATGGTTTTGAACCAGTGGAAGAGGAAGTAGAAGAAGAAAAAATCTTGGTTGTGACAGATGATGAGGAAGAAATACAAAACCCCAAGGCAACAAGCTCAAAACAGCCTATGGGGAGGAGAAGAACAAGAAGCATGGTGAAAATGGAGAAATAATTCCAAGAAAAAGATAATATTTTCACTACATATGAAAGAAAATCAAGGAAACGCCAACAAAACCAAAATGATGAAGCACAACAAGCACAGTATGCACACCTTCAGACTATGGAGAAGCAAAGAAAGACAGGGAAAACACAGTCATTGGAAAATGATGATTTTGAAGGACAAGAAACTTCCACATATGAGAAAATGAGATAAGATGTGAAACAATTAATTGAAGATATGAAAGATGAAACTCAACCTCCATAGACAGTAGAACAAATAGAAGAAATGGCTGGTGGGTCCACATCAGGACTTGATAAGAAAAGCAAGAAAATGAAGAAAATGAAGAAAAAGATCAAGGAAATTGAAGTACTAGAAAGGTACTTAAAAATAGAGAATGAAATATTAAGGACTCAAATCCATAGAACACAGGGAGAAAATGAAACCTTGAAGAAAAAGAATAAGAAGCTTCAAAAGAAAAACAAACTAATCTCCAAACATGCCTACAAATGGTTTCAGTAGAAGAAGGCATACAAAGAAAAATATCAAAGACTGAAAGTTCTTCATACAACTCAGGTTAATGTGGATACATTGTTGCAGGTAGCATAGGTGGCAGAAGATTACTGACAGAGGTTCAAGAACATTTTGTTTTTGTGCATGAGGACATGCAAAGTCTTCCTCTTTGGGGAGATGTTGAGTACATTTTTATGCTTCCTTCCACTCCATAAACTATACTTTTGCCTCTAAAACCATCCATTTTTCCTTCATATTATTCCATATTTTCCATAAAATAGCTTATGCAAGGTACATTTATCATTCCTTAGCTTAAGAATTGAATTTTTGAATTTTTAGCATTAAAATTAAAAAATTAACAGAAATTACAGGATTTGACTAAATCCTGTAATTGCTCCAAGGTTTGTGTACTTGCAAGACAGTTGGGAGAAATATGAGACATGGGTCATGATCCTTGATGCACAAGGATGGATGAATACCTATCATATTCGATATCTTAGCTTTCTAAGTATCCAGTCAACGTTGGTCAAACAAGGCCACTTCAGCAGAAAATACCCTATTTTAGCATAAAATCATGGACAATTTTAGATTTTCTTGCGATTTGTGCATATTTTATGGATCTGAAGGGGGTATTCGACCTTCCTAGCATATTTTATGGATCTGATCATTATCTTTAGGAGGTTTCTTAGCATTATTAGTTTCAAAACTCTTGTATAAATACTCCAAGACATGGACTAGTATGACATCCTTATGTTAATGAAGAAAACTTTGAATTTGCAGTCTTGAGATCAGTTTTGTGTTTTGTTCTTGATGATGTCTATGAGATGATTATGTGAATGCTGCTGGAAGTTCCTTCTTAGCTGAGACGACTTAGGTGTACAATTGAAGCACTGGAGGGCCCTCTTTGCCAAGCTAGTACACTTCTCATTTTTCATTCTTTTCAAGCAAATTTTGGTATGAGCTTTAGTTCAGTTTAGATTATGTTGTAGATAACACTGTTGTGTTTTATTTGATCAAGTTATATGGCTGATGAATGTGGTAAAGAAAAGAATGTATCTCTTGTAAAATATTTTATCCTTTCAGACATTTATAAGCTTCTAGTTTAGTTTGAATGCTTACTGTTTTGAATACTTAAAACTAGTTGAATGTTTTTCTACTCTAATTGTTGATTAATGATAAGAGATATATGAATACACCTTCTATAAAGAAGATTAGAATTTCCTTTCATACTCATCACTTAGGTTAGATTTGATTTATTTCCATTGAAAGAACAAAAGTTATCTCTAAATCCATATATTTTGGATGTGCCTCTAAGTCTTACAAACACCGCATTGACAATCAATTGCACTCTAATTTACATCAGTAGGTTGGAGTCCAACAACAACCATTACCCATTCCTAAGTGGAAGTGGGAAGTGGTGACAATGGATTTCATCACCAAATTGCCCAGAACAAGCAAGCAACATGATGCTATCATGGTGGCGGTGGACAAGCTTACTAAAGATGTCCATTTCATTCTTATGAAGGTTAATCACAAGGCAACCAATGTTGTTGATATCTATATGAGATAAGTAGCATGCTTGAATGGCATACCCAAGACTACTATGTCTGACAGAGACCCAAAGTTTACCTCAAAGTTTTGGAAGGGGTTATTCAAAGGGTTCAGAACAAATCTAAACTTTAGCACAACTTATCATCCTGAGTTTGATGGGAAAATAGAGAGGGTGAATAAAGTGATAGAACATATGCTAAGGATGTATGTGATGGACAAACCATATAAATGGGAATATTATCTACACTTGGTAGAATTTTCCTACAACAATGGGTATCAAGCATCACTAAAGATGAACCCATTTGAGGCACTTTATGGATGAAAGTGAAACACTCTGGTAAGTTGGGACAAACCAGTTGACAGAGCAGTGGTTGGGCCAGATTTTCTTAGAGAAATGGAAGATAAAATGATGAAGATTAAGAATAATTTAAAATTTTCCCACGACAAGTAGAAAAGCTATGCTAACAAGAACATAGCTCACATGGAATTTAAAGTGGGTGATCATGTTTTCTTGAATGTGAAAGCTAGCAGAAGTTCCCTGAAGTTGGGAAACTGTTCCAAGTTGGCATCTTGATATTGTGGGCCATTTGAAATCCTACAGAGGATTGGAGTAGTAGCTTACAGGATTTTATTACCTGCATCTATGTCTATCCATAATGTATTACATGTATCATTTCTTAAGAAATATATACACGATGCTAATCATGTCATTGATTGGAATGTAATTTAGGTGGAGCAAGAAAGTTCTTTTCAAGTGCATTCGGTATGCATTCTAGATCAGAAAATCAAACAGCTCTGGAATCGACCCATAGGGATTGTAAAGGTCCAATGAACCTGGTACGGTCCTGAGGATGCAACATGGGAGCATGAAGATGCTATGCGGGCAGAATACCCGCATCTTTTTGAATATTTTGAAAATCTTGGTGATGTTATGTAAATGAGTTTCATTGAGGACAGTGCAAAAATAAGGGGAGGGGATTGTAATACCCCAAGGCCAAGCCCCTATTGAATTGTAATGATGCTTAATGATGTTATAGGCTAGTCAGCCAAGCATTTATAAGATGGGAGGCTTATGTGTTTATTAGGCCAGAGAGCCTAGATATTAAGTCCAAAGAGCCTATTTTTGTATATGTAATTATGCATATTATTAATAAAAATACACCGTTGCGTGTAAACCAACCACAAAGAAAGTGTTATGGGGGACTAAGCTCCACTAGGAAGGGAAAGGGAAGGGGGTTGAGAGGCTAGGAAAGAGGGGATAAGATTGAGGGCTTAACCCAAGGGAATATTATAATGTATTTTCCTAAATTACTAAAGTTTGGGAAATAAAACCAGTTATCCTAAGTTCCTTTGGGGAGAGGGACAAATGCCAAGTGGAGAAGAACGAACTACTAGAGAGCCAATTATCATCCAGGACGCATGCAAATTTATGTGGAAATTTCCACCATTTTGGGGGTTCGCTCTCACCATTCTGGCACTCACGAGATCACTCACCATTCTCGCTCTGAGCATTCTAAATAGTCTGGCCATATTTCCTCACAAGTTCACTCATGATCCATGCCTCCCTTGTCGAGTTCGCGCATGCACTGAACAAACACGCAACCAGAGCCATTTCCACCATTATTGAACCTCTTCCATGGTGAACCTTTATAATTGTCGAGTTGTCCCTTACCTTAACCATTTTTTCATATTGTGGTTTGAATAGGTGGGTTGTTAGGCCCGTGCTTGAAGAAGTAGGTTGTCAGGCCTATGATAAACTCTCTCTGGGTGAGAGATTTTGCTGGGAAATTGATTTATCTTGGAGGGAGTCCAACAACAACTACAGATATCTGATAATTCTTGATCCATCTTGTTGTTGAAGCCCTAGAAGGGAAGTGGAGCAGTTGATGGACTGTGGAACATTGAAGGTGCATATTCCCGAGGTGGGACAGACATGTGGGGAATGAGAATCTGTGAGCAGTGGGCGTAAGTAGTCTCCTTGGAGAGAATCCTTCTTGTTGTATTGTGCAGCTTGGCTCCTTGGACATAACCCTTCCTTTTTCATTGTGTAGCTTCTCGTATCCTCAACCAAGCCTAGGATTCCTTTTCCCTGGTGGAGTTTAGTCCCATCTCGGGGGTGACCCACTACTGATATCTTGGAGAAGCGTGGTCTAAGGCTGTGAGGTTCGTGGAAGGTTTGTACACATTCAGTGGTCTTTTGATAAAAATATAAGTACCAAATCTATGTTAATTGTACACGCTATGTTTAAATGTTTGTTGTAGGTACACATCTGAATGTTATCAGAATTGCTTGTATATATTGCATGTATGTGTTTATTGTCACTTCCGCATGAATATGTGTATGAACAAATTTTTTATGTCTATTTAAAATTGCATTATATATATATATATATATATATATATATATATATATATATATGTATATCAGAGCATGATAGTTTCAAGTAGCATGACCGGCCTGGGTCAATGGGTGTGTTACAACCTATTTTTAGAACAGTTTGGTTTTGAGTTAGTGGTGTGTCCCCAACAAGGGTGGTCGGAGGACGTTACAATGGTTAAACCAACTACACCCGGCATTAAATTAAAAGGATCTTCTAGTTTGCTCACAGCAGTCCAAAGTTATGTAGAGAAATACATTAAAAAGAGAATGTCATTGATAATAGAAGCATGGGAGGTATCAAAAAATATTCTTTCTTTCAATTCAAGGGAACATGTCTTTCATGAATATCTCCAAGATTATTTAAAGAATGAAGAAGGATTCTACACAGATGTTGTTTTACCATTTGGGATAAAAGTCTCAAAAATGACATAATTGAAAAGGAGAGAAGAAGATATGCCTTCTCAAAGTTGAATTAAACAATTGAATGCCTATTGGAAAGAAAATATCAAGAATTTAAATAACATTGTCCAAGAATGTAGCAAATCCATATTGAAACGAGAAGAATTATTCAAAAGACTCGTAGAGATAGATCTGGCAGGAAGCACTAATGAAGTGCAAGATCCTCGGTTAATTCTCAATTCAATGTTTATGACAAGGAAACAATTTTATGAACAAGTGGAGATATTAAAGGGGTTATTGATGCAAGAGAATCACCTTCAAGACCGACAGTGCACACGTGGAGGCAATCAGAAGACATTTCAACAACGCCAGAAATTCAAATCGAGCATTAACTCAAAAATTAATTGGGTTGTTGAGATATTTTGTTGAGCAATTTGAATATTGTAAATTGTTTAAAAATTCTCTACGGAATATAAGAAATCACAGGCATGGAGTGTTGACTCTGTCTGATAGTAATTAGCAGTTATTGTAATAGGACTGAGTAGGTGTTAGTTTTAAAATCCTGAAATGATTGTTTTCATAATAGGATGAGAGAGCTCATAGATTCGGTCCTTAGATAGCTTTCAGGATTACCTTGTAAAAGTCATGTATGGAAGATCAATATGAAAGAGTAACTGTAGGAGAATAGAGAAGAGAATAAACAGTTTGTATTTTTCTTATTTCTATGAATAATAGAATAGACAAAATTGTCTCGAATTTGGAATGTGTTCATTTGAAATATGATCGAATGAATGTTATTATGTATGCATGATTGTGATTAGTTTATTTTCATGTATGAGTGATCGAGAGGTTTGTTGTATGAATCTGTAACGAAACTGGATGAATTTCAATTGTTTCTCTTGAACCTTATATGCAAGGTGTGCATCCTGAATGCAAGGTGTGTGTTGTCTGAGTCTTGAAACGACTTAGAGGGAGGTTCAGAGAGAGAGTAGGTGAAACTCGTGAATCTAGGTGCAAGGAGTGCACAGAGCCTAAAATCGGTTAAGTTCGAAGAAACAACAAAGAGGAACACCAGGTGGGCATAAGGTATTTTATTTTCAAGAAAAGCCCTTAAATTTGAGTTATTTGAAATCCTCGAACACAAGGTGTGCATAGGAATTCGAATCTTCAAAGGAACAAAGCTCGGGAGGGATAACAATTGTAGAGTGTTCATTGAACTAGAGTGGAATATCGAAGGAAGAAAACAAGCTTTGAAAACTCTTGGAGGTTGAATATCCAAGACCGGGAACAACGAAGATTCTGGAAAAGGAATGGTTTACATCGGAGGAGCGTAGAGCCGAGAGCCAACAAGCGTCAGATCTACAAGAATAGCACATACTCTAACTCTTTGTTCCAAGGGATCATTTCGACATTTTGTTACCGAGGAAACAAGAATGAAAACTCCCCCAGAATAGAGAAAGGATATCGCCGATAAAATCTTGGTCGTAGATATGTGAAGGATCTAGATCATAAGACCTAACATCGAGGACCGATAGTCGTCAGATCCGAGAGAAAGTGGAGAAGGTGGATTTTGGCATTCCATCATAGGGAAAACGGGAGTGTGGACTTCCCCAAGAATCACGAAAGGGAGAGTCATTATTGAACGTGGACCATTGATCAGGGCAGATCATGGACCGTTGATCCCATGTGGTTGAGAGTTTTCAGGGTTCCGAAAAACTGGGGATTCTAAGGACAGAAGTCAATCAACTTCGCAAGCTGTGAAGTCCCAAAAGACCTCATGAATTAGCCTTAGGTCACGGGCGAATGTTCATATGGTAATAAGTGATAGGAGGTGATAATAGCCAGCCAAGTGCTAACTCATGGATCAGGGTTTCGGCATCAGGGTGTTCAAAGGGAAAGAGTTGTGAGACGAGAAGTCCTGACTCACGAAACGCGAAAATCCTTTGGTAAGGCTTGTGGTCACAGTCGATGGTCATGTGGGGGAGAATATTGCGCTTGGTGCTCAGACATACAAGATGGTTTCGATAGGATGACCTGTGGATTTTCTTAATAGAAGTTCCAGCAGGGACCAAAGAGTTGTTCCAGCTCGAGGAGAAAAACGATCCAGTGACCAGGAGGTTGGTAGACCTTGCTGAGGCAGGGGGGCTGCATTAGGTGGTATCAAAGCAAGGATTTTTAAATTTTGTAGCAGAGGGTAGATAAAGAAAATACTCTGATACAAGAATCCTTTATTGGGAGATAGAAGCCCATGGACTGAATATTTGATTCAGGATGGATTACTATTTAGGGGAAGCCAATTATGCATTCCAAAGTTCTTAATGAGAGATAACCTACTGAAAGAAAAACACATTGGAGGTTTAGCTGGACACTTTGGTCACGATAAGACATTTGCATAGCTGAATAATTCATATTTTTGGCCGAGCATGAGAACAAAAGTGAAGAATTTTGTAAAAAAATGCAGAATTTGTCAATATACAAAAGGAAGATAGCAGAAAATTGGTTTGTATCAGCCATTACCAATTCTAGAGAGGTCATAGGATGCAATCAGTATGGATTTTGTTTTGGGATTTCCTAGAACTCAAAAAGGAAGCGATTCCATATTTGTTGTAGTGGACAAATTCTAAAAAATGGCACATTTCATACCATGCCAGAAGACAAGCGATGCCACACACATTGCAAATTTGTTTTTCAAAGAAGTAGTAAGACTACATGGATTGTCGAGGAGCATAGTTTTAGACAGAGACACCAAATTTGTAGGACACTTTTGGAGGAATCTATGGAAGAGGCTAGGGACAAAATTATCCTTTAGTTCAACATATCACCCTCAAACAAATGGACAAACTGAAGTAGTAAACAAAAGTCTCAGAAATTTATTGAGAAGTTTAGTTACTGAGCAAGGTCGTCAATGGGATCAAGTTCTATCATAGGAAGAATTTGCATTCAATAATTCAGTGAACAAGATCACAAGGAAAACTCCATTTGAAATTGTGTATGGTATATAACCAAGAGGTATTACATAATTGAGAAATTTGAATCAAGATGAGTTCAGAAGTGTTGGAGTGGAGGATTTTGCAACAGAAATGCATAAACTCCATGACAAAGTCAGAGAACAGCTACAGGACAACAGTCAGAAATACAAGAGCAGAGTTGATCAAAAGAGAAGACAAGTTCAATTCGAAGTTGGATATGAGGATTTAGCTCATTTGAGAAAAGAGAGGTTTCCAAGGGGAACATATAACAAATTAAAGATGAAGAAGATTAGACCATGCAGAATTCTCAAAAAATTCATAGCCAATGCTTATGAGATTGAGTTTCTAGACAATGTTGGGATATCACCGATATGCAATGTTGCAGACCTATATCCTCACAGGAGAGGTGAAGTAGGAGAATCAGATGATCAGAAATAAATTTCATGGGAAGAACAATTTCCCACCGTAGAAAAACCTCAGATGGAGAAAATTATCGAAGAGAGGGATGGAAAGAACCTGATATTTTGAAGCAAGATGCAAGTTGGGTCACATAACCTGATATTTTGAAGCATGGAAAGATAGTGCAAGAGCTCATGGACATGAGTCCATGAAAAAAAAATTAACCAGGGGAGTATGATGCAGGAGCATCACCTTCAAGACTGACAATGCACACGTGGAGGCAATCAGAAGACAAATCCACGTGGAGGACCTGTGGATTTGTTTAATAGAGGTTCCATCAGGGACCAAAGATTTGTTCCAACTCAAGGAGAAAAACGATCCAGTGACCGGGAGGTCGGAAGACCTTGCTGAGGCAGGGGGGGCTGCATTAGTTATCGACTGAGAAATTTTGTGGCATAATTGAATATAATGAAGAAGAAATAGATAATTGGTTGGCTTATTATGCTATTAAAAATCAAGATATTGAGGAGGAAATACATGGAATTTCTCATGACCTAAGAGATTTGGAAGGTGAATTATTTAATATCAAAATCAAGCATGAAATAAATGTTGCACCAATGAAAAATTACATTGAACAATGGTTTAAGAAGGCGATTGATAAATTAACAAGAAGGCCAAGAAACAAAAGTTGAGATGGTTCCTATAACTGCCAACGAGGAAAATAAAAGGACAACAGAAAGAAAGTAAACATAGGGGAGACCATCATAGTAAGTTTATGCTAATCACATATTGCTTTCTTTATCAGTTTTTCATCCAGTTACTCCACTTCTTTGACTAGAAAGGTTTAACTGAAATCTGATAACTTATTCTTGTCTTCTTTCTATAAATTGCTACTCTATCATCGCCGACCATATTCTTTCCACAAGATTACTTCTTGTTTATATTTTCTTTATGGTCTGCGGGATCCCCAATCCCAGTCTTCTGGAAAAAAACATTTAAATTTCAAAGATTTGTAACAGACTTTATACTTTTCAGAAAACCCAAGAGAACTATTTCGAGATCAGTTTTGACATTGTTTTATAACTTTGAGTTTTGAGTATAAAATATTTGAGATTGATCTATCATTTTATTTATTTTAGCTCCACATGTGTTTACTCTATTAAAGGTCTCTTATGCGTGTAGACCATATTCTTTTATTTTTATGTGATCATAAATATTTAGTTTAACTATGATGGATGTACGGAAATTTTACTTCTATTTTTCAAATATGTGATGTATGAGATTCCTGGTCATCTCTCAGGAATTATCTTTGAAAAAAAAACAAAAAAAAATATTTTTTGCAACCCTTACATTTCATTGAATACCACGGTGGACTTTCTCAAAGTCCTATATTATTTTGAAAATCTAGAGTTCAAAGAGTATCATAAAGCAAAGAGGAGTACCACCTCTATAATAAAACATAGGAATTTGTATCCCCGTGAGTTTTACGTTTCAATCATGACGGATTCAAGCATCAACAGAAAGCTATACCTATTGTAATTTCCCCATTTTTGGGTTTCCCGAATTTGTAGTAGAAGGGACTTCCATGGCTTTTCAATGGAGAAAAAAATGTAAAAAGTGGGGGTCATTTAATGTCACTTAGTTAGGATATGTTATGTTTTTAAAGTGACATTAGGGAAGTAAAATAACTTTAGATTAATAAGTTACTTAACAATGTTTAAAGTGACTTTTAATCTTAAACTAAAAATTGGAGGAAAAATAAGAGTTATATTTGATTTAGTCAAAAAGGGGAAATTCTAGAAGTTACATTTGATTTGGTAAAAAAGGGGAAAGATCTAGAAGGAATGGAAAAAAGGATAAAAGGAGGGGTAGAGCCATGATGATGTGATGGTAAGGTTGTTTCTTCAAACCCTATCAGGATGAGCCTATGAATGGTATACGACATTACCCACTAGGTCAATTGGTTCATTTAATGACCTCAAAGCCATGTTCCTGACTATGTTCTCTCCCCCAATTGCATATGATACCCTTCTCACTAATTTCACCCAAATTGGTTTGAGGAATAATGAGAGAATACAAGATTTTAATCTCAGGTTCAATAAAACTCCAAGTAAGATTCCAGAAGATAAAATACCTAATGACCCAGTGATACTTGGTTGTTATAAGAATGTGATGCCCCCAAATGTACAATATGCAATCAGAACATCCCAGATGGATACCTTGGAGGAAGCAATGATTAAGGCCACTGAGATGGAAGAAATTGTGATTGATAGGGGTGTTGACCCCAATATTATCCTGGGAAAAGTACAGAGGAAGCTGGGAGGCCTAAATATTGATGATCAAAGGGCCTCTAGCTCGAGAAAGAATGAAGAGCAGAAGCCACGACCAATCCAAAATCAAACCATTGGAGGTGGTTTTTTTAAGGAAACCATACCATATGTGAATGTAGACCTTGTTTCGGCACAAGAAACTAAGAAAATAATTGAGATTGCACAAATGAATAGAACCATCGGGAAAATGAAAAATGAGATAACCAGATTAAGAAGGGATGATAATTATGTAGAAAATCTGAGAATGTCGGTCCAAGATAAAACAAGGAACCCTCCCCAAGAAAACATTGTGAGATTTGAAAACACTCATAATCAACAAAGAAAAAGGGTTCCAAGGAAAACAATCCCAAATGCAGTTGTTTTGGATGATATATATGATGAGAAAATGGTAGAGCAAGGAAATGATTATTTACCTGATGAAAGTTTTGAAATAGTACAGATGGATGGATGCAAGACGTCCATGTATATATTTGAAGAAGGTGAAAATTACCCTGACTCACAAGATAATGTTTCCCAAACATGAGCGTTTGTAAATAAATCCAAAAATAAAGATTATTATGAAAAGGAAAAGGAAAGAATTAAATAAAAAGATAAACAAAAGGTGAATGAGAAAGAGGCAAATAAAAATGTGACAGACAACACTGGAAGAAAGAAGAAACACCTAGTGTTTAACCCTCCCCAGATGAAATACAATGTTGTAGACAACTTGAGTAAGCTAAGGATAACTCTTCCTTTTACAGAAGTGGTAAAAATCCCTCAACAAAGGGAAAATATTTTGATATTGTTGGATGATCCATCTGGAAGAATGGAGGTTGTTGTTATAAGTTCAAAACAAAGACAGAACACGTCAACTGTCAATTTGAGAGGTAAACTCCCATATTTTTATATTTCAATTGAAAATCATGATGTTGCACTTCATAATATTTTAGTCGACACTAGTGCAACCAATAATATTATACCACTGGTGGTCATGGAGGCATTGGGTATGAGTTGCACCAAATATTATGAAATAGGTGAAATAATATATGCAATTGATTCTAGACAAGTGCTAACTTATGGGGAAATCAAGGATTTTCATGCTTGGATCATGGAGGTTCCCCATATTATTATAGTTTTCAATATTGTTTTTGTGGACCTTCCTCCTGCATATGGATTTTTCTTGGGAAGAGATTGTTCATCTATGATCGGGGGGTACATAATGAATGATGAAAGTTGCATGATGCTACTAGATCAAGAAGGAGAAATGATTAAGGTCCCTCGTGAACCCAGGAGGTCATTTTCCTTCAAAAAGAAGGATAATGAACTAATGGAAGAGTATATTGACATTGGGATTGGAAACTATGTTATCCTAGACATGGAGCACATTGAAGACATGGAGCAGAATTAAGACATGGAGAATCAAAAGCATCAGTTTAAATTTTATTGGAGGATGTCATTTGATGGAGCTTTCTCAAGTTCCAAGAGTGGAGTTGGAATCATCCTTATAAACCCAAAAAATATTTTGCATCCACATGCTATAAGACTTGAATTTGTGTTCACCAATAATGAGGCAGAATACGAAGCTTTGATTCAAGGAATGATTCTTGCACGAGAAATGAAGATAGAAAATCTAATTGTGACGGGTGAATTTGAGTTGGTAATAAATCAAGTTACCCAGAGATATAAGATTAAAAAGGAAAGACTCAAACTATATTTCAAAAGAGTTAATGAATTGATGGAATCCTTCATTTCTTTCAACATTTATTTCATCCCAAGGGACAAAAATTAGAAGGTAGATTGATTATCTTTGGCGGCCTCACTGTCAAACCCAAATGATGTTTAGAGAAAAACATATTTTCAAGTAAAAATAATATTCTGACCTTCTGTATCTGACAATAAGGAGTATTTACAAGTATATGAGAATGATGAACAATTGGAAAAATTTTTGATGAATGATGATGAAGATGAGGATAATCACATAACTGTTGTCCTGAGGAATTGTATTCAATCTGCGTCTCTTTTTACAAGAGACTATCATGCAAAAAACATCCTAGAAGAAGCATCGCTTCGAAAAGTCCAAGAAACAAGAAAGATTAATATTGGAACTTATAGTTCCCCAAAATATGTCAATTTTGGAGTTGATTGCACAATTTATGAAGTTGATCAATATGTCGCATTATTTAAAGAATATCTTGATTTGTTCACATGGAATTATGATGATTTGAAGGCATATGATAAAAAAATATTTCAACACATTATTCCCTTAAGATAAGGGGCAAATCCTGTCAAGCGGAAGATAAGGATAATGAACCCCAAATTAAAACCACTAGTAAAGGTAGAATTGGAAAAATTAAAGAAGGATGGAATAATATACCCCATTAGACACTCTGACTAGCTTTCAAACCCTGTGATTGTGAGAAAAAATACTGGGGAGATTCAGATGTGTGTATATTTCAAGGATATTAACAAATAAAGCGTAAAGGATAATTATCCTTTTCCTAACATGGATTTTCTTCTCCAACAAGTCAAAAGATCAGCCTGCATGTCCATGTTAGATGGATTTTCTGGGTATAATCAAGTCCTCGTTGTTGAGGAAGACGGAGAAAAGAAAACTTTCATAACACCTTGGGAGACATATGCATATGATTGGATGCCCTTTGGTTTAAAAAACGAGTTATATTTCAAAGGGTTGTGGATCATGTTTTTGAGGGATTGATAGGAAAATTCATGGTGGACTATCAATATGATTTTACAGTACACTCAAAAACAAGGAGTGATCACATTCATCACCTGAGGAAATGTTTTGACAGGTGTAGGTTATATGGTGTTTCTTTAAATAAAAAAAAATGTTTATTTGTTGTAACTAAAGGCAAACTATTGGGTCATATTGTGTGCAAGGAAGGAATCTATATCGATCTAGAGAGATTTAAATATATAAATGAACTCAACTCCCCATCAGCTAAGAAGGGAGTTTAGTCATTTTTTGGAAAAATGAACTTTGTACAAAGATTTGTCCCTAACTATGCAAGTATTGTGAAGTCGAATGATTTATTGTTGAAAAAGGACTAAAGGTTTGAATGGACCATGGATACCATGAAGCTTTTAATAATATCAAAAAGGAAATCACTACATCTCAAGTCCTCATTAGACCATATTTTCAAAGAGACTTCATCATTTATTCATTCACTACAGAGATGGTTGTTGAATCTGTTCTTACTCAGAGAAATTCCAAGGGTGAAGAATTGCCAATTAGTTTAATGAGAAATACCCTTCATGATTATGAATTGAGATATTCAGAATTGGAGAAGCAATCCCTATCTCTTGTAAAAGAAGTGGCACACTTTTAGAATTATATATTAAATTCTCATGTCACTGCATATGTTCCATCCTCTCCTGTGAAGATTCTTTTAAATCAACAATTGAGAGAAGGAAAATGGGCAAACTGGCTGGCGAAGATTCAAGAATATGATGTTGAAATTAAACATTTAAAAGAATTTAAAGGACATGGTTTATGTAATCTCATTGAAAATAGTGATTCTTTGGATGGACTAATTCCGATTTCAATAGGAGAACCCATGACATTTTCATAATGGTATAAAGATATTATATTCTAATTAAGGTCTAGATAATTTCCAGTCACCATGAACCCTAAATAGTGGAGAAAATTGAAAATGAAGTCAAGTCAATATGTGTTGATTGTTGATATATTGTTTAGGATGAACTATGATGGCATACTGTTGAGATGTGTTGATGAAAGGAAATCTCAAGAATTGATGAAACAATTCCATGAAGGTATATGTGGTGAACATTTTGCGCCTACCACCACCACCCATAAAATAATAAGAGATGGGTTTTATTGGCCATCGGTTTTTAAAGACTCATATGCTACTATAAGGAAGTGTGTATCTTGTCAACAATTTTCAGGGAAAATGAAAAAATCTGCAATGCCATTATAGCCTATATCTATAGAACAACCATTTTCCCAATGGGGACTCAATGTTGTTGGACCAATAAATCCAAAGTCAAGAAAAGGATATATATATATCCTCATCGCTACAGATTATTTTACAAAATGGTCGGAAGAAGTGGCATTAAAAAGGGTTTATTCTGAAGAGTTGATTAAGTTTCTCAAAGATAATATTTTGTCAAGGTTCAGTGTCCCAGAAAAATTAATTACTGACAATGGCTCAATTTTCATTGGTTCAAAATTTACAGAGTTTTGTGGAGAATATGGGATTGTTATGGGACATTCATCAAATTATTATCCAAAAGGGAATGGTTTTAAAGAGTCCACTAATAAGACACCCATTCAGATATTGAAGAAAACTATTGATAAGAACCAACAGAATTGACATTTGAATTTGACGGATGTTTTGTGGGTGAGAATAATGACTCTAAAAGACAGCACGAGGATGTATCTGTACACATTGGTTTATAGTAAAGAAGAAAAAATTCCTATTATCCTCGAACTAAATTCCTTGACTTTTGTATTTAATACAGAGGATGCAAAAGATAGTTCACCTATGCAAAAGAAAGTGAACCATTTATTGAAATTGGAGGAATAATGAAGTAAATCCTTAAATAGAACTTCTTAGAGATAGAAAAGTATCAAAAAATATTTTGATTAGAATGCAACCATAAATAATTTTCAAAAGGAAGAACTGGTGTTACCTTAGAAAAAAGCTAAGGAGAAACCATCGATGCACACAAAACTCGAAGAACTTTGGGTTGGACGATATATCATTGAAAATATCTTGGGTTTTAATGCTTATATGCTCAAAGATATGAAGGGTAAAATGTTAATGTTGCTTGTTAATGGGAAACATTTGAAAGATTTCTTCGCCTGAAATTTTCTCATTTCCTTGTACATAATTTTCATTTATTTATTTTGTATATCCTTACCTTTCGACTCCATATCCTAATGGATGGAATCATTTGGTCATGAAGATTATGGATTCTTGATAACCCATAGGGGGTTATCATCCCATAGTTGGAGCCAGTTGTTGAGATCATTTCATGCTTCCTTTTTTTCCTTCCACATTATATCTTCCCTACTTCTTTTTTCCATTTATTTTCCCTCTTCTACATCTCCCCTTATTTCCCTTTTTCTTTTATCCCTTCTTCTCTCCCTTTCGAGTTACTATACTTAGTCATATTTTAGTGATTTGTGGGTTGGCAGGTTGGAAATCCTTCATCTCCACCCACTTTCTCATGTCATAAGTATGCTACTACACTTAGTCATTTTTCAATTGTGTGGGTTCGCGGGTTTAAGCCCTCATCCTCCAAGATCTGTGACCTTCACTTTGCACCCCAAGTTTCGTGATCTACATTTTGACCATCAACCTTGTCGCGGGTGTCGAGCCCCAAAGTATTTTATTCCTCTTTCATGCAATTCTAACCGACCGCCTTTCTACACTTTGTATATTTTTTATCATCCATAACCATGGATTCGCAGGTTCTCGGGTTGGTGGGTTCATGAAAAGTTTTATATTCAAACTCTCTCTCGTTCATCTCTGCCATTTTGTTACTTTTCCCAATACACATTAAGTGTTATTTAATGCTAACAAATTTTGTGAAAGATCCAAAAATATCATCATTAATGGTGAAAGGCTCGAGGAATTACTCATTAAATTTCCTTAAATCTTCATTTTCCAAGAGATTAAATTATCATTATCTCTCCGAAAATATTTATTTGAGGTTATTATCCAGCTGAAGAAATAGTCTCGTCAACCTATGGCAACATCAACTAGACAACAATTTTGTGGTGATATTCTGAATATATTTGGTCGTGAAGACCAGAACTTC
>ML778314.1:29507-108830 GCA_009831015.1 Picea engelmannii
GTGTTATGGTTGCTCTCTTGAATTCTGTCAATGGGAACCTTGTATTATTGGTAAGAAAACATGTGAGGATTCCCTACTAGTAAAGCATGGAGCATGAAGTCAATATTGGAGTTGGTATAAACTGACTAGTGTGTACCTATCAGTAAACCATAGGTTGGAAGTAAGATGTATTTTAATACTTTCATAGATAATTACATCGATAAGGTGTGCACTTTTCGGGGAAAAAATATAGATATTTTGAAATATTCAAACAATGAAAATTTCTTATTTGAAAAACAAAGTGGTAAATTTTTGAAGGGATTGAGTATGATAGTGGTGGAGAGTACAAGACCAAAGATTTTGAATCACTTTTTAGAGGGATTGGTATTAAGAGAAAGTTTACAACCTCTTATACATTGAAGAATTAGAATAATGTAATTCTTGAATATAAGAATCATGTTATTTGGGAGGTGGAACGATGTAATTCTTGAACATAAGAATCATGTTATTTGGGAGGTGGAACGATGTAATTCTTGAACATAAAGAATCATGTTATTTGGGAGATGCAATGTTGTATGTTGAAATTCCTAAATATTAATTAAAAATTAAATTTTGAGTTGAATCTTATAATTATATAATTTATAAGATTAAGAGGAATTTAGATAAAGTTGTCTAGAGTGTCACATGAGAGGAAACATAGAATGGGATTAAGCCTATTGTTAAACACTTGTGTCTTTGAATTTTTATATTATATGCATATTACAAAGGATTAGTGTAGCTCAAAGATGTCAAACAAAGTTCATAAGTGTATTTTTCTTCGCTATAAGGAATATTGAAATCCTATCAAATTTGGGGTCTAGAAGATTCGAAACTTGTATGAAATCATAGTTCTATATTTTATGAAGCATGCATGATGGAATTTGAGAATTATATTCATTTTCAATGTGACATACACAACCACCCCTGTACATTATTTGGGAAATGGGGTACTTCAAAATTTATCTTCTTCCACCAACTAAAATTAGCTTTCATACCATATTATTCTCTACCATGATTTATAATGAATTAATACATGCAATATTACAAGAAGGCTCATGCAGTCATAAATAAAGCATTCAAAACTATAAATGCAAAGTATTTATTCAACATAACAACATTTAAACACACAAGATACACAACATTAACTCAACATAAACACAATAGTCCATATCACTTGTTTTTATGCAAATATACACCAACTAGTTGTAGACATCAAATATTCCACCCAACCATGGGCATTGTTCCACTTAGTATTTCTACAACAAGCCACCCCTAAGCTAGGGATATGATTCCACAAGGATAGATACCTATGGTTGTATCTAATCCTCTCACACACAACCCAATTCCCAAGTCGTTATGGTTTGTCCACTCTCACAAAAATCCGAACTCACCAGCTCTCTTTCCTATTCAGCCTACACAACTCAAAGAAGGGGATCCCCTTCTCTGCAAAGTAGTCCCTTGGGCTATCCCACCCCTTTCCTAGGCTCCAACATAGACTAGCTAGGCAATTTCACTGTTGGAACTCAAGGGATTCTTAGTTGTGATTAATTTTCCTGAATGAAAATAACTTTCCATGCACATGGGAATAATTTATAACATAAATCTCATAACTGGAATAACCAACAAATATTATAGTCATAGTATCATATCTCTCTCCAAGATTTCCCTTATAATGATGGATAATCCCCCTTTGCAACGGGCCTATAAACATTTGAATATATTTACATGCTAAAAATGCACCATGTGGCTCCCTAAGAAGCCCACGTAACTCACTTGCAACTCATCGCAAGGTTGGATGGTATGACATAGGATGACATAAGAAAGGACTTTAGACTATGAATATTATAGTTTGGCTTTGGCCTATTTTGATCCCCCTAATCCCCCTAGCTTACCTCTCTTTTGGAATCATAACCCCCACATGTTTTTATCCTTATCATCTCTATCTAGTGATGTGTTTATTATTATTCCTTATGCATTTACATATTTCATCTCTTGGCCCTCATCCATTCATCATATATATGAATATACATTGTTAAGCTAGGGATCAAAACTAGGGTGTTACATTCCCCTCCCCCTAAATGTTTCACCATCCTTGGTGCACATAACTACACACACACACAACAATTTTTACATCAAAATTTTATTTACATTAGATTTCAAAATAGATGTGGGTATGCATCCTACATTACATCTTCCATCTCCCATGTTGCTTCCTTGGGACTGTAGTAATTCCACTAGATCTTTACCTACCCTATGAATTTCTTCCAGAGCACCATCACTTTCTATTCTAGTATACGCATTGGTTGTACCTAGAAGTATCCTCCACCTTAATCAAAGTCCATTCAAGGGCATGGTTAAGATCATATTTTTTTTAATAATGACATATGAAATAAATTATGCACTTTCATGGAAGCAAGAAATGCAGGTACATATGCATCTGGTCCTATTATATCTAATATCTTAAATGGACCGCATTATATCCAACAAAAAAAAATACTATTACAACATCTCAAGCCTCCTCTTTGTTAACGGCTTGACCACTTACAATTCTAAAGGAACATAGCTTGGGACCACTAGCAACCTACTAAACTTCAACATCCTTCATATCAACTTCATGAGCCAAAATATTTAGACACCACATGATGATTTGTTTAAGACTCGCTAAAAATTAGATGATCACATCTCCATACAAGCGGAATATCAAATCTATCGAAATCACAACAATACAAATTTGCACAAATCTCATTCATCATGAAAGACTAAGATTGTAGTGTAGACAACACCCCACATAGGGCCTCCAACAGATTGTAAACATATGTATCATACCCATGCAACTCAAAACCTATAAAAATTTAATAAAAACCCTCGAAAAGACCAACTCCCTCTTTCCAAGAGAATTATCTGGTAAATGAGTCAAGAGTCTCATCAAGTTTGGTTCCTTCTTTCTATGAAAATCCAACAACCATGTCCTGGTACTATTTAACACTCCCATCAACCACACGATTGGAATTGATCATGGATTCGATAATATGTTTGAACCTATCTCTATGGAATTACACAATACATGCTCTACATTGTCCCCCTCAAAGCTAGAAGGCTACCATAGCTTCTCATTAGTATGTACAAGCACCACAATATCAACAAGTAACATGTAATTGCCACCATAGTGCACACCTCTTGTCAAAGTCCTCAAACTTTCTAGACTACAATAATCGACAGTGCATTAATGTCCTTCAAATATAACTCTACACTAAATATTTTTTATACAAGAAACTGAAAGAATATTTTTCTTCAACCTAGAAATAAAAAAACACATCATTAAACACAATAACATCACTTGATGTCATTCAAAAGGAAATGGAGCCCAATCCTTTCATAGGATATGTAACATCATCACCCAACTCCACATCATTCTTCCCTCTTTCTCCTAAATCCTACTAAATATTTCCTTGTCATAAGTTATATTTCTTGATACCTCATTGTTCACATATCATCCAACACTCGACATAATGTTGGAAGATAAAAAAGAGACCATGGAGAAGCTAGTCTCGGGATGAAATGATAAATCATCCAATCCTRCTATAGTAGTTGCACTCCCTASAACCTATTTATATTACTTGGCATTCTCCTTGTTCTTATCCTAACATTTTCTGGCATAATATCCCTTCTAGTGACACCTAAAACATTTCATATCACTCAAATCCTTCTTATMTTGGATTGATCCTTCCTTCTTTCCCWTTCTCATCCTCCCAAGAGGGTTAGGTCTTCTACTTTCTTTTTCTTCACCAAAAAAATTCAAACCTTATCTTTTATTTTGCAAATTCATCCCAAATTTGATCATAAGTAGGTAAATTATCACAAGCACAAACACCCTSGACAAAGGGTTTCCAAGATGGAGTAAATCCATTCAAGGAAATGGGCACCAACTTATTCTCCTCCAATTTTGTCCCTATTGTATCCAATTGATATCTCAACTCTATGATCTTGGCCAAGTAGCACACCATTGTATGTGTGTTACTCATTGTTAAATTTAGAGTTGCTATTAAGTTCTTTTAAATTTACTAGACAATAATAGCATAAGCAGGATCACTGAAAGGTACACAATGACAAGGTACGCAACATTTATCCTCGAAAACCCTCATGGGGGAGAAAACCCAACAACAAATTCCTTAATATAGATATCAAATAAAATGGCAAGATAATAAACCAAACACTAGAGAATATCCAACATTGATCAATGTGCCTCTCTCTTCCTTCTTCTAGAAACTAGCAACTGCAACTTCCTTCAAACTTGCACACTAGATGAGTGACTTGAGTGAGTGAGATAATGAGGTGCCTTCCACTCTTATTTATACTGGCTAGCAGGTGCTAGGGTGGTGTCTCTTCATCAAGCAGGGCTAACTTCTTCACTTAGTGGTTAAAACCACTTTAATTAGGCCTTGGGGCCAAATTCTTAATTAGCAACATATAATTAGGGTTTGACCAATCCACAAAATGAGATTTGATCTTATACAAATCCTGACATGATCAATCCACAAAAGGGGATTGATCTATAAGATAATAGCTCAATAATAAGTAGAATATTCTTTACAGTTACAATATTTCAACACTCCCCCTTAACAAGAAGAGTATTCTACAACATCATCAGAAGAGAGAGAGGGAAGCAACATCAACAACATCTGGAACACTGACTAGCATATCTATAAATCATCGGAATTTTTTCTCATCATCAATAACATCATCATTCACATCATGGAGTTGGAGTATCATCATCATCATCATTCACAACATGGAGTTGGAATGGCATCATCATCATCATTCACAGTATGGAGCTGGAACATCATCATTCACAACATGAAGCTGGAACCTAAAACATCAACATCAATTAGCATAAAATTTATAACAACAACATCAACAACACGAGGTTGGAGCAACATCATCACAACAAAAGGCTGGAGCAACAACATCATAACAACATGAGGCTGGAGAAACAACATCATCATAGCATGAGGTTGGAGCAACAACATCATAGCACGAGGCTAGAGAAAAAAAACCATCACAACACGAGGCTAGAGAAAAAACATCATCATCATCATAGGGAAACAAAATGAGGCAGGTGTATCAACAACATTTTGTGGTACTCTGATAGTCCCTAGGGATCTTTCCAAGAATCATAAGATTCCCTAGGATATAAAATCCTAACGGAGCTACCATGTGGTACTCTAATAGACCATCCTTACCAGACCTTTGGGATCTTCCCAGGAATCATAATATTCCCTAGGATTATAAAAATCCTAACGTATCTACCACTACTGACCACAAATAGCATATACATGCACAGGTACTCTGACAGACCATCCTTATTGGACCTTCGGGATCTGTCCAGGGATGATCAATCCCTTAGGATATAAAATCCTAACTGAGCTACTAGCTAATGGTCAGGATACCATAGTATCAACAACATCACTCCCCCTTTTGAGGGAGGTCCTTACGGACTATACCAAGATTGTCTCGAAAGTGCTCAAACTTTACACAAGACAGAGGCTTGGTCAACACATATGCAACTTGCTCATATGTGCCAACATATTGGAGCTTTATAGCTCCCTTATGCACAATATCATGAATGTAGTGATATCATATTTCTATGTGCTTTGACTTGTCATGGAACATGGGGTTCTCTGTCATCTTTATGCAACTTTAGTTATCACATAGAATCACAGTTGCTTCCATCTCTAGATCAAATAGACTTGTCAACAACTTCTGAAGCCATATGGATTCACAATTGGTGGAACATGCAACAATGTATTATGCTTATGTTCTGCTGAGAGAAATACTAGATTTTTTCCTACTCTGCCATGAAGTCATGGTTGATCCCAAACTAAAGCAACATCCTGAAGTGCTCTTTCTATCAGAAACACTTCCAGTCCAATCTGAATCAGTATAACCAATCATTATGAAGTCATGATCTTTATCATAACAGAGACCAAAGTCCAACGTACCCTTAAGGTATCTCATCACATGTTTTGCAGCAACAAGGTGAACACTTCTGGGCTCTACCAGATACTAACTCAAGGTGTTCACAAAAAAAACATATATTTGGCTTGGTATTCATCAGATACATCAACAATCCAATGATATGTCTGTACAACGTAGCATCAACCAATTCTGAAGAATTATCAACCATGAGCTTCAACTTTGTTTCCATGGGTGTGTTCATGGATTTACACTCCAACATATCAAACCTCTTCATTATTTCAACTGCATACTTCCCTTGGTTAATGAATATCTTATCTGGGCTCTGCCAAACCTCAAGACCTAATAAATAATGCATTAGGCCTAGGTATTTCATCTCAAACTCTGCAACGAGATTCTTATTACAATCAATGATGAGATTTTATTCTCCAATTAATAATAAGCCATCCACATACAATGACAATATAATTGGCTCATCATTTGTAACCTTGAAGTAAAGGTTAGAATCAACTTTACTCTTGGTAAAGCCCAAGGTCATCAGGAAACTGTCAATTCTTCCATACGAAGCCCTAGGAGCTTGCTTTAATCCATACATAGCCTTCTTCAACTTGCATAAATGAGTCTTTATGTATTCAACTTCAAACCCTTGAGGTTGTTCTATATACACTTCTTCTTCAATGACACCATTTAAGAATGTTGTTTTCACATACATCTGGTGTAACTTTCACTTCATCTTAGTTGCAAGGGCTATGATGCTTTTGATAGAAGTGTATCTGGCTACATGAGCAAACATCTCTTCATAATAAATTCCTTCCCTTTTGAGAAAATCCACGAGCTACAAACCTTTCTTTATATTTCTCAATACTTCCATCATCATCATGTTTTATCTTGTATAACCATTTGAAAGATACCACATATTTTCTCTTATGTATGGGAACTATTTCCCATACATCATTCTTTATAATGGATTGGTATTCTTTTGTCATGGAATCTGCCCATTCTTTCTTCTGAATTGCTTCTTCAAAGCACCTAAGCTATTTTTCTATGAGATCGCACATCAAAGCCATATAATTGGAGAATGTATTAGGTTTCTTGACTTGTCTCATGGTTGCTTATGGGGCACCATACTTCTCTCCATCTTGAATAAGTTCCCTTGCCCAAGATGGATTCCTCTTGTGAGAGATTATCATCTGGGGAATTTCTTGAGATTCTATCATATCATGATCTTCTTGAATCTCATCATCAAGGGAAGTTGTGACTTCCCTCACTAGTTCTGCAACTCTGGGAGCTACAAGATCTTCCTCATATACTTCTTCAAGATGACATCTCCTTGATTTCTTGAGTGATGCATCTTCATGAAAGGTTACATCTTTGTTGATATCAATATGATGGTAACTTGGTATGTAAATTATGAAGTGCTTAGAGACCTCAAAATATCCAACAAATAGTCCCTTCTTTCCTAAAGGGTCCAACTTGGTTCTCTTCTCTTTTAGAATGTGTACAAACAATGGACAACCAAATATCTTGAGATGGCTTACTTCTGGCTTCTTTCTAGAGAATATTTCTTCGGGGGTTTTGAACCTAAGTGCACCATGGGATAATTTGTTTTGTACATACATTGTTGTTCTTGATGCTTCTTCCCATAAGTGCATTAGAAGATCTTAATCGAGGATCATAGTCTTCACTGCTTCCATTATGTTATCACTAGAAGTTGTTCTTAGAATGCTAAAGAACAAGCCCAACACATCTTGAAATAAAAATGCTTGATTAGGTTTTTACTGGATCAAGAAGAAGAAAACAAGGAAGGGAAAAGACAGTTAGCTACTGTAAAATCAATGATAGACCGTTGGGATATGGAGTCAAGAAAACATTCTTCTCATTAAAAGAAATCAATCTACATATCAGATAAAAGGTTTAAGATCCCTAAGGATGTGTCACCATATCCTTTTCTACCACACGCCCTTTGATTGTGATGACCAATTTGTAGTGCCATTATGTAGTGCATTTGGTAGACAGTTATGTAGCACCCTTTGTAAAAAAACTATGAAGATTTTGTAGCACTTCATGTGTAACAGCTCTGCAGATTCCGTAGCGCCACTCCTGAAATAGCTCTGCAGTTTCTGTAGCTCCACTCTTGTGTAATGATTGTGCAATTTCCCAAATGCTCATATGATAACTATGCCAATAGTGTAAGCTGGCACCAATATTGGCCACTTGGCATTATGAATGACCAAAGAACTCTTGGGGCTACGAAATCCAAAAGCGCTACCAAATCACCAATTTCAGGAACAATACAAATCACAAGAGCAAGAGCATTGCGAAAACTCCTAATTCACCGGCACTGCGAAACGACCAAAATTTCTACTGCAAATTCATGTGCTAACATTTGGCTCCATGGGGGATGGCACGCTCATTGCGAGCTTCCAAGCACTTGTAGACCAGTGTCCTTACCTATCACCTAAAATATTTGACTGGACATAAGCATGTTGTTCCATTGGGCATGGAGTCTTATACTGTTGCAAACCAACAAACTGAAAAGAATCTAACTGCTCGTATGGAGATCTTATTATCTTGCCTAATACTACTTCTAATATGTAGAAGCAAACTGATCAAGTAAAAATAAATCTCCAATGTAGCCAAGTAAGTAATTGACTAACAATTTGAACTTTCCTTCCAACTTTATGCAAAGTCACAAACACACAGATTGTAGCATGTAAATCATAATCTTTGAAATCATACTTACAATCCAAAAATCTGGCCTTAAAGATGGAAACAACTGAAACTTTATTATTGAAAAACATCTCCATATAAGTGGAAAATGGTTCTTGAAATTCCTACAAAACGTGTTGCTACTCAACATTTGACAAAGAAGCATGCATGATCAATTTCTCATCTAATCCTTTATGTTCTCCTTTGCCATATCCATGTGACTCAGATCCATCACTATGATGTGTTGTCTCATTATAGATGACAATTTTTTAGAGAAAAGAAGAGATATGTTCTTGATATTCTACATCATTGTCTTCATAATGATATGGACAATGAGTCTTAAAATATATATCATGAAAAAACTGCTGATTGCTCTCTCCAACAATGATATCTTTTAAAAATGTATCAGAAATAAGAGGATCTTCATAAGTATTTGGAACAACAGACTCATAACTATTATTGACCATAGCATGAATGCATTGTTGATCATCTCTTTGTTGAAAAGTAGAACTATATGTGATTCCATTAGTCAACAAGCCTTTATAATTTTTAAATTCTTCCTCCTCATCACTATATTTGTCAAATATTGGAACATCGGGAAAAAATCCTAAAGGTAAAGATGAAAATTTATGCATATAATCATCAACAATATGATCTTGAAACATATTTGAAACAACGTCACCTTCTTCCTCATCATAATCAGCCTTCTCATCTAAATTTGAAGCAACATGTACATAAGGAGAAATATAGTCCTCTTGTTGTTCCTCCTTGCAAATGGATGATCTCTACAAATCCAGTTTCCCATGGTTGTTGCCATATCCCTGTGTCTGCATATCTGAAAGTTGAGGGCTTATTTTACTAATTTCAATTGGCATTTGACCAAAAGACAAATGATCATTGTGTTTTGTATCTAAAGCAACCAAATATTCAAATTTATAACAATTAGGAAAAATGGTAGTAGGAGAACCTTTGGCTTCTTTATTATCCATTTCTATTTCATGTTTATGGGATAGCACATCATCTTGAAGATCATTAGATAGCTAATGAAGATTGTGAGGCAGGGATTATTTTCTATCTATAATTTCAATATCATCATGCAATTCATATTCCCCACAAAAATTGTCAAATAATAACTCATCTGAAAAGTACCTTTTGCAATGCTCATTGAATACTCTGTGGAAATCCTTCAAGGATGAAATGTTGGAAGGGAGTAATGAGAAATACCATTTACGTTCATCCTAATACAATGAATGCATGAACATCTTCATACGAACATCCTCATGATGTAGATCCAGTATATCCATGCACTCATGAAGCTTGATGAGGTGTTCTGCAGGATTGACTTATTTCCTCTCTTTGAAGATAGGCAGAAAATCTGCCCATTCTGTCAAATGAGGCACTAGATGTGGGAAACTAGGAATAGCTGAAAAATTTAAACGTGAAAACCTTCGAGCCAAGATAGCGTCCATGGCTATGGTATCCCGTATCAGTGAAGTCACCAACATGTTCATCCTTCATGGAGTGGAGTCGCTAGGTGAATGATGCATTCTCTGATATGTGACCAACCCTTGTTCACCATCAAAAGATGGATCTGATCAATTTCGTTCTCCCAGGGAAGATTTCTTCACTTTCATCCCTGACAATGATGCCAAAAGATGTTAGTGCTAGAAGTTGTTCTTAGACTGCTAAAGAACAAGCCCAACACATCTTGAAATAAAAATACTTGATTGGGTTTTTACTGGATCAAGAAGAAGAAAACAAGGAAGGGAAAAGACAGTTAGCTACTGTAAAATCAATGATAGACCGTTAGGTTATGGAGTCAAGCAAACATCCTGCTCATTAAAAGAAATCAATCTGCATATCAGATAAAATGTTTAAGATCCTTAAGGATGTGTCACCATCTCCTTTGCTGCCACATGCCCTTTGACTGCAATGACCAATTCGTAGCACCATTCTGTAGCGCATTTGGCATCCAATTCTGTAGCACCCTTTGTAAAACAACTCTACAGATTTCATAGTGCTTCATGTGTAACAACTCTATTGATTTCGTAGCGCCTTTCCTGAAATAGCTCTGCAGTTTCCGTAGCACCACTCATGTGTAATTACTGTGCAATTTCTGAAATTCTCATATGCTAACTATGCCAATAGCGTAAGCTGGCACCAATCTTGGCCACTTGGCATTATGAATGACCAAAGAACTCATGGCGCTACGAAATCCAAAAGCGCTACCAAATCACCAATTTAAGGAACACTACAAATCACAAGAGCAAGAGAATTGTGAAAACTCGTAATTCACCGATGCTGCGAAATGACCAAAATTGTTATTGCAAATTCCTGTGATAACACATTATAGTTATGTTCTTTCTTTCTGCTACACCATTTTGTTAAGGATTGTAGGGAGTGGTGAGCTCCCTCTTAATCCTGACATCTCTGCAAAATCTTACAAACTCTTTTGAGGTGTATTCTCCTCCATTATCTGACTTGAGTATCTTGATTTGTCTTTCAGAGAGATTCTCTATGAAGGCTTTGAATTCCTTGAATTCTCCAAACACTTCATCTTTTGATTTCAATAAATAAACCCAAGTCTTGCGAGAATATTCATCAATAAATGATACATAGTATACATACCCGCTAAGAGAGTTTGATGGCATTGGGCCACATACATCTAAGTGGATGAGCTCCAAGACTCCTTCTTCTTCATTGTCGCTCTTTGGGAAAGGATTCTTTATATTATTTCTTTGTACACATCCCTTGCACATGCTTTCATGATCAACCTTGAAATTTGATAGACCTGTAACTTCTTTTTTCACATATGGTAAGGCTTTGTAATTGATGTGAGCTAGTATTCTATGCCAGAGTTCACATGGACTCTCAGTGGAGTGAGGCAATGTTGCATATGAGTGACCTTTTAATCTATATAGGCCACCTTCTTTTGTTCCAATAAAAATTGAATTTTCTATGGTTTTTCCTTTAGGCCACATAAGGACTTCACCATCTATGAATGCAACCCTGAAGCCTTTCTTATCTAAATATTATATAGAAAGAAAATTCTTCATCAAACCTGGCACATATAGTACACCCTTCATCTTCATTGGGGTCCCTGAATCAAGTTTGTAGGTGGACTCTCCCACTCCTTTGATAGGGTACTGGTAATCATCTCCAAGTATAAATTTCTGGGGAAAGTTCTTTTTTGTAAGGCTAGAGAGAATGTCTCTCTGACCTGTCATGTGCTAAGAAGAACCACTATCTATGAGCCAAGTATCCTCTCTAGGTAACACTGATCCTAAGAGGGTAGAGAATAAGACATAGTCTTCAATATTTTCTTTAATCATCTTCATGGGTGGCTCATCATCTTCAACTACATGGGCATGGTGTATTTTTTTATTTCTCTTCTTGTATTCTTCTCTTCTAGCTGGACAATTCTTAGCAATATGCCCCATCTTGTCACAATGGTAACATTGATAAGAGGATAAATCCTTTTCTCTTCTTTGACCTTTCTAAAACTTTTGGAATCTCCTTGGAGGGTAAGATTCTTTATGTGGGTGGGTCTCCTTCTTGAAGTGAGACCTTCTCTTTCCTCCTTTAGTGTGAGAATCTAGGGCTTGATCTTCATCCCTTAAAAAAAATTCTTCTTGGTTAGATACTCTTGCTTCTTCTTTAACACATTCTTCCCAAACACTGTCAAATTGGAGTTTTTCCTTTCTTGCACAAATAGTTTGGATGAAGGAATCCCAAGGTCTCATGAAACCATTAATATTTGTCATTATGATTTCATATTCATCTAGTTTGTCTCCAATTGCTTCTATTTTTTCCTTGAATTGATAAACCCTAGAGAAATACTCATGAACAATTTCTCCTTTCTACATATTTGTATTCTTGAGTTGGGTTCTCAAGTTCATCTTTCGGTTAATGTTCCTTCTATTAGCACTGAGAATCACCCTCTGACTGCAAGAGGATAAGCCCAGTACCCATCAAAATGTTTGGTGGAGGTAGGTTTTATGAATGGAGGTCAAATGGACATAGCCCAGTACAAGATCGTTTTAACACAAGAACCAAACTAGCAATGTGTAAGGAAATGAGGTCCTCATTAACTTCAGTCAATGATTTAAGGTTAAGGGTGAGCATAAGGAAGACTTAGTGAGAAATGTGGACAATTCTACCATGAGCATCTAGCCTTCAAGCAGCTTGGTGAAGAAAACATCAGGCCCAAGAGCACTCTTGAACTCAAGTTTCAGACATTGAAATATGTCACAACAAAATAATAATCAAACCTCCACTACCATGCGAATACAACAACTTGTCTGAATCCTCCATGCACGAGCATTTCAACATAAGGGGAAATAATATAACAAAAGGAAAGTACTGGAACAGGTCACAACATCATTATAATCAAACCTACATTACAATACAACTACAACCCTCGACTGGATCATCCATGCTCGAGTGTTTCAACACAGTTTACACAAGAAGATGAAAGAAGTTGAATTCTATTAATGTGAAAGTCTCAAGTCTTATACATAACTAGACAACAACTCTGGTACCAAAATATTATAAAATAGGGAGCTTTTCTCAACCATTCAACCCCATAACAAATTCTTACATTGATCTACTTATACTCAGATCAGTCCTCAACTGCTAGAAGTCTGATCCGATCTAGCCATCCCGTCTAAATATTTCCACCTATGTACCTTCTTTGTCGGACTGTGCGTGTATCTTCCTTGGGTTGACAGTTCTATCTCCTTGGCCATGGCTTCCATGCCTTCTATTTATGGAGTGAACCGAGGTTTCAACTATTGGCCTGCGTCCATTAACTGATATCTCATCGGGATCGATACAAGGCCTGATAACTAGGGGGAGACCACTTGCTGTGATTGGGTATGACATTGAATGAGCACATGAATTCAGTGTTTTCGAAATCATCTTGGAACCATACTTCTTTTGAGCCCGAAATGCACCACCTTCTGCCACATCGCCCTCCCAAAAAAACCACAGTTTATATTTCGGCCCGCTCAAAGATTTTAACGTCCGAGCACATTGCGGCCCCAAAATGGAGTGCGATCATTCGTCTGGTCTCGATCTGATATCTGGGAAGTCCCACTATTTTAGCGCCACTGCTAAAGATTTACCTACCCACCAACTTTATAAAATCTTTAATTATGCTTGGGGGAGGTGCCAATTTTGGTGCTAGGGAGCTTTGATGTTGAACAAGAATATTTCTCGGAGAACAACTTCCTGAAGCTGACGTAGTGACCTGACGTCACTGTGCTGATGTGTCACGAAAAGGAGGGTGACACACGTCACTTGGAAACAAGCATATGATATGCCCAAAGGTTCCTAGACTGAGTGCCACATGTCAGCACCAGATGGACAGGTGGCAAAAGAACAAAAACTCTGCAGTAGAAACAATTCAGGAATTTGCAAACAAGGAGGGAGTGAGAACGCCGAAGCTCTAGAGTCCTGACCAGATCTAAGTCACTAGATCTGGGAGGACACACAGTATAGATCCATGCACTTCGTGGGAATGTATTCCGAAGGAAACCAAAAAGAGAGGAGCCAAAACTCCTGAAACCCGAAATGGCGAAGCAAATCATGACCGTTCGTTGGAGACGGACACGTGGTAGAGATCTGTGTACTCGGGAGCGAGGGAACAGAGGAGATGCTGACCAAGAGTTTTCCAGAGATCCAAAGAGATACGAAGCTGAAACCCTCATAGTTGATGGCATAGATACGCGACAGAGATCTGTGCACTCCGGGAAAAGCATTTCAGAGAAAATCGAGAGGAGAAGTGCCAAAACTCCCAAAACCAGAACTCCGAAGTAAATCATGCTTTTCTGCTGGAGAAGGAAACACGACGCTTAATTTTTAATTATGGGGCTTTTGCCTAGCACTAAACCTCATGAAAATTTATAATTATGAATCCCTGATGGCCGCTAATCTAAACTTCACAAGGGATCTCCGCCATTGAAAACTGAACATGTCTGCTGCTTGTTTTTTAACACAAAATAGATTTCCTTTGATTCCCACACTTGGACGTTTCCTGTGAAACAAAGGACTTGGTCATCCTGCGACCCCTGAAAAATTTATGTGATAACATTGGATCCACAGGGGATGGCATGCTCCCTGTGAGCTTCCAAGAACAAGTAGTTCCAGTGCCTTAGTTGTTGGGTTGTGGAGTCATATGGCTTGTGAAACCAATCCTTTGCAGACCTTCAAGATATGATATTTACTTTATTTCATATCCTAATATACTGGGAACAACTTTGCTTATTTATTGAATACTGAAAACAAATGCTCAGATACTGAGCTTATTTATGCACACTCCTACTCTAATCAACTGCTTCCTCTAGATTAGGTAAAATCATGCTTCCAATGAAGCCATACAAGTAATTTATTAACAAGTGAAATTATTGATCTGGAAAATCCGAATGAAAGAACCGATGGCATACACAAATGCAATTTGAAAGGACAGGAGAACCAAGCTTTATTTGACAAAAACAATTTGACATTTAAACTGCTCAAAGACTCCATATAATAAAAAAACGGATCATGAAAATCATAAGGAAATACTTCGGCCTGATATTGTTCCAACTGAAGATCAAATATCCTCAACATATTCTCTTTCCCATGGAAGCTTCCATTTTCAGTTACCTTCAAATCTGAACATGGTTGCAGACTAATTTCGTTGCTAATCATATGTTTTTTGATGTTGAATGCAGATCGAGGTTCAAGCATGGTGAATGCAGGTTTGATGATTTGTAGAGATGATTGCTCAATGTCTTCTGTGGACCCATGATGGTTGATTTCCACACAATGTTGTTCCTCAATGTATAAAGGAAAAGTCTCTATAGTATGGTCTTGAAATTCCTTCATATCCACATCGGAATCTGATTCATAGTTTTCATACACGTGATGGCTTCTCCCCAAGTCAACAAAACGTGATGTAGGGATCTACTCTTCTTCATCTGAATACTCATCAAAGATAGGTGAGCCCAAAACTCTTTTATCTTGCAAAGAAAAATGAGAAAACTCTTGATTCTTCTCTTCAATCACAGGTGAAAATACATCATGGGAAACCTCTTGAAGGAATAGAGAAAAATCCTCTTCTACAACTATTTCTTCTTTTAAATCTAAGGCAGCATGTGCATAAGGGGAAAAATATAATGCATCTATGGCATGCAATCATCAATACTATCATCAATCATATCTTGAAGGCCTTCTTCTTGGGAAATAGAAAGAGAAAAGTTTTCATCCATATTTTCAAAATACTCACTTCTATCCTTACTTTCTCTTTCAATCAGAACTTCACAAAAATCATCACACGAGGAACACTCTATAGTCTGTTGAATATCAGACTTGAACCTTTCACAACATTCTTCAATAATTGTGTCAGAAGAATAATACCTCTTACAATACTTGTTGAAAGCTGCATGAAATTATTTCAAAGAAGATATGCTAGCAATAACAAGTGACCATCTTCGAGCATCGCCATTTAATGAGTATATGAACATCTTCATGAGAGCATCTTCATGATAGATATCCAATTGATCTATGCATTGGTGAAAATTTACTAGATGTTTTGCAGGATAATCTCCTTCATCTCCATGGAATATGGGAAGAAAGTCTGTGCATTCTAGCAAAGAAGGCACAGGATTAGGAAAACCAGGAATAGATGAAAAATTTAAAAGTGCAAACCTCTAAGCCAAGATAGCTTCCATTTCTATTGTATCCTTTATCAGTTAAGTCGCCAACAAGTTCTTCTTTCATGGAGTAGAGTCGCCAGGTGAATGATGCAGTCTAAATAATGTGTCAAGCTTCAGTTCATCATCTAAAACTGGATCTCTTCGCTTTCGTTCTCCCAGGGAAGATATATTCACTTTCGTCCCCGGTAGTGGTGCCATTGATGTTAGCACTGAGAATCACCCTCCGACTGCAAGAGGATAATCCCAGTACCCATCAGAATGTTTGGTGGAGGTAGGTTTTATGAATGGAGGTCAAATGGACATAACTTAGTATAAGAACATTTTAACACAAGAACCGGACTAGAGATGCATAAGGAAATGAGTTAACTTTAGTCAGTGATTTAAGGTTAAGGGTGAGCAGAAGGAAGACTTAGTGAGAAAGGTGGACAAGTATGCCATGAGCATCTGACCTTCAAGATGCTTGATAAAGAAAACATCAGGCCCAAGAGCACTCTTGAACTCAAGTTTCAGACACTGAAATATGTCACAACATCATAATAATCAAACCTCCATTACCATTCGACTACAACAACTCGTCTAGATCCTCCATACATGAGCATTTCAGCATAAGGGGAAATAAGATAACAAAAAGAAGTACTGGAACAGGTCACAACAACATTATAATCAAACCTACATTACAATACAACTACAACCCTCAAATGGCTCCTCCATGCTCGAGGGTTTCAACACAGTTTACACAAGAATATGAAAGAAGATGAATTCTATTAATGTGAAAGTCTCAAGTCTTATACATAACCAAAGAACAACTCTGGTATCAAAATATTACAAAATAGGGAGTTCTGCTCAACCATTCGACCCCATAACAAATTATTACATTGATCTACTTATACTCAGATCAGTCCTCAACTGCTAGAAGTTTGATCTGATCTAGCCATCTCGTCTAAATATTTCCACCTATGTACCTTCTTTGTCGGACTTTTCATGTATCTTCCTCAAGATGATAGTTATGTCTCCTTGGTCAGGGCTTCCATGCCTTCTATTTATGGAGTGAGTCGAGGTTTCAATTACTGACCTGAATCCATTAAATGATATCTCCTCAGGATCAATACAAGGCTTGATAACTAGGGGGTGACCACTTGTTGCAATTGGGTATGATGTTGAATGAGCATGCGAATTCAGAGTTGTTGAAAGTAGTTTTGAACCATAACGCTATTCAACCCGAAATGCACCACTTTCTGCCACGTTTCTCTCCCCAAAAAACTGCGGTTTAAATTTTGGCCCGCTCAAATATTTTAATGTTCAAGCACGTTGCGGCCCCAGAATGGAGTGCGGCCATTGATATGGTCGTGATCTGAGATATGGACAGTCCCGTTATTTTAGCGCCACTACTAAAGATTTACCTGCCAGCCAACTTCAAAAACTCTTTAATTATGCTTGGGGGAGGCGCCAATTTTGGTGCTAGGGAGATTTGATGTTGAACAAGAATATTTCCTTGAGAATGATTTCCTGAAGCTGACATGGTGACCTGACGTCACTGTGTTGATGTATCGTGGAAAGGAGGGTGACACACATCACTTGGAAATAAGCAGATGATATGCCCACAGGTGTCTGGACTGAGTGCCACTTTTCAGTGCCAGATGGACAGGTGGAAAAAGAGTTGAAACTCCGTAGCAGAAACACTTTGGGAATTTTCAAACAAGGAGGGAGCGAGAACATTGAAGCTTCAGAGTTTGGAGCAGATCTGAGCTGCTATATCTGGGAGGACACGCAACAAAGATCCATGCACTCCGTGGGAATGTGTTCCGGAGGAAACCAAAAAGAGAGGAGCCAAAACTCCCAAAACCCGAAATGGTGAAGAAAATCATGATCGTCTGTTAGAGACGGACACGCGACGGAGATCTACGTACTCAGGAGCGAGGGGACGGAGGAGTTGTTGATCGAGAGTTGTCCAGAGTGCAAAAGAGATACGAAGTTGAAACCCTAGTCGTTGATGGCATAGATGTGCGACAGAGATTTGTGCACTCTGGGAAATGTACTTCGGAGAAAATCAAGAGGAGAAGTGCCAAAACTCCTGAAAACTGAACTCCAAAGTAAATCATGCCTATCTGCTAGAGAAGGACATGAGATGCTTGATTTTTAATTCTGAGGCTTCTCTCTAGCACTAAACCTTGCACAAATTTATAATTATGAATGCCTGAGGGCCGCTAATCTGAACTTCACAAGGGATCTCCACCGTTGAAAATTGAACCTGCCTGCTACTTATTTTTCAGCCCAAAATAAACTGCCTTTGAGTCTTGTGCTTGGACGTTTCCTGTGTGCAACAAAGGACTTGGTCTCCGTGCTACCCCTGACAACTTTATTTGATAACACCTTCCTTCATACATTCTGTTTAGGGAATCAAACATTTATTTTGGAGTATTCTGAGAGGACACTTGAGGGATCAACTGGTCTTTAATAGAGTCTGCAATGATTCATTTGTCCCTAACCATATCCTTATGGTACTTTGCTTTAGTTGTAGCATCTGTGGGTTCTGGTACATTTTACTTTATGAATATTGCAAGGTAATTCTCTTCAAGAATGAGTGCAATCCTATACTTCCAGGCATGGAATTTATCCACACCTTCTAACTTGTCAACAAGCTTGGTGCTTGTAGACATCTTGAACTAGAGTTGGGAAAATGACCAAAAATTGAAACTACTCAGAAATTAGATCTGAACATACTAGGAGGTGCACTTGGATGAGACAAGTAGCCTTGTGCAATCTGTTTTCTGAAAATTCAAATTTTACCCCTTGAAACTGGGCCTACGCAAATCTAGACTGGTACTTCTGGTACTGGTTCTAGTTTCCTAGTTTTCTGGTTTTCTAGTACGAATGAGAACTAGGGTTTCACTTTCTAGAGGATTTGGCCACTGAAAATGTGCACTCAAGTTGCCAATGAGTTTTCTAGGCTAGGACGCACTTCCCTAGATGGTTTTTAAGATGAAATTTACTTCCAACAAAAAGCCCTAATTTTCCTGTACGACAATAATGACGTTTTTGGTAACCCAGTGAAAGGTGCTCTATTCAATCAAGCTCTGATACCATGTTAAATTTAGAGCTACTATTAAGTTCTTTTAAATTTACTAGACAATAATAGCATAAGCACGGTCATTGAAAGATACACAATCACAAGGTTCACACGATTTATCCTGGGAAACCCTCATGGGGGAGAAAACCCAACAAAAAATTCCTTAATATAGATAGCCAATACAATGCTAAGATAATAAACCAAACACTAGAGAATATCCAACATTGAGCAATGTGCGTGTCTCTTCCTTCTTCCGACAACTGGCAACTGCAACTTCCTTCAAACTTGCACACTAGATGAGTGAATTGAGTGAATGAGCTAATGAGGCACCTTCCACTCTTATGTATATTGACTGGCAGGCGCTAGGGTGGTGTCTCTTCATCAAGCAAGGTCAACTTCTTCACTTAGTGGTTAAAACCACTTTAATTAGGCCCGGGGGATGACTTCTTAATTAGCAGCATATAATTAGGGTTTGACCAATCCACAAAAGGGGATTTGGTCTTATATAAATCCCAACATGATCAATCCACAAAAGGGGATTTGGTCTTATATAAAGACCGACATGATCAATCCACAAAAGGAGATTGATCTATAAGATAATAGCTCAATATAAGTATAATATTCTTTGTAGTTACAATATTTCAACACTCATGTGGATGGCTCAAAGCTTATTTCTAAAGAATATCTTACTATAGATGATAACATTGTGGTATAATCCCAAACTACACCTTAATTTATTTTTTATGGCCATCTTCTCTATAGTGTGAATGATCAAATGATCCTTAACCAAATCAAGAACGATCCTATTGTCATTATACTTCTTCTCAGTTTACATCAACAATAGTTTCATATCAGTTGGTGCAATAATATCATTCTCAATATGTTCCCAAAGCTCAACATTTTCTAATATAATTTGCAGCGTGCACTTCCAAGGTGCAAAATTGGAAGCACCTCCAACATATCACACTCTTTAAGGATGAGAGTAGTCATCTCTACAAATTTGAGTCAGTCTCAAAGAAAAATAGGCAAAAAATCAAGTAGATTAACACTTCTAGGGTTCAAGCACTTCTTCCAAAGCACAATAAGGTTTCACACCCAACAACCTATAATAGGTCAAACACCTCTCCTAGGTACGGAACAACTAAAATACTCAAATCCATCTTCACCAAAATAGAGATCTCAATGAAATTAACTACGATACCAAGTGGAAAATTAAAAATTCGCCCCTTGACACAAATTTAGAAATTTCACCTCAAACTTAAGTTTCCCCTGATCTATTTCATGTGAAATTTCATCCTTATGGGTGCATATGAGATATCAATTACAACAATATATATTTCACTTGTATCCAACCAAATCCATAAGGTAACCTAAGAAAATAAACACTGAACAATTGTACTTTAATGGAACAATACTTCCATCCCTTAGGGAACACATCCCAACATATAAAAAAAATGAAAATTAATTATTTATATAAGATATATTACAACCATACTTATCTACTATATGTTTTTCAAATCAGTTAGCAGAATCTACTCATTGTTACGTTAAAACAACATACATAAGAAACACCAGAAAATACTCGATCGCCATGAGAACATAACATGAATATTAGATAATGCAATTTCACAAAGTTTGGGAAATAAAGTATGCTTCCTATATAAGATGAAATTACAATTACATACCAATATCTTATCCCGAGCTAGTATAAGTTATACCTTCAAGCTGATCAAAAGCTAGGACTCTACAATGCTCTCCAAACCTTATCTAGGGAAACCTTTATAAGATATCATCACACCAACTATTAAACCCTAGCCACCAACTCCTCCTAGCTATAAATCACTCCCAACCAAGGCTATTCACTCCACCAAAGATCCACAACTAACAAGAATACGCATAGGCAAGTCCTCTTTGGTACCTACATTTGCATCACATGAGCATACAAGAGAAAACAAGATAGTATTCCACTATCTTCTCCACATTAATCGGTCTAATTAATATTAGGTTTTCCAATGCCACAAACCTTAGTCTTATTCTCTCTTAAGAACAGGTGCTCCCTTTGCTCCTCTAAGGTTTCTCCCGAACCCTAGATTCTCTTGTATTCTTAGGGAAATACCTAACCGTGATACATTCCTTACATCAACACAAGAACCTTAGCACACTAGACAAGAGTGCAAAGTACAATAGAGAAGTACATATGAAAGAGATACCTAGTCCACTTTATCTCTCACAACTCTAGTACATTATAATGAGATCAATGAATTAAATGAAAATACGATTTCCTCCCTTTATGTATATGATAAGTGAGGGAGGTCAGTTAATAATAATAAAGTGGATAAGGTCCATAAGAAATAAATTTAACTGATCACTAAATAGGCCCACATGTGAAGGGCTCCAACTCCAAGGTATCACATGTCAATCTCTAAGGTAAGCATGTCCATCTAGCAAGGGTCCTAAGGTGCGCACTCTCTGAGACAATGTCCAATGCTCCTCCTATAAGGGCCTCTAATGTTCTAATGCTACCTCCTAAGTCATGTGCTCCTCTTGGTCCACCATACCTCCATGAACACTCCTCAACCCAAACATCCTCAAGTCAAGCATAAGCCTCCATGTAAGAAACCAAGTGTCCCAATGCCACCCAGGGCTCAACGCCCTCCTCCTAAATACCCATTGCTCCTCCAAGTAGGTCCTCCTCCCAAGAAAGAAACCAAGCCCTCCATGTATTCTTTATAAAGAATGTCACCATGCCACATAGGTCTTCAACCTCCTACGAAAGCGCATCACATAAGCATCAAGTCAAGGTATAATAATTAATAAGTTAATTATCTCTAGAATTTGTATGTTCGTACAAAACAACAACGACTAGGAATCACACCATGCACTCCACATCACATGAAATTCCCCCAAGCATGGTTTAAACACTTTCAAATTAACCTCGAAAGTTAACAAAATAGTATGCAAAGCCAAAAAGGAAACTTACCGTCCTTTCCAATAATTCCTACCAAAATAATTAGTGCTCTTTTGTAAAGTTTATTGGATCATATTAACATGCATTAATTCTTTCATACAAATCCAAATTAACAGTACACTTTACTACTTGTAATAACATTTTAATAATTAAAATTTGTGAGAACAACCATAACACACAAATAATAATTTCTATTACTTTTTATATTACACACAATATTACAGATCCAACTATCTCCAAACATAAAGATAGTTGTTGAGAGAATCTCTCAACAACCTCCTACAAATCTTCAACAGATTCAAATCAATATATCATAAACATTATTCCAACATTAATGCTAATTAAAAAAAGTACACAATTATAAATAAAATAAACTTAAACATGTAGATATAATAAATCAACTAACTAGAAACACAAATAATTTAGAAAAAAGACGAGAAGAAGAAAAACACAAATAATTTATAGAAAAGACGAAAAGAAGAAAATGCAAATGCATAACATAATTACAATAGAATACAAAACCATATTTTAATGATTTAGATCTTAAACTATACAAGTCGATGGCTCACTCAATAGAATATCTTCAAGGTAAATTGTTTAGGTGCCTAAATTCAATTATCAAATTTGATTGAAAAAGTTTGAGTCATCAATGAACTAGTGCTCAATTATCCATGTGTCCATATTGTGCTTTCTTGGCACTATACCATTATATATTTTTGTGCCTAACCAAACCACATTTACAAAAAAGTAAAACTACAGTGAATGTGTTTGCAACACAACACATTTACAAAAAAGTTAAAATTGCATTGAGTGTGCTTGCATATTGTTTTCCTCTTCACAACACACTTTACTAACTTTAGCATGTTCAAATTTTCCAATATAATATTAAACAAAATCTAACTACTTAAAAAACAAGGTTACCAAGTTATCCATAATTTTTTAAATAATACACTTTCCAAATAATGCACTATAACAAAAGTTCACTAAATAAAAAAGATCAAAGTGGTCAAAGTCAGATTTGTTTCCTGTCCTCCAACTCTACTATAGGTGATTTGTGCATGTTGTGTTGGTATTCACAACTTCTATTTGTACTCGTGCGTTTTTCAATTCCACATGAAGCATTTACTTTTAGAATCGAGTAGCCTAGTTTTGTCTTTATCTTTATCCTTTTTGTGCGTGAACTTTCATATTTTAATTAAATATATATTTTTGTTTTATATAAATAAAATATATAAGTAATCGTACGCACGTAGACTGTTTCACATGCGAATCACATGTAAATTTCTTAATAAATCATGCAAAAGCTTCTTTCCAGGAAATAAAATAGCATTTTTTTGGTCACCTTTCACAAGTGATAAAAGCGGTAGGCTAAAAAAATTCTAAGAAATGGTTTTTATTTGTTCATATTTTTTTAGATATATTTGTCTAAAATTTGATAGGAAATAGTTAGATTATTAGTTTTGAATGATTATTCCTGTATAATTTTAGTGTTTCAAGATTTTTTAGCATTCTGAATCCATTTTTGTCTTCAAAACTGGATTTAAAACAACAAAAAATCGTGCAGATTTAAATCCCAGGATTTTAGTGAAAAAAACCATTTCTGAGAACAAATAGACAAGACCTTGATAAAAGGTTGTGTCTCATTTATATTTTAACTGTGTTGTTTAATTGCTTTATGTTTTAGATTTTTTTTGGAATTCAGTCATATAAATTTATATGAAATCACTATTTTCTGTTATTTAAAAGCCATTGTAAATATAGAAATAAATTCAACCAGATGAAAAACTTTTAAAACACTCAAATTATACAAAAATAATCATTTAAATCTGAAAATCTAACAATTTCTCACCAAATTTTAAATGCAAAAAAAACAAAAAAACATATGAAATTTACACTAAAACTATTTCACCTACAACTACAATGAATGCAACTATACAATGGAATCATATCATATATCACAACAATCTTTAGTTTTACAGATTTAGTTCAAAGTGATATCATCTCTTTAGCATATTGAGTGCAGAATGACGTCATACCTTTAAAAATATTGGGAAATAATTAAGTTTTTTTTGGTTGGAGTAGGATATAAATATTACAAGTTGACAATGAATTTATAATTTTTTTTACTTAATTGTAAAGTAAATGGAAAAAATGTCAACCTAGTGTGTGCATATTATGGTGCAAGTTATATATGCACACTATATATATATATATATATATATATATATATATACCTTCCACGCTTATTGGAACACTATTAAAAGATTATGTATTAGATTATGTATTACGTAGACTTTGATGCACATGGAATTATTAAAACATATATAGGGAAATGGTGAAAACTAAAGGAACACTATTAAAAGATTATATATTAGATTATGTATTACGTAGACTTTGATGCACATGGAATTATTAAAACATATATAGGGAAATGGTGAAAGCTATAGAGTAAAATAAGAACAATCTGAAAACCTTAACCTAAAACTAGAATACTAATTTTTAAAAAAATTTAAGTTTGGCCAGACAAACATTAAAAAAATAGCCCCGATCTGAATGATTGTGGAAATCAACGTGCCAAGCCCACAGAGAAGTTAAAAATTTAGAGTAACGTGGGTAACGAAGTCGCTAAGCCTCCAAAGTTGAAAATCACCGGTTGTTTTATATGAAGACGGCATTGTACTATGGCCTCAAGCTTGAGTGCTTTCTCTGAGAAAAGATACAGAGTTTTTCCAGATCGAGCACGAGCATTCAGGATCATGGGTGTGCCTCCGAGTTCTCGGCCTCATGCAATTGTTGTTCCATTTCCTGTTCAGGGCCACATTAATCCCATGATGATCCTTGCCCAGAATCTTGCTTCCCACGGTTTCATCGTTACTTTCATCAACTCTGAGTACAACCATAATCGTATCCATGGCCGTGCCAAATCCATTGAAGAAGAGGATACAGTAGCAGGTGGCATGATCCGTCTCAGAGTTATCCCCGATGGGCTTCCAGCGGAGGATACGAGGACCAACTTTGCGAGATTGGCTTCTGCAACTGAGAAAACAATGGGACCGCTTCTACATAAACTGATCCATGAGAATAACGAGAGTGAAGAGCATAAGGTCACCTGCTTGATAGCAGATTTCTTTGCATCGTGGGCATTGGACGTCGCCCAGCAGTGCCAGATCAATGCAAGAGCTGCTTTCTGGCCTGGACTTATTGCTACCTACGCCATTATTCATCATATGCCGTCTCTCATTTCAGGGGGAACCATACCTTCTGATGGTATGTTTGAGGAATTTCTATTTTATTTGGATGATTTTCTATTGTACAGCTGATGGGATAGTATTTAATGTCTTAACTATGTTACAGGTATTCCAAAGGAGCACAAGATGATCAGATATCTTTCCTCCATGCCCGCCCTCTGTTCTGCGCATCTTCCATGGGTGATTGGGAGTGAAGAAGATCAGCGGTCCCGTTTCCAGTTCTGGCTTCGAAGCGTGGCCAGATTTAGGCAGGTTCAATGGATTCTCTGCAATTCTTTCAATGAGCTCGAAGGTCCGATAATGAGCACGTTCCCGAGAGAAGTAGGAATCTGTCCAGTGGGTCCTTTGATCCCTGCACCTTCTACGAATGGATCAAATCATGGACTGAAGAGTGAAATATCGAAGCCCGTGAGCTTCTGGGCAGAAAAGCACGAATGCTTTGAATGGTTAGATCAACAATCTCGGGAATCTGTGATATATGTATCGTTCGGGAGCACAGTCCGATTCAGTGAAAGGCAGGTGGAGGAGATCGCACTGGGCCTCGAGGCGACTCAGAGACCGTTTTTGTGGGTTATGCGTCCGGATCTTATCGAGACTGGTCCTGGCAACGCGGCGGGGCTTCCATGGGGATATTCAGAGCGAATCGGGAATCGGGGTTGCATAATATCATGGGCGCCACAGCTGGCCGTTCTATCGCATCCCTCTGTGGCCTGTTTCATCACCCATTGTGGTTGGAATTCGACTGTGGAGAGCATCGCCATGGGCGTGCCCATGCTCTGCTGGCCTTATGCTGCGGATCAATTCCTCAACTCTTGTTATGTAGTCCATGTATGGAAAGTTGGGTTATCTCTCTTCAATTCCAACGGATCAAATGGGAATTTCGTAGAGAAGGAGGAGATCGATTCGGGTGTGAGGAGAATCATGGGCGGCGGCCGCGAGGGTTTTGATATAAGGAAGAGAATAAGAAAGCTAAAAGAAAGTTCAATGGCTGCTCTGAATACAGGAGGATCTTCTTCATCCAACTTCCATGGATTCCTCACTGCCATGAACATGGATTCCTCGCTGTCATGAAAATGAAGGGAACACCGAACATGTAGGCAAATCACAAAAGTCACCAAAGTTGATATGAACGTGTCGTCTTATATGTTGATCAGAAAAGGTGGCGTTGTCAGCACGTTATTGATATTGGTGTGGAAGTGGAAGTTGACAAGATGCGGTGATGTTGTATTCCGGTTGTATTGAGCCTCCTTTCTTCTATTCGATAGACAATGGTATTCCAGTGGTATTAGACCCCTTTCTTCACTCTCAGGCCTGGTATTCCAGTGGTATTAGATCCCTTTCTTCACTCTCAGGCCATATTGACCAAGTTTGGTCATTCATGGATATAATTTTAATCTAATTTAGATTAATTTTATAAAAAAATATATTATATTGAAATAATATAATCTATATGTCATCCCAATGTTTTCAACATATTTAAATGATATACTTTTTATTTAAATCTTCATTCCTCTCTACCTTGTTGAGCAAATTTTGTGACATGGATATAATTCAATTTAAATTAAACTTTTCCAACTATCCATTATGGTATTGTAAGTCAACCACAGTTGAGCTTCATTACTTTAGTTTGAAGAACATGCACAAACAAAAAAGAAAATAAATCACATGTTATAAGATGTATTATAACACAGAGCGTTATGTCGATATTCGTAGAACCAGTTAAATGAGGAAAATTTTTGGCTTATCTAATCTAATCAAGCAAGGTTGACTTGGGAATGTGTAAGATAACTAGTTGGTTGGTTAAAGTAAACCATGTTTTCTCAAAAATCTCGTTTGTGAAATTTCTTTTAGCAGTGTCCTGATTTGCATATGTTATGTCAATGTATTTCTTTCATTACATATGTTATGTCTATGTATTTTTTTTCATTATTCTAATCTAATCTTATAGAACTTCATACATATGTTATGTATATGTATTTTTTTCATTATTCTAATCTTATAGAACTTCATATTGATCGGGGCAGAGGCTTTTTATGATTGGGATGGGGTTGCAGTGAGGATTGAGTTAGGTATAGTTTGGATAATATTATGGGAATTTGGGAATATAATTGTTGGTTAAATTATAATTTATGTTACTTAAATTGTGTTTTTGAATGCATAAATTAGTGTTATGAAAAACTAGTCATGAAAACATACTTTGAGTTAGGAAATAAGTTCTTCTTGGGTCTTTGCTCTAACTCCTCCCTAATCCTCACACAAGAAAGACTTACCTGATATGAACACCAAATTGTAGAAGAGCTCCTCTAAGAAATTTATGCAGCATAAACCTCTAATAAATTCTTCCTCCTCTTGCCTATAGAATGCCTTCTTTGTATAAATTGGTAGAGCAGCCTAGAGGATGCTTACACTGTGAATCTCTAGTGTATTGTTCTTAAGTTCATATCAGGAGAGAAAAAGAATCACCTAAAGCTCATATCATGAGAAAAAAAAAGTTCACCTAGAGTTGATCTACTTTTACTCACCAATTCTAGAAGGCTACATGGGTAGTTGTGAGCCTCCCTCACAATAGGTGCAACTCTAGGGCAGAAGAGTGTGTCTCAGCAGTGAAACACCAATGGGTGTTCTATGTGTCTCAACGATGACAAATAAGGTTGTAACAAGCACCTTAAATATTAAATATGTGATTTCAATGTATAAATCTATTCAACTCCCTGAAAAACTTTTAAGATATCTGATGATCTTAACAGTTAAAACCTACATTTTTCTGAATTTCAGATAAAATTTTGAACAAAACTCCTAAAAAAACTAAAAAAAAAAATGTAAAAACACATAACTTTTAGACTATGTCACGTTCACGCAGTTCTTTTGCCCACTGATTAGTTGGAAATACTTTTTCTGATTGATTGGAAGTGGATGTCCTTTTTACTAAATTTTTACCAAAGTTATCATATAATCCAGGGTTCTCTAAAGTAATTTCACAAACGGTTTTGATAGTGGTTTTGGTGCAATTTTGAGATTTTTGGTGCGTTTACATCCCACACTCATCATTCTTAATTTTATGTTAACAAGATTAGATTTTCTTATATTAGGGTTTAATCTTTTTTATATAATATAATAAAGGGTTGTTTACTTGTTTTATGAAATGGATTTTTTTCTTAGAATTCAGTGGCATAAATATGTATCAAATCATTATTTTGTGTTGTTTAAAAATCATTTATGAATGCAGAAATGGATTTAGAATTCTGTGACATAAATATGTATTAAATCATTATTTTTTGTTGTTTAAAATTCATTTATAAATGCAGAAATGAATTTAGCATGCTAAAAAACTTATAAACGTTTCTACAAAAATAATCAACAAAAATCCCTGAAAAATAAAAAAAATAAAATCATTTGATAAAATATTTAACCTAAAGCTAATAAAAAAAAGTTTTTGGTAGTTATTATGAAATTTTATAATAAGCATACTATTCTAATATCTTTAACACATAGTTACCACTATCCCATAATTTTTTTATATATATAGTGTATGGATCAACTTGGATTCTTCATCATTCTTACATTGTGTTTTAACCTTTAGACTTCCATTTATCCTTCGATTTTGTGTATTTGGCCAATTGTGTATTGTGTATTTGGAGTGTTGTTGTATAATCAGTAAAATTAATAATAGCAGTTTAAACATTTTGATTTTTTTTTTTTAGGATATTATTCTTTTAATTTTGTCTTAAATCTATCAAAAGATTATTAGATCTGCAGATTTGAATGATTAAATTTATATAATCCAAGTGCTGCAAGCATGCTCAATCTATTTATACATTATGCATTCAGAAATACAATTTAAACAAGAAAATTTTATGATCTAATTTCTATAAAAAAAATAACAAAATGTAAAACTTTTAAACAATGCCCAATCAATCAAAGAGTTAAGCATGGGGCAATGGAGATCCTCATCACACTCCCCACTGCTAAATCATGAAGGAATCACAACACTGGATAAGTGCCTGTAAGAGAATATGACATACATCATCAATACAATACAGGGGTAGAATTTTCATTTACTAGATCACCATACTCACAAGCTCGAATAACAATAACCAGTCTGCTACTCAACATTCAATGCTGTGGTGTGTATATACCAAGACACGTTTTTGATTACCATATATAATGGAATTCCAAAAAACACTAGGTAGATTATAGACCGTCAAATCCAAAACTTATAATCCACCTACCTCAACATTCAATACTGCATAGCATGCTGAATTTTAATCACCTTCTCTCATTAGACTGACCAATTCTCTGTAATGACGGCATCCTCATCATTCCCATCATTCCCCTCGGCCGTTCCGTACATGACATGACTAATCTTCTCAGCACCGGCTCGTTATCAGTCTCTGCCATGCCGGACTCTGAATAACAAGTGGCCTATGAGCGCAATGTATTTATGCATGAGTCTGTAGCTATAGGTAGTCTTTGAAAAGTATTTCTGGGTCTGTGCTTCATCTCGGACATCGGGAGTCGAGACTAATACTGTTAGCTTTCGTAATCCGAAATTTTCAAATGGATTTTGCCAGATTTTGTGTTCATCATCCGTTGCCCGAGATTCAATCGGATAAAGAGACGAGAACACGTCGGCCGTTTGAGAGACAAGCACTATTGGAATTTTGTTTTCCAATGTCTTATTATTTTTTTATATTCCGTAGGTGGTGGGTTTGTCGGTTCCGCTCCTTTCTTTTTGGACTCTCGGTTTAGGTATTTCATACAATAATATATCATCAACTATACACAACACAAATTATAGATAACACAAAGCTGTAGGTTAAAGGTTTTAGGAAATCAAGATTTTTTTCAAGGGTATTTATCTTTGTTGGACTTGTAGATTTAAGTGATTATTTATGTGGAATAGGAGTGTTCTGATATTTTTTCAGCATGCTGAATCCATTTTTGTATTCAGAAATAGATTTTGAACAACAAAAAAATAGTGATTCATATAAATTTATATCTCTCGATTCCGACAAAAAAAACTATTTGGTAGAACAGCTAACCAACCCCTTACACAAATGTGTAATTTTTATTTTAACAATAATTATGTGAATATTATTTTATTATCTTTAAAAATAATATTTTATCAATTATATATAGAGTTATATCATATTATTAGGCTTAGTTTAATTGTTCTAAGTTTTTGCCCTTTTTATAATATATACTATTTATGTTAATTGAGTTTGACTTAATTAAAAAAAATGATTCTTATCTTTAATATATAAAAATCTATATAAATATTATTTATAATTTTATTATAACATAATATCATAAGTTATGATAATAATTACTTGATTTATTAAAATTAAATAATGCTAGTCAACTATAAATTAATCATGTGTTGATTTTTTTTTTTCAATTAATATATGATAGATAATATCTCAAAATATCTTTATACTTCATCTGTTATTATCAACAACTACATTAATACTATTAATATTAATATGTTGATAGGCATATATTTAACATATCTATAAAAAAAAAACAATATTAAATATATACTTTTCAATATATATATTAAATATATACTTTTATATATGTTAAATATAAATATATACTTTTATATATGTTAAATATAAATATATACTTAATATTAAATATATAATTTTGTATCTATATTAAATATATAGATTTCAATATATATTAAATATGCAAATATTATTAATAAAGTTGTTATTAATATTATTAAGGTGATGGTTGTTAATTAATAAGTGGTTGAGTTTGGCATCTTTTTCAACTTTCAACTAACATCTTTCATATATGTAACTTATCTCTAAAACAAATATGGGATAGGATCACATGGAAAGGATCAAAATCTTAAAGGTTCTTAGTGACCCAACTTTTGGAATTTCTTTAAGTTATAAGGGAAAATAAAGATATTTTTCTTTTTCAACTTTAAACTAACATCTTCCATATGTGTAACCTATCTCTAAAACAAATATGGCATAGGATCACATGGAAAGGAACAAAATCTTAAAGGTTCTTAGTGACCCAACTTTTGGAATTTCCCCCAAGTTATAATGGCAGATAAAGATATTTTTTATTAAATACAAAATTATATTAAGTTACTAAAGTCATTAGATACTAATTCTAGTGACCCAACTTTTGGAATTTCCCCAAGTTATAATGACAAATAAAGATATTTTTTATTAAATACAAAATTATATTAAGTTACTAAAGTCATTCTACTAATTCTTGTTGGCTTGAAATGTAGAGTTTAAACCAAGGTCACGGTTTAATTAGGTGTCTTGGTAATCGTGCATCAATATATTAATCACTAGGTTATAGAGAAGGTCTTGCCTCGACACATGCAAGAACTATGAGATAGCTTAAGACCATTCAATAGAATTAAAAGATGTGACTCCAAATATTCGAATAAAACTTCTACTATCTTTACATATATCTATCATATTCTCTTAAGAGAACATGTGAGATCTATGCATATTCTTTCATTAGTAGGGCAAGTTATGTTGAACAAATCATCCAAATAAAATAGACTCATAAACACGATTTTGAAAAATGCCACCATTTTATTGATATCTATCAAATTCATATACATGATTCTTGTAGAGGTTAAACTTAACAATGATAATTTAACAATTTATTACATACAATGCATATAAACAAGTATAACCACCAAAACCCCATTGCATTCACTAACTATAACAATAACCTAGCATCATCCCCTTCCAAAACATTACTAACATTTACAAAATCCTAACTAGTATCCAAGCCAACCACGGGCCTTAGCCTTGACATTTTATAGTGGCACTTCTAGGTCGATTATGAGTGTAGAAACTACGTTGTCATTCATTACTCGATGGTGGAATTTATTCCCTGCCTCCCACTCCCCTTTGACATAAGACATGTATTAATATCTCCACCATCTCCTCTCCTTGCTAAAAGAATCATGTTCTTCAACTTTCTTACCATCACCTTCTCCAACTGCATAATTTCATTATGCATGCTTGAGGCATGTCTTCGAAATCCTCAAAACACGTGTCATGTGTTGTTGCAACCCTTGTTGGCCTAGTGCCACTATATTGATAAACCACCAATGTAGCCTTTATTCTAAAATGAAGGGACCAATAAGGCTTGAACACAGTTATTAACTCGCCCTTGGAACAACTCCATCTTTCAATTTCCTTCTACTTAGTAATGGCACTAGTGCCTTTTTGTTACCCTCCAAGCTAAGGGGCCAACTCTAGAATGACCTAGAGCACTTCAAGCTCCAACTACCCAAATACTTCAGGTTCAAGGTACCATTTGGATAGAAGCAATTTCCCTCCAACAACAAAGGCTTGTGCCTTTCATAAATATATCCTGGTTGGTCTTGTTTGGTGCATCACAATCAAGTCCAAGTCAACTTTAACATTGATTTTTTGTAGTATTTGATACCTTTTATCACAACTAGTTAAACCTACTTAATTTTTTCCTATGTTTCCTTAGATCCTTGAAACTAAGGCAACCAGTTGTTTCATTTTCCCTCCATATTTATTCTTAGAGATCATCGCATTGTACTAGATAAATTGTTAGGTCTTATTGATGTTGTAATTGTTGCATCCTCTAATGGAGGTCATGTGCATGTTTCCCCCTTTCTTTGACAATAGTCATTCAATCTGAATAGTGGAATGGATCAACTTTATTTGTTATATAGCAACATGGAGCATTGTTGTTTAGAATATTCATATGTATGACCAAGGGGTCAATGTAATGTCCCCATTTTGGGACATTATAACATTACAACATTTCAGAGTGTTATGCCTACCCGAGTAGCCAGATAGGGGTGATAGAAAGTTCGAGAGATACTGAGGGGTTTATTTGGGCCCGACTTGCATTGTTCATCATCAGGATCCATTCCACACAACTTGGCTTTGGTTTCGTTGCATTCCGATGATTTTCGTAATTTTGAGTTATTATGGGTCATATCTTAATTAAATTCACTAAGAAGGTCATAATGGGCCTATAACTTGGAGAAACCTCTTAGTGTGATAGCTCATCGGAATTGGGAAGAAGAGCACTACAGGATAAGATGGTGAGAAGTGACTTTCAATGGCTGGAGAAGCCATAAGGATGGATAAATCACTTTTTAGAGATAAAATGGTTAATTAATTAATTAATTAAGTGATTTAATCATGCAATAATAAAATAAAGTAAAAGTCACTTGGAGGGAAGAAGTCAACAGTGAATTAGGGTTTCAGCAGTGATTTAGGGTTTTGGAAGTCAACAGTGAATTAGGGTTTTAGTAGGGATTTAGGGTTTTGGAAAGCTATAAAGGAAGGGTCAACGACCTAATTCATCATTATGTAGATTATGACTTGTCATTGAGGAGAAGAGGTGCATCTCAGGAGAGATAGTTCAATGTATTCCAGGAGGAAGACACCAATTGGCTAATTTCGATGTTGAAAGACACACCCTAGTCACCGGGAAGATCATCCAGGTCTTCCATCATTCTTCATTGATTCCACAATGCTCCCATATTCCAGGTATTATCTTTTAGTTGCTTATTTGTATTCAGGCTAAGATCCTTTTGTCTTTTGATCTAACCGAGTGTTTTTTATTTTATTCAGCCGCAGTTGCTTATTTGTATTCCAGATAAGATCCTTTGTCTATTTATCTAGTTGAGTATTGTCAGTTTATTCAGCCGCATTCGACCATTTTGTAATCCACAGAGATATCATAATACAAACTTTACAGTCCTTTGTCGCGTTTATTATTTGTATGATCATTTATATGATGTAAACCTTTGATCCTACACACACATTAGTAGTGTTTCCTAGACTAGCCAAGTCAGGAACATTACAATGGTATCAGAGCTAGTTTTCCTGCCAGCCTAAGGGGAAAATCAGATAAGGATGTAGATACATCATTACCAGCGAGTGGATTGAGAGGAGAACAGATGGAGCCTACACCCATTATATGCAGGGAGCGTTGCTACAGTTGCAAAGTTCCTTGGAAGCCAAATCACCGATTCAGGGGTAAAAGGAAGGTGCACATTGTTGACGTGCACTATGAAAATGAGGATGAAGAGATGCATGTGAATTCAACCATAGATGCCTATTTAGAGCAGTTTGATAAGGGTAGTGAGTCTTGTGCATCTGAGGGACAGTTGGAGGGACAGGATGATATTGCATATCCTTCATCTTCCCCATCAGGTAATGTTGAGGATTCAACACTTCATCATAGTGGTGACACTTGTGAGGATTCATATGTGTTGGCACTTAAACATGATGATCTTAGGAGATTGGATGACCTACCAGTGGGTGTAGACATGGCTTCCAGGAAGTCATGTATGGAGAATGATGAGCTTCCTATGATGAGTGAACCACATTTTTCATCCTCTCAGTCACCTATGCTAGCTACGACACATGAGGATATCAGTGGAATTCCTGATATGGTAGAGGAGACTTGTGTGGGGATTGTACACAAGGAACACATGGATCTGCAGACCCAGGAGGAGAGGTATGGCTTGGAGATAGTTGACCTTACACATACCTATCCATATGAGGAGAGTGAATCACCACTCTTAGAGATTCCATTGATGGACCAGGTTGTGGAGAGCGACATCTTGTTGGGACACTCACTCCCAGGATCGATCTACAGTGATGAGGATGCACTCCTTATTGGTTGGAATGACAATAGCACGTGTCTGGACACATCTGTATGGGATCCAGGCATATATGATATTAGTAGGGTGAGTGCACAGGAGGATACAGCTACCAATACAGGATATGGTGCGATTCAGATAGGGGTCGCAGTTGGTGATGGCGTGCAGTGGCATGCAGGAGGACTCAGTAGCACAGGGGTGTTGTAGGAAAATCTCCCTGCGGACAGGTAGATCTCCTCTTGAGAGCTAGACTCTTAACTCTTAAGACAGAAGTTGCTTAACATGGATACTGACTTCCTTTTAGATCTAGATTAACTAATGTGTGAGGAGGAAGGAGAAAAGAAGTACCTTTTACTGGTGTTTGTCCCTACACAGTTCGAGTTGAGCTCCAATCTTGAACTCCTCGATAAGCCCTGTAGACAAACAAAGATACAACCAACTTCCTACTCTACTGAGATTAGTTCGAAATAGATCTATCTATTAGAGACAAATTCATGTGAGATCAAACACAGAATTGAAAGAAAGAGGCCAAGCATATTATATTCATAAGAACAACAATGAAGAAAAATTACAACCATAGATGTGAGTGCAGTAGATTCATCAAGTTCCCCTTGTCCAAACCCTTGCTTAAACAGTCCACGCTTAGAATGTTGATGCTCCAAATGACATACCACTCATGAGATCATAAGTTTGGTATAATTATCAATCTCCATTCCCCCTCCTCCATGGAAATTCCTCATTATATAAGATTTGGAGACTTAACCACCATGGAGAGAATCTCTCATGAGATCCACTAAGAAAGGGATCTCAAAGATATTTAGGGAGAAAATATATCTTAAGGATTTTGGGGAGGAAATATCTCTCAAGGATTTTAAGGAGGAAATATTTCAACCATCCATGAGATCCTCCACCTTCCCTAAAAAGTAGGAAACCAAATGTGAGGTGGATTCTAACACTTAATTACTTTCTTTTTCATGAATATTAATAATAATTCATGTGCACTTGATTCTCTCACTTAATCAATTTCTTTTCCATGAATATTAATAATAATTCATGTGTACTTAGTATTTTTGCCTTCATGCAATATAACCCTCCTCCACATTGACTAGGGATTGTGACATAGGTTATTCCATGGTGTCAAGGTGTATGCGACACTTATACGACACTTTATGACACTTAGGGCGAGGTACATAGGTGTGCAAATTTTATGTGTAATAGAATGCCCCCTAAAGTGTGAGGTCATAAGAGAGAATGATGGCCGAAACACTTTACAAATATTTAAATCAAGGGTGTAGACTCGGAGAACCTAGTAGAAGATGCACACAAACATCCAACAAATATTATGACATGTTTCAAATCCAAGGCAGGTATACCTATGCTTGAGTGATAGAGATTTGCAAGATATGGCCACCATTAAATACACTGCGGATCCATAATTATATTGACAAAAAGGTATAGCCACTGAAGATACACTGTGGGTATATAATTCCATGACCTGAACTGATCATAGCCACGAAGAATACATAGTGGATCTATGAGATGACAAGACATAGCCACGACCAATACAAAGTGGATCTATGTGACAGTATATGTGTCATTGTTCAAGAGAAACTCTGTCGCAACCTAGGCAAAGTACATATCAGAGTGATCACTCAACCCAGGGTCCTCTTACCGATCCCAATGTAGTATGAATCTAACCATGTGAATAGATGTTCTGATGTCGAACATGGCATAAACCACTTGATTACCCACCAATGATGTAAACTGTTAACAAGCGTGAGGGAGATCACCATTGATGTCAATGATTCCCAAGGTACTCTAGTACATTCCAACGAATGTGAATGGATGAGCTAAAGTCGAACATCCCTGGAATCATCCGATCAGAGGTCAATCATGTAAATCCATTGTCGAACGTGAGGAGGCTTTCCATTGAGGCATGCAGGTCCCAAAGTACTAACTGGTTTCTAAGTCTAGTTCCTGGATAATGTGTTGAAGTCGACAGGAATAGACTCGTTGAAGGAGGGCCTTGATGTATCCCCCATCAACGACATGAAACAAACACAGAGATGTAATTGGTAGATCAAATGAACATGGACTGACACAGGTATTGAAACAAGATATTTGTGATGGTTGACTCTGGAGGCAGATACTTCCCTTGAACACTGAGGCACAACAACAGAAACATGACATGGACCAAAACAAGATGATGCAGTGGATACTGTGACTTTTGTTGGGTGACCCAAAGGAGTAATAAAAACTCAGAGGATTGGTTCAGTGTAGAGGTTCAGTGGATTAATATGTGTGCAAAGACAAAGTGCCATGTTCAAGGGCGACTCTAAGAGTTACGAGTAATGTTCTCAAAAACTTCTTTTCTTGCTTCTTTCAATTTTTTCCCCCTTCCAGATAGACGATTACCTCTTTTTAATTTAACGAGGTCGAGGAGGGTAACACATGATTGATATAACTCACCTTCAGTAAGTTCCTCTTCCTTTGTTTAATGAACTGGAAGAAGTAAGGGTTCGATCCTGTATGGGTCTGTCGATGTTTGTTTAATGAGTCCAAAGATAGAAAACTCGAAGGTTTTTCATGATTAGAGAGTATGGAAAAACACTTAAAAGAGAACTCTCTCAGTTCCTTTTTCATAAAGTAATCTGATGAGACCGAAAAAGAGATAAACTATCGCTCAACAGATTTTTTCTTCAAATTCTTTAACGAGCGTGAAGAGAACAAGGTCGCTCGACAATCTTTTCATGTTTAGAGAGTCTGAAAAGAACTTAAAGATGACTCCAATGTTGTCCTTTTTTGTAATGTTAGTATCGCAAAGACGAAAAAGAGATAAATTATCACTCAAAAGATACCCTTTCAAACCTTTTAACAAGTGAGAAAGGAAGCAAGATCACTCGATAATCTTTTCATGTTTAGAGAGTCTGAAAAGAGCTTAAAGAAGAGTCCAAGGGGTTCCTTTTTCTTGTATCCATACATGTCCGAAAAAGAGATACAAGTTTACCTGGATGCATTCTCATGTATTTATGAGCACGAGGAAGAACAAAGACTAATCTCGGTATGCCCCCAGCTTGAAAAGCTAGTGGCTTAACTCCAGAATGATCATCAAAGGTTGGAGACATGCCCTCCAAGCTTCAATTCATTCACCGACTTTGAGGTTGTCACCAATTTCTCTAGTAGATGAGAAAAAGGAGAAGGGTGGATGAAAAGAAGGTTCAAGAGAGGTGACTATTTCATTTTTTAATGAGCTTGACACAGGAAAAGAACTATGCTCAGGGTTCTGGGTTCGATCCCCATATTGTTGTTTCATTTTTTAATGAGCTTGATACAGAGAGGAAAACTATGCTCAAGACCTCTGTTTCATTTTTTTAACGAGCTTGCTACAAAGAGGAAAAACTATGCTCGTATTCGCGACTTGATCATGGCGTCCAAGAGAATAACGCTTTGGAAGGATAACATGTCAAGGGACAAAAATCGGTCATGGCTTCCAAGAGATCTTCACTGGATGGAAGATAATCACTTTGGAAGGAACACATGTCGAGGTCCACGACAGGGGTAAGGAGATCAAGCTCCAATAGCCCGATCGAAGAAATCACCATGTCAACTACCGGATCTAAATCATCGAAAGTTGAAGGCATGGGAGATGATAGAAAATCGTCATTAGGAGGAAAGATAGACTGTATATCTGCCCGAATGTCTTCACGAGGGGGAAGAAAAGAGGATCGATGATGGTTATCATCCCAAGGTAGCTCATCAATGCACAACATTTCCATGATAGATTCATCCAAGGGAAATTTTGGGGAAATGTAATCGATCATAGACGGCAAGGAACGCAACCGTGATTGCACCGAGGAAACAACAGGAGCCAATATATGTTGGTCATCTAACGAGGGAGAAGTGGATGGGATAGAAACGTATGATGTTTCGGTTGGACTAAGTGGCACAGTGTCACCTAGTACATCGAATTCCAATGAATAAAGTACAATCCAAGGGTTAGATGATTCCAAAGATTGATAAGCCGCAGTCGAAATCATATCGACGGTGGCAATATGATGTGTAGTCGGTGGAAGTGGTGTAGGGAAGGTACCCATGAGTCTAGAATCTTTCAGTAATCCAACACCAATGCTTTCATAAGTGATATTGTGGTCTCCCAAGAAAGGAATATTTTTGGTAGCAGGAATGTGAGCGTCAGTCATGCAGAAATCCAACTGATCAATAGTGACAATTTTGTCCTGATGAAGAAATTGTACACATCGAAAGAGTGACGAGGCAACGATAGTCATAGCATAAAACCAACTTCTTCCAAGTAACAAGTTGTAATTGAGGGGAGCATCAACCACCTCGACATCAACAGTAACAGTTTTGCCACCCAATTGGATGGGCAGGGACTGTAAAATCCTATGGGGATGAAAACCTTGACCATCAAAGGTGCCAACATCATTGGGGATTTGTTAAGTGTGGGTGATTTTAAACCTTTCCAACATTCTAAAGACATGACACAAGTTGAGGCTCCCTCATCCAGAATAGTTCGGTGGATTTGTTGATTGTGAACAACAACATCAACTTGAAAAGCAAGTTGGTGGGAGAGTCAAGATGAATAATTGTCCAGGTTAAACATGATATGGTTGGATGACTCAGGATCAATAGCACCAATAGAAGCTAAGAGTGTTCTACGTTGACTGGGGAAGTGCTGTAGAACTTCTAACGCAAACATTGCACACGGTGCTTGAGCCAAATCTTCAACAATGTTGTAGTTCTGGGAGGCACGTGAACTAGGATTAAAGGTAGCTTTACGTATAGTTCTCTTAGGAGGGTGTAATATAGAGTCAAACACAGGTTTCTCAATCTGAAGTGGTCCAGACGGAGGATTAACCGATGGAAGACTAACGGAGGACGATGATGGATCCGATAAATTACCGGTATCATTAGTGTCTTTTCCTTTGTCAGGGTTACCTGGTGTGTCGTATGTCTTAGAGAGAGTGGTCAGATTAATCCCATTAAACATATAAATATGTGCAATCGATGAGGCCTCATCATTAGGATGGCTAGAACTGTCCCTAGGAGAGGGGGTTTGAGCAACCATGGATTGTTGCTGTGGAAAAGGCTGAATAAGCACAACGGGTTGTGACTTTCCTTGGAAAATTTTGGCCACTTCATTGCGAAGTGGACAGTCTCGAGTGTAGTGATCGTCACCACAAATGATACATGGGAATTTCAGTTTCCGTTGTGTTTTCTTTTCGGTAGCAGGTGTTTGAGCTTGATTTTTTGGTTGTTCATTGTTATTTTTTGATTTATTCTTTGTCTTCTTCTTACCTTCGGATTGTTGTGAAGGGGCAGATTGAACTACATTCATCTCAGAGATCTGATTTTGGGGGGAGGTAGAGGAGAGTGTGAGCGATTGGGAAGTAGATTGAGTTTTGATGGAACCGATAACACCATCCGCATGAGATGAGGATGACGGATTAGATGGATCGGTATTAGCCCGGGCAACATTTGGAAGCAAATCATACAAAGTACCAGATTGTGAATAAACCAAATCTAAGTACTAAGACTGAGAAATGACTTGTTCCTTTGTGACCGCACCACCCATAGAGACTTTGCGAGCGATCGGGGGTAAAATTGATTTAGTAAACCATTCTGCCAATAATATGTCAGGAATGATTGCCTTGATCATCCTTCATCGTCGCCTCCACTCATGAATATGGTCAGAGATATGCACAGAGTCAGTTTGACAAAGGGAGGTCAAGAGTTCAGTACCTGTCTCGTAGTGAATATGTAGTTGAAAGTGTGTGAGGAAAGACATGGCAAGGGAATTAAAATTATGAAAATAAGCACGTGGTAGTTCAATATACCACTTTGTTGCCGAGCCTGTAAGTGTTCGCTGGAAAAGACGCAAACGTACAGAATCATCCATGAGGGAGTTTGATGAAAACCACAAATGGAAAGTCATCACATGGTTGTTTGGATCTTCGCTAGATTTTCTATCAAATTTTGGAATATCAGAAGGAAGTTTAGCTGGAATGACTGGCCAAACTGGTGAAAGAAAAATAGGATCATTAGTTAGCCGAGACAAGTCTAGGAGATCCAGAGTTGCAATGAAAGGCAGTTTTCGGTTAATTTGCAGATGATACTGGTGCGACATAGGAACACCAGTAGGACCATAAACTGGGTTAGGTGGAAAGTTGTAATCATTAGGTCCTCCTACATACGGTTTTTGTTGGCTAGGATAAGCAGGATTCGATGATGGATGAGAAATATTTGCATAACCCAGTGGGTTTTGAGCATTATAGGCCAGGTGATTTGCTTTCCCATGAGGAGGATAAACATTTTTCCCTTGAGAATGGTAAGGAGTAGATCCTAGAAGCAGATACACATTAGATCCATGAGGAGGATAAGACTGTGGTCTCGGAGAACTCCAGGTGGTGTTTGGGATGCCGCCCGAATAAGATTGTCCGTAAGATGTTCCAGAAGGAAAAGGATTTGATAGTCCTCCTAGTGGATTATTATAGGAGTGCCCCCCAATGTGGGGTTGAATAAAAGTGCCTCCTGAAGATACTCCCCAGGATGGTGGAGAGTTTCCAGCAAACGAAGGTTTCCCCCCTGCCAGCGGTGGATTAATGACCGGGGTATGACTGGCAAATAGAGGGTGCCCTCCAGGAGGAGTATGAAAAGGGGGTTGTCCTCCGGGAGGGGTAATCCCGCCATGGAAAGGTAGTCCTCCAGTAGGGAAAGGTTCGTTAGATGGTGGTTTCCCTCCAACCAGTTGTGTTTGTCTAGTAGGGGTCTACATTCTCGGGTGAGAAGATGTCCCAGTAAGATCGTGTGGAACATGTGGAGCTGTAGAGTAAAATCTTGTAGAAATGGGGGTAGAGATTGAAGTGCCTTGGAGATGAGTAGAGGTGATGAGTCTAGCATTAGGATGGACTTGTGCTAGTGTAACAGTAGGGTTAATAACCTGATCGACTAGGTGATTCATGGTTTGGCCGGATGGTCCTGTTTCACTAGGAGGGTCATGAGGATGAAAGGGTTGTCGAAAGGATTCAAAATGTTCATAGAGATCGTGTCCCAATGAAGTCCTCCATACAGAACGAGAAGGTGTGGGATTGGTATCTACTGTAGTGCTAGGATGAACAGGAGTCCTATACTCATCACCAAAGATTGGTTCTGTGGATCCCATATATGTTTTGGTAAATGTCCTCTCTGGTAATCATGGGACCTCTTCGTCTATGACGTTCCCAAGGGAGTCTAAACGAACCAAAAGTGGCTCGAGAGGGGTTACTGACACAGACGTAGTGGGATTTTCAATCGTAACCAAAGCGCCTTCTAAGTTATCTAACGGAGGATCAATAACACTTCCAGCGTCAGATTGATTTTCTACCTCTCTACGGTAGTTGTCTTCTGGAGGGTTAGGAGGTAAGGGTTGATAGAATTCCAAAGGAATCCCTTGCATCCTATGTGATCAGTGAAGACCTTTATCTTCTACAGGCTCAATTGTGGAGAATAACAGAACACACTGAAAAATATAGGGCCAACTAACAAAAAGAAACACCATATGCTAATAAAATCTAGGAATCAACCAAGCAAACAAAAATTCTCTCAATGATCGTACTAGTTGGTGATAAAATCCAACGTCATGTGATCAAGTCGAGAAGGGGCTAGGATATGGTGGAATAGTTACAATGGTGATCTTCTTAACAGACTTTCACCTTGGTGTAAGCTTCCACACAGTAATTGTGGATTTACGCTCCAAGGAGCCGGAGTGAGTTTGACCAATGTCTATTCCAGGTACAGTGAGACTTCCCTTCACCGTCACCTTGTGTAAGTACCTAAAGATTATGGCAACTAAAGACACCAATTCGCAGTGAGTCCCTGGGCAGGTACAGTCGATAGTCTGATCCAAAATGTATGGGAAGGATAACAAGTCCAAAATCAACCCGAGAGGCTCCCACACATAATCGTGGGTATACCTTCAAGTGACCCCCAATATACAATCCGACCACTACAAATAGTTGAACCACAGAGGGATAATCTTCGTAATTCGCCCAAATGCGACCTTATGTGTAACCCCTCTGTGAGAGGGGGATCCCAGAAAACCGATGCAACAATTAGATTTGACTCTCCCTAGCTCAGGATGCTAATGTTTGTTTTGAAAAATTTGGAGAGTTGTACTCACAGCCTAAGCCAAAGTGCTAACCCTAGTCTACTATTGGTGGAAGATCCTAAAAACAAAAAAAATTCTAGATAATTTTTAATTAGCATTCGTTTTACAGCTGTTCTTTACTCAAAGGGTGTATGAAAGTGAAACTGGTGGAATGATTACTCAATTCCCAAAGCATGCATAAAATATGATAAGCAATCGTTTCTTTTCAATGAATGCCTATTTAAGGGAGAGAGAAAGAGTCGTTTTCACTATCAAACACTAATATGGAATATCCTTAATCAATTGTTCCTCAATCGAATCCAATGCAATGCTAAAACATTTCAGAAATGCCTTCTAATATGCAAACCATTCACTAAGATGTATCTTTGTTGTTTGTATGCGAATGATGATTAATTCAATGCAAAAACTTCTCCTGCCAACTACCCTTTCAGATCAAGGAGATTCGGACAAGCATAAGAAGATTTCACACAAACAACACACCCTCTTGCTATGATCAAAACAAGAAGCAAAAAGAAAAAAAAAAAGATAACAAAGAAAATCAAACAATTCACACAAAAGAGAGATGTTTAAGAACAATGACCTCAAATAACCAAATGATATGATTCACAGATTTCTGATGCCCTTCACCAGAGTTCCCACTTAGTCGGATAAGAGAGAAGAAAGCAGTGGATTGATTCCAAGTTCTCAACAACAGAAAAACTCAAAATAAGGAAGAAGGTCACAAAATCTGAACAACAAAGTGCTTATTTCTCAGAAAGCAGAGTGTCAAAGGTCAATAGGAAGAAGCATTGAAGCACAAAGAAGCTGAGCAAAGGAAAAACAGAGATTGGATTTCAAAAAATACAATTCTGGAAGGGTTTTTTTGCAAAGAAAGGCTGGCGCTCTAGTGTAAGGGGAACCAAAGCATCATAACACTCTATCTAAGACCTTTAGGGAGTGTTGGCGCTTTGATAACAAGGTAGGGGAGCGCTGGTGTCCTAAAACCCAAAAAATTATCCAAAAAACCCAAAAACTCAGTTGAACTTTGGCATTCAGAGTGTATGTGATGGAATAAGGATTCAATCAACACATGAAATAAAACATAAAGGGTGAACAAGGTCTAAAAATAACAAAGGGAAAGACAAGGTCTATGAGGAAAACAAAAACTAAAAGTTTCGATTCGATCCCCAGTGGAGTCGCCAAGTTCTGTTGTAGGAAAATCTCCCTGTGGACAGGTAGATCTCCTCTTGAGAGCTAGACTCTTAACTCTTAATACAAAAGATGATGAACATGGACACTGACTTCCTTTTAGATCTAGATTAACTAATGTGTGAGGAGGAAGGAGAAAATAAGTACCTTTTACCGGTGTTTGTCCCTGCACAGTCCGAGTTGAGCTCCAATCTTGAACTCCTCGATAAGCCCTGTAGACAAACAAAGATACAACCAACTTCCTACTCTACTAAGATTAGTTAGAAATAGATCTATCTATTAGAGACAAATTCCTGTGAGATCAAACACAGAATTGAAAGAAATAGGCCAAGCATATTATATTCATAAGAACAACAATGAAGAAAACTTACAACCATAGATGTGAGTGCAATAGCTTCATCAAGTTCCCCTTGTCCAAACCCCTACTTAAACAGTCCACACACAGAATGACGATGCTCCAAATGACATACCACTCATGAGATCATAAGTTTGATATAATTCTCAATCTCCATTCCCCCTCCTCCATGGAAATCCCTCATTATATAAGATTTGGAGACTTAACCACCATGGAGAGAATCTCTCATCAGATCCACTAAGATAGGGATCTCTAAGACATTTAGGGAGAAAATATCTCTTAAGGATTTTGGGGAGGAAATATCTCTCAAGGATTTGAAGGAGGAAATATTTCAACCATCCATGAGATCCTCCACCTTCCCTAAAAAGTAGGAAACCAAATGTGAGGTGGATTCTCACACTTAATTACTTTCTTTTTCATGAATATTAATAATAATTCATGTGCACTTGATTCTCTCACTTAATCAATTTATTTTCCATGAATATTAATAATAATTCATGTGTACTTGTATTTTTTCCTTCATGTAATATAACCCTCCTCCACATTGATTAGGGATTGTGAGATAGGTTATTCCATGGTTTCAAGGTGTATGCGACACTTATACGACACTTTACGACACTTAGGGAAAGGTACCTAGGTGTGAAAATTTTATGTGTAACAAGGGGACAGTGAGCAGTTCAGTGCCTTATATTTTGAGGAGTGTGTTGTTGGGGATTCTATTGTTGACACTAGCAGTGAGAGGCATGAGGTAGCACCTCAGCAAGATTGTGACCAGGAGTCACGAAACTTGGTAGGACAGTTAAGAGTCAGTGAGGGCATGATCATGGCAGCCACTAGATGCATCGATGATACACATGCATTGGTGGCAGGTTATTGTTGGAGGGCCTCAATGGCACAAGATAGCTTAGATGGGGGACTTGTCATTAATAACTTCCATACACTCAGGGAGAGAGTGATTGTGATGAGGGTCGACTACGAACAATTGTTGATGGATAGGGATTACCTATTGGAGGTGGGTGAGATGTATCATAGGGCATTGAGGGAGTAGGAGGTTGAGGTGGACCGACTCACTCATGAGTTGGTGAGAACATGAAGATTCTTGGAAGGCACACAGAAAACCCTTCAGGAATCAGAGTCCAGATCAGAGGAGCTCCTTGAAGAAACTAGACAAAAATCCAGTACACCTATTTCAGCAGAGAGTCAGATATATCCCTCAGCCACATTGCGAGAGGATGTTGATGGTTTAGCAGTGGAGCACCAGTTGAGGGAGGAGCATGAGGAGTACCCGAGATCACTGATGAGTATGGAGAGATATGATCCAAAGATACATGAGGATATACATAGGTCACAGGGACCACCCTTCACGAGGGGTGGTGAGACAGTTGGGCACACACGTACACATGGGGATTCCAGAGCTAGGGGAAGTTTTGAGGACACTTCCATTTATGTTCCAGGATTGGTTGACCTTCATGTAAAAGATGACCCCGTAGTACACCCAGGATCCATGATGTTGTAGGTGTATACAGGAGATCACATGAGTATGCAGAGGCACACAATGATGATTGGTAGTTCAAAAAGACATACAGAGGTGTACAGTGGGATTCAGGGGGATGCACTGGATGGCAAGGAGGAGATGTACTTAGTAGAGCATGGAGATTCCTCTCCCTTGCAACAATATACAGATCTAGGAGATCACCTTCACTGTAGAATTAGTTGCGTGAGTGATTATGGATGGAGAATGATTGACCCACAGTTGGTAGAGATACCTACTGTTGTACTCAATGGTTGGTGTTCAGTGATGAGTACAAGTGATTATTTACCATGGGTGTTGATGGACGAGCTTTTGGTTAAGACCTTTGGATTGACCAAAGCATATGCTACTTTCTATTTCTACAGTTGGTTGCATATATTTATGATGGCCTTTCCCGATACTTTCATCATTGATAGCAACACAGGGGGAGCTAGACAGTGGCAGGGGGCATGGAGAGTTGGTAGGCTGAGACCACCTAACAGGAGTGTCTTGATTGCATACATCAAGATAGGGGTGGATCATTAGGGGTAGACAGTTGAGGCCTTGGGCATGATGGAGAGTATACTAGGCCATGGGACAGAGGATATCTCAGAGGTTGCTACATATTCAAACTCTCATTGGGATGAGGGTGGAGTGATTTCGATAGTCACTGGTAGGGAACATCAACGGTTAGTGGGGATTGGAAGTGATGAACTTCCAAATTTGTCATGGGATCCAGGAGTCCATTTGGTCAATAGTTTGTTTCATATTTTGAGGATCCAGGAGTGGAGGATCTAGAATGGATACTTTGATCAGACAATCATGATCAGAATAGAGTAGCATCAACATGATGGTCCCTGTTAGAGACTAGCATGGGACCCTGGGATTACAGGATTGGGCATTTCATTGACTGGTGGAGACGAGTGGACCTTTGCAGGGGGAAGTCCCCTTGATTTTCCATTGAGTTTTAGTATTGGGGAGAGCACATCACTGGTTGGTGATTCGTTGAGGTCTTGTAGTACCTCACTATGGCCACAACATGTTCAATCAGTGGGGGTCGTGTTGGGTTTGGTATGGTCTGGTAGGACAGACTCATTTTGGTTTGAGATCGTGTGTTATTTGCAGGAGACTCATGGTAGTGATATGTTACAGGATTATATCTCACGAGGCATTGCATTTCATATTTTGATATGGGATCCGGGGATAGGAATTCTTGGTAGTAGAGCCAGAAGGGCCTACCCAGAATTATTGTAGTAACCAGGAAGAGAACAACATGGTCTCATGACACTTTGCAGGATGAAAATCCATATAACTTTGATGAGCCATATCATGAGGAGAATATGGCTCCACCAGTGGTGAGGAAGGAGGCCCCACCAAGTACCACCTCAAAAGGAGCTATATTTCAGAGGGAGTCATCCCTCATGATCTAGTAAGGAGGAGAAACCTCCCTAGGACCATTCATAGGATACTTCATAAGAAATCATCACATACAGAGGGAGTATATGGATCTGGAGATTATAGAGAAACAAAGTGAGCCTAATCTCAACAAGATTTAGTGGCTTAAATACTTTCATTCATAAATTATTCCTCCTCATATTCAGATGGGAGAGAAACGTCTTCCAACACTGACAGATAGGTATCATGAGTTGAGGAGGATATATTGAAGCTTCATAGGCTTCAAGGAGATATGATAACTCCTCAGAATATTCCATAGTTTCATTGATAGAGGAGGAAGCTAGTCAAAAGGACTGGAATATGGACATTTTATCTTGAGATAAGAAGGGAAGTCAGTGGTGACTTCCAAATTGATCTACAAGATCAAACATGTTACTGATGGAAGCATAGAGATGTAAAAAGACTGATTTGTGTCCATAGGATTCTCCCAACAAGAGGGAGAATACTATGACATGATACTTTCTCCATAAGTCAAAAGAAGTATAAATAGAGAAACCATAAGATACATAATAAGGAGTCTCATGTACACAAATTGAAGAAGGATTTGCATGAGACTAAGCAGGAACCCGGGGCATGATATGCCAGATTAGACAATTCCCTGATGAGTTTGGGATTTACCAAGAGTATGTGGAAGCGTGTTCAACTTATGGCGAAGCAGTGTGGATTCAGAAGTTGATTACATGATTGTTTGATCTCAAGTTGGAGGCAACTTGTATCTTTTGTGACAAACAAAGTTGCATAAAGTTTCCAGAGAACCTAGTGTGCTGTGACAGGTCCAAGCATATCAAGATAAAGTACTATTATATCTAAGAAATGGTACAAAAGGGAGTAGTGAAGCTTTAGTATATTTCTTCTGACGAACATGTAGCAGATATGTTGACCAAGCTTTTTTCAGGGAAAAGCTTGGAGTGGTCCAGATAGATTTATCTAGTAGTGAGAAGTAATGCTTTTCTCCAGCAGTGGGAATTGATGTGTTCCCTAGTAGCGAGAAGTGATGTGATCCCCAATAGTGAGAGATACCCTAGTGCAGGTTGGTATGCTACTGCAATGTAGACTGGTATATTACCCTAATGCAGGTTGCCATGCTACTCCAATGCAGGATGGTATATTACCCCAACACATGTTGGTATGATAATCCAACACAAGCTGGTATATTACCCTAGCATAGGTTGGTATGCTACTCCAATGCAGGTTGGTATATTACCCCAGTGTAGGTTGGTATGCTACTCCAACGCAAGCTGGTATATTACCCCAACACAAGTTGGTATGTTACTCCAACGCAGGTTGGTATATTACCCCAACATAGGTTGGTATGATACTCCAACATAAGTTGGTATGTTACCCCATTGCATATTGGTATGCTACTCCAACGTAGGTTGGTCTATTACCCCAACGCATGTTGATATACTACTCCAACGTAGGCTGGTATATTACCCAAGCACAAGTTGGCATGCTACTCTAACAAAGGTTGGTATGCTACTCCAATGAAAATGTAGAGCTTCTTATCATGGATAATGTGCAACTATGATGGTGATACTTGTTACATGATTTGTTTGATCATATGATAGCTTGTGTGGCTATGGTGATGCTATCTGTAGAATATTCAAAAATACCATGTGATTCTTTCCCATGCCATGTGAAATGGATGGATGTGTTTGAGACCACTACATAAATAACATCTTAGTTAATACCTCCCTAGCTAAGAGGGAGTGTTGATGTTTTGGTAGTTGCGAGAGGTATTAACCTCCATGTGTAACATATGGCTTATAATAGAATATTATGGAAGCAAGTGAACCATTAAAAAAATGTGTGGAAACCCTAGAAGACAAGTCGGCTCCACATGAAAAAGATAAACATAAAATATAATTACCAGAAAGTCAGGTTGGCCCAACCAGAAAAGTCACCGGTCAAATTAATATAAATAGAGGATGTTTTAGCTCATTTGTATACCCAGTTAGAGCACACATCTTGTGGAGAGATGAAGTTGCAACTGCAAGGAGAAATACAGGCGTATGGTCATGTCTTGGTCTTAGTGCTATCAAGTTATGTTCTTGGTGATTCTCTTGGTGATATTATTGGTGATTCTCTTGGTGGCATTATTGGTGATACTCTTGGTGATATTCTTGATAAGTATGGCACTATTTTTAGAGAGAGTAGTACAACTGCAGCTATTGCAGTTGTGTATGGTACTTTTTCTATGGATATGGAGACTCTCTCTCTTGTGTGCTAACCTTAGAGAAGGAGCGCTCTACTTGTCTTGAGTTGTTGTTGCAGTTATAGGGTAGGGTTTCTCTGTTGGTTCTGGAATAGGCTTTCTAGAATTATGCTAAGGTTAGTGTGTTCGGGGGTGGAATATGTGAATGCCTATGGTTGGGTGACAATGATGCGACATTGTCTATGGTTAAACGAGCATACAAAAATTTTAACATTGTCTACCTCCTATATTTCTACATCATCATGTTCATCCTTAGTATCATAAATGAGGCCATCAATGGTACATTTCCCATATCACATGGATTCTTAGGATCATCACCACCTTTGGCACTAAACTACAATGGATTTTGTTGAGTGGTACTAATGGCAATGTGACCAAGTTTGTTGGGTTGCTAACTAGTAGTGGTAAGGAAGTCTTCCTTAGCTTCTTAAATATTCTCTAATTGATGTCCTACAACCACTACTACATATGGTGTTGAAGTCCAATGGGGTGTTTCGATGTTACGGACAAAATCGACCTTATCGTCATACGTGACCCACTAATTCTCTCAAAATTTCGTTATATTTTTATCTTTGTCCCCCGAAGTTTGTCGGACTTACGACGTATTTTAGTATTCGTTGGACATCCAACTTGTATTCGATGGTTTTCAAGACTAATGACACCACCATCATGACCCACCATTTCCCTGTGGTCTGCCTCTATGGCACCTACATGGCACTACCATGTCAGCAAAGTTTTGTCTCATGGGTGTGTTTGGCACCTAATTGGGCCTTAATTAGGCGAGCTAGGGGGATAAAAATGTATATCACGGGCTTATTATGCCTGCATTGTCTTGATCGAGATGTCAAATATTCCTGTTGTGAGGGATAACAATGTCCAGTGTGGGATAATTATTGTCAATGTTTCATGGAAACATGCACATGAGACCTATCTAAAGAAAGTACAAAAAAATATTATCAAGAAATGGATGAGAGATTCAATATGGAAGAATGAGAATTAATCTATTCATTCTACTCCAATGAGCTAATAAATCATCATACAATGAATGGGTGATATACACTCATATAGGAAAAACATTCCATAATTAAGAAAAGTGAACAAGCAGTGATATTTTCTTAGGAATGCATGTGTAATAGTGATGATCTAAAAATATAAAGTCTAAAATAGAACTAGCTCCAATAAACTACCATTGAACTAGTGATTTGAAAATAGAAATATCTCCAACAAACCCCCTGAACATCACTATGGGGTAATAAAAAATGAGTCTCGACAACTAGGCCATATTAGGCACTCATGAACAATGCAATTAATGAACACTAAATAAAAAATAAGGAAAGATGGAAAACCACATGGGAACAAAAGTTAAAACGCCCCCTCAAAAGACAATGCATCAAAAGATGAAAAGGAATTTGTTAGGAAACTGTGTTCTTCACTCCAACATGATCTTGCAAATTCTGAAACTTCATCCAAGTGAAGGTCTTGGTGAAGATGTCAGTATTCTGTTTAGAGGAAGGACAAAAATGCAAATCAATGATCCTATCATGTACTAGATATCTGATGAAATGCATGTGGACCTCAATGTGTTTGTTCACTGTCGATGTACTAGATCTTTACAAAATCTCGGTGTACTCTGATTATCACACCATATGACAATCGAAAAGTGAAACTGGATACCAAGGTCGGTAATGAAGTGCCTGAATGACATAGTTGATTACTCCTCTATACTCGGCCTATGTGGAAGATAAAAAAATGGTTGATTGCTTCTTACTTGACCAACAAATAGGGCCTCACCCTAAACTGAGAGTGTACCTGAAAGTGGTCTTGCGATCGGTGTCATTGCCAAACCAATCTGAATCTATGAAGCCTATGATATCCAATGCACAACCCACTTCATAGTGAATCCCATAACTCATGGTTCCTTGAACATATATGAGAATTTGCTTGGCAACCTTCCAGTGCATATCATGGGGCTCTTGCATGTAATTGGAAACTTATCCTGTTGCATATGAGATATTTGGATAGGTGTGGGTGAGATACAAAAGACTCCCCACCAATTTTTGATACAAAGTGTTTTCCTCTAATGGTGTATCCCTTCCATCCTCAAGTATGATCCCAAATAAGAAGGGTTTAGGTGCATACTTATAGTCTATCATATGGAATCTATCCAAAATATCCATGTCACGCTTAGCCTAAGAAAGTTTGATTCCAGAAGCATCCTGATTGATCTCAAGACCAAGAAATAAGTGAAGTGGACCCATGTCTGTCATAGAGAACCTTTCATTCAAAATATCTTTGACCACAACAATGGTAGAAGCAGAGCTACTAGTGTTCAAAAGATCATCAACATAGAGTACTTAAATCATCAAAGAGTTAGTAGTCCTCATCCTGTAAAAATTGCAATCATATTTACATCTAAAAAAATCACATGAAAGCAGATAAGAATCCATCTTTTCATACCATGCTCTAGGTGCCTGCTTGAGGCCATAGAGTGACTTCTTCAATATGCATACTAAATATGAGTTCTGAATGAACCCCGATGGATGCTCCATGTATATATCCTATGAAATATCATCATGAAGAAAATCATTCTTCACATCCATCTAGTGAACTTCCCATCCTTTGGTCGCTGCAATGGCTATAACCAAGCGAATGGAGTCGTTATTTCCTACAAGAGCAAAGGTCTCATCATATTCTATCCCATGAATCTGCTGAAATCCTTTTGCAACTAATATTTCCTTGTACCTCCTCACCTGAATGTATGTTTCTATCTTGGTCCTATAGACCCATTTTCATATGAAAATTTTCCTTCTTGGTGGAAGTGGAACCAAATACCAAGTACGATTCTCTAGGAGTGAGTCATACTCCTCCTACATGGTTTCTTCCCATAATGGATTTTCCACAACCTCACTGTAGATTTGCGGATCAAAATATTGAACCATATAGCAATGCATGGGAATCATTGGTTCAAAATATAAAAGTACATGAGAAGATTCCTCATGCTTATATCAAGTCCTCGAATCCAATGGATCCCCTACAAGGTCGCATGCTTCCTAAAGTGTGGACTGTGCCCACTTGGGAATTTTTCGAAGCTCTAGCATTGGATCCTCATCTGAATTTCCTACCTTCTCTTCTCCATGTACAAAAACCTCTGAATATGAGTCTAAATATGTAGCATCTTATTGTATGGAATCATCATCTCTGATGTTTGAAACTTATGTAATCATAAGAGTATATGCATGTTGCATTAGTGGTGCATGCAAAGGACTCTCCTCAAACTGAACACTGAACTCAATGATAAGTCGGTCTATAGAGGGATTAATTAACCTATACTCCTTCACATCATATGGATATACCACAAATATGCTAAGTGTTCTATGTGGATCTAATGCTTTCCTCTTTTCAGAAGGAATATGGGCCCATGCATGAGATCTAAATATGCAAAAGTGTGTGACATATGGTTTGTCACCTGTCCAAGCCTCAAAAGGTGTCATGTCCTCAACAGATCTATGATGAAATATTTTTTGTATGTAAGAAACATAGTTAAGTTCTTCAGCCCAAATCTTGGAAGGAAGAGACCTCGCATGCAACATGCAACTGGTCATCTCCTTGAGAGATATGTTCTTCCTTTCAACAACTCCATTCTATTGTGGAGTGTATGGAACTGTAAGTTACAACTGGATACCAACTTCACAACAAATATTCTAAACAACTTTGTTGATATACTCCCCCTATTTTCTGTACAGAGGATCTTGATTTTCTTCCCAGTTTGTGTCTCTACTAGAGCTTTGAGGTTTTTGAGATGCTCAAATACTTCATACTTTTTCCTAAGAAAATAAACCCAAGTATAGCATGAGTAATCATCAATAAATGTAAGGACATACCTTGCTTTTTTGATGGACAAATGTGGAAATGGACGCATGATATTACTGTGAACAAGATCCAAGGAAGAGGAGGATCTCTTTTCCTTCCCCTTTTCAAACTTATCTTCAGGATGCTTTCCAAGAATGCATCCCTCACAAACCCCTTCAGAAAAGTGAATGTATGGCAAGCCTTTGACCATTCCTTTCTTGGCAAGTCATTGCATTTACCTAAAGTTTTAATTACTGAATATCTCATGCCATACTCTGCTACTATCATCAACATGCGTAAGTAGTAAAGAGGATTCATGGTCAACAAACTTAGTGAATTTACACAACCTTGATTTGTGATATACCTCACCAACTGCAATGATGGAATTGTCATGCATCTCAAGTACAAAAACTGAATCTGATGTAAACTCAACCTTTTTACATGTTTGAGTGATCTGATAAACTAAGAGAATATTTATATAAATCTTTGGAACATGTAAAACATTCTCAAAACTGCCATTAGGGAGTTCCACTCTTCCCTCTCCTACTACTGCTACTAGAGTATCATCCCCCACGAGAATAGGGGGTCTTGAGCATGAACTCAAAGAAGAAAATACTTCCTCTTTGGATGCCATATGATGTGATGCGTTAGAATATATAATCCATGAATCAAATGAGAAATTAATTGCAACAAGAACATGATCATTACCTTTCATGGATACATGGTCTTATTATTTCTTCTTCGTGGCTCCTTCAGGAATGAATTTTCCAAGGTTGTTCTTCTGAAGTACATGTTCCATAAGATCGATTTTATTCTTCATGCATGTGGATTCTTCATGATTTGGTTTATTTCAATAAGTGCATTGCGTTCCCTTCTTCTTCGTTTCTTTGGAATTTGAAGAGTCTTTGGAAAGCTGGAGAATCCTTGAAGGGTTTGGAATATCCCTCCTTTTCTTTCTGTTTGGATTTTTGATTGGATGACCCTTTTCCATCTTTTATGGTGAGTGCATGTGCTTTGGGTTCCTTAATCAGACCCATATGAATGATTTTTTTCTGCTCATGTGTGAGAGAATTAATGAACTGCTCCATGGTAGGAATTTTCCACTTTGATCCCAAAACATATCTACTAGAATGGAAAGTGGAGACATAGACAACATATTATGGTCCTAGCTTATCCAATATTTTTAGAATAAGTTGGTCTTGTTGTTTATACTTGTCCACACCAAAATATTGTAAGCTCAATATCAAATATTCAAACTTGGTAAAGAAATATTGTATATTATCAAAAATTTCAGGATCCAAAGTATTGAACTCTACCTAAAAAATATGACCTCTCATCTCATCCTTCTTTCCAAAGAGACCTTACAAGGTGGTCCAAATATCATTTGAAGACTTGCATTCAACAATATGAAACCATAAATCAGTTGAAATTAATTCAAGAAGAAGTCGTGTGGCCTCATCCTTATGGTTCGCCCATATAGTCTTCTCAATCGCTAATGTAGGTTCTATTTTTGTCTCCATCATCAAATTGTACAATATTTTACTTTTGAGTTGGAATTCGGCCTTTGATTTTCCATTCAAAATAATTGCACGGTGTGAGAATTATCACCAAATTTGACAGAAGAATTGGTGTCGTATCCATCCCTCGTATTGGTTCTGAAAACCTTGAAAATTAACCCTCAATTTGCAAGTAAAAATCCTAAGAAAATCATTGCAAAAAGTCAGTTTTTGAAGAGTGTCAGACCATATCTGAAGGAAACAGTGCGACATTGTCACACCATGTTGGAAGGACATAGTGAGAAACTTTCACACCCTGTGTGAATGACACAATGAGGCATTGTTGCACCTTGTTTAAGGATAATGTGAGACACTTGTAATTTCGTAAGTTTGTTTGTAATTGTTGCACCTTTCAACATGGAGAGGATGAGACACCGTCAGATACATAGATTACACTCTTCAAAACTTTGATTTCACTCTTATCTTGTTTGTCTAGTTTTCTCCAAGTAACTCGGCTCTGATACCATGTCAATGTTTCATGGAAACATGCACAAGAGACCTAGATAAAGCAAGTACAAACAAATCTTATCAAGAAAAGGATGAGTAATTGAATATGGAAGAATGATAATTAATCTATTAACACTAATCTAATGAGATAATCAATCATCATACAATGAATGAGTGGCATACATTCATATAGAAAAAAAAATTCCATAATTAAGAAAAGCAAACAAGCAGTGGAATTTTCTTAGGAATGCATGTGTAATAGTGATGGTCTAAAAATCGAAATTCTAAAATAAAACTAGCTCCAGTAAAATACCACTAAATTAGTGAGTTGGAAATAGAAATATATCCAACAATTATGACCGCCTTGTCTCGATTGAGACGTAAATTATGCCTGCTATGGGGGCTAAAAATGTCTGTTGTGGGATAATTATGCCCACTCTACCTCCAAACGTCACTTATATGTGAATGGACAAGAGATATTATTGGTAAGTACAAGGATTAATGGATGAACTTTGTACATATTATAAGTTTGCATCACATGGGAAGGTTGGACAGTACCTTACCTATATTAGTTGTGCTTCCATATAGGCTATGGGATGATTTAAATTCAGATGTTGGTTAATGAGACCATTGAAGTCATATGATGTTAGTTAATATGACCACTTGATTCTCCAACAACAATGGAGGACCAAAGAAAATGGATCACATATTGAGGGGAGGAATCAATGATGCCAACAATTTCAAGGGAATGTGATAGTATAAGGAGATGGGAGACAAAGTAGTTCACGAGAAGGAATATGTTTGGGTTGGTCAGTCCATAAGGGAATTGAAGGTATTTGACCCTGGTATAGGATATCTCAACAGTTTCTTAGCAACAAGACCATAACAATTGGTAAATATGCACCTTTTTGGTATCAATATTGTCCATCCCCACCATAATCTTCTTCCTTAAGCTTGTCCCCAATACTTCCTCTACTCTCTTCCTGCCTAGTGGTGCACCCTCTGTATCCATACTTCATTTGTATCTTCCATTAGACCCTTTGGTGCACTACCAATTTTGAAGCCTAATGGCACTATAAGTTGCTTTAGTACCCCACTATAGTTTGAAGCTAGTGACCAGATAAAACACCCTTCTGAGTATAATATGAGAAATCCAAGTCTCTGATACAAGACCCATCTTGTAGTCCTCAAATCCAACTGAGAAATGAGGAATCTAACCTTCATAACAAGACCCATATTGTTGATCTCAGATCCAACTAAGATGTGAGGAATCCAACCCTCATAACAAGACTCAACTTGTAAACAAGCACCAACCTGATAGAATGAAATTTCATTCAATCCATTATATATATATAAACTTGTATTTTCATTTTGAGACATAAACCTACCTGGTGTGCATAAAGGATAAAAATTGCATTGTAAAACCAAAGTGCCAAATTGTTAAAGTTGGCTATATTAAATTGCATGCCCAAAGTTGGCTAAGGATCACCAATTTAGGATTTAAGTTGTAAATTGATCATTTCAATATGTATAACCTCTTTGTACAATGAGTAGTGCATTTACACTCCAAAAAGGATGATTTATATGCACAAATTTTCATGGCATTTTGATGAATCAGAGGATGGTGGATTAGGAGATAAACAAGGGTCAGTTTTGTATTAAAAGTCATAAAAGACTATTTTGTGCAAAAATAGGAAACAAATGCATAGTAAAACCCTCGAAATATAAAAATTGTTTGTAAAAAGTAACCCAATGTTGTATTGTACCTTAGATTTGAGTTGTGCAAGTTGTTGGGGATGTGGTTTATCATAGTAGACTTGGTCATGTTGTTTATTTTCGAATTGCAAATTTAAAAATGGTGGTTGTGCAAAAGAGACAAAGTTTTCCTTGTAATTTGCAAGGTGTAAATTTTACTAAGTGACTAAATGAAAATGCATGCTCAAGCTTCCCTTTATCTCCAAAAGTTGTTTTATAAGTTTTAACATGGAGTTACATAAATGACAAATTTACCTATGCATCTAAAGTTGAATTGAAGAAAAGGAGAGGTTTCTTTCATGCACCTAGAATTGGGATTTCATATAAATTTGAAGGGAAAACTGCTTCAGCCTCAAATGCATGCCCTAGTATCAAATTTAAACCAACTTTGGTGGTTCATCTTGCAAAAGTTGTACTTTGTGATTTCACACATGTCTATAAACTTATATTGACATTTTGAGACATAAACCTACATGGTTGCATAAAGGATAAAAATTACATTGTAGAATAAAAATGCCAAATTGTTAAAATTGGCTATATTAAATTGCATGCCCATAGTTGGATAATGATCAACAATTTAGGATTTAAGCTATAAATTGATCATTCCAATATGTATAACTTGTTTGTACAATTAGTAGTTCCTTTAGATTCCAAAAAGGATGATTTCTATGCACAAATATTCATGATATTTTGATGAATAAAAGGATGGTTGGTTAGGAGATAAACCAAGGTCAGTTTTTCATTAAGATTCATAAAATACTCTTATGTGCAAAAATAGGGAAGAGATGTAGAGTAAAACCCTGGAAATGCAAAAATTGTTTGTAAAAAGTAACCCAATGTTGTATCATACCTTAGATTTGAATTGTGGCAGTGGTTGGGGATGTGGTTTATCATAGTAAACCTATCCATGTTGTTTATTTTGTAATTGCAATTTTAAAAAGGGTGGTTGTGTAAAAGGCAAAATTTTCATTGTAATTTGCAAGGTGTAACTGTACTAAGTGACTAAACGAAAATGCACACCCAAGCTTCCCTATAGCTCCAAAATTAGTCTTATAAATTTTAAGATGGAGTTACATAAATGGTAAATTTACCTATGCATCTAAAGTTCAATTGAAGAACAAGTGAGATTTATTTCATGCACCTTGAATTGGGATTTCATGTAAATTTGAAGGGAAAACTTCCTCAGCCTCAAATGCAAGCCCTAGTCTCAAATTTGCGCCAAATTTTGTGCCAAATTTTGTGGTTCATCTTGCATACATTGTATTTTGTGATTTAACACATGTCTATAAACTTATATTGACATTTTGAGACATAAGCCTACTTGGTGTGCATAAATGCTAAGAATTGCATTGTAAAACCAAAGGGCCAAATTTTTAAAGTTGGCTATATTAAACTGCATGCCCAAAGTTGGTTGAGGATCAATAATTTAGGATTTAAGTTGTAAATTGATCATTCCAATATGTATAGCCCATTTGTACAATTAGTTGTACATTTACACTCCAAAAAGGATGATTTCTATGCACAAAGATTCATGGAATTTTGATGAATCAAAGGATGGTGGGTTAGGATACAAACCAATATTAGTTTTGCATTGGGTAAAATCATGAAGGTGCATAACACTTTTGTGAGAATCGGGTCTCCAAAATTTGTAGAGACCTTTTTTTGACCGAACTAATACTTCTTTTAGCCGAAAGTCCTATTTGTTCGGCCGAAATATGTTTCTGCCGAACCTTTGAACGTCAAATCGAATGGTACCATGACGAAGCCCTCCATTTTCGTGTACAATTTTAGCCAAACAATTTTTTTTCATTCGGTAACAACTTTTTGGCCGACATAATCTTTTGGTCGAAAGCACATTTCAGTCGAAAGAACCTTTCGACCAAAAAAAGGTTTATATATTACCGACACATCACGCCTGTCATAGTTTTCCCGAATTGTTGGCTAGGTGATACCATTTGGTGTTGGTGATAGTGCTAGGTGATAGTGTTTGGTGTTGGTGATAGCTCTAGGTGATAGTGTTTGGTGTTGGCGATAATGTTGCACATCGTTGTTGTGGGTGGGAAGACGTTGGTGCTGTGGGCATTTGATCCAGGTACATTTAGATTAGTAAATTTAAATTGTTAGTCTAAAATTGTTAGTTAAAATTTAGATTTTAAATTTATGTTTAGATTGTTGACAGTGCCGAATATGGATAGGGCCATAGAAATTGAAATATTTGTAAGATTGTTGTTAACACCTCTATTTAGAACCTTAGTCTCCCCATGGTTAATAATCTTGGGTCCCATTTATGGTTTGATGGGAATGATAGTAATGGTGATTTAACTTTTATGATGATTTTCTTTTACTTTTATAGAATTGATGATTATATTTAATGAGCGTTAAATGATTTAAACACTCCGTGAAAGAATTTTGTATTCGATTTCCAATTAAGAATTTGAAAAGACAATGGTACTTATTCTATTGAAAACCTTAGATAAGGTAGATGAATATTTAGGTAAGGTATATCACAATGAATTAATTCATTACCGAGGATAATAAAATTTTATAATTTTAGAGTGATCGATTAGTGCAGACAAAGGTGAGCTATCATAATTAATTAAGTGCCTTTGTTTTTAATAGTTGTGATACTACATGTTAAATTATGAATCTCAATAAAGGTAGTTCTATTGAAGCCTGAAGGTTTGTGTAATAGTGTTGGATAATAATGTGAGACATGTCGATAGGGATGAATATGATGTGTTATATTCTTTGCATGTGTGTGTGTGGGTGTGTCAGATTCGACAATTGCATCTCACGATCCCAACTTCCTTCGCCATTTTTGTTGTGTGCGTCGAGCCCTTTCCTAGGGGGGTCCCAGGGGGGCCCAAGTTCCCCCCCTAGTTACATGCAACGTTCGGCTCTCGGTGTTATCCCAGAGCCGACAGGGTTTAGGGCAACATCTCGAAATTTGTTTTTTGGGTGGTTTTTTCTATTTTAGCAGATTTTGCTATTTTTAGTGGTTTTCTAAATTAATCCTGGATTAAGGGATTAGGATTTTGGTAGCTACGGAATACCTAAAACATTGTATATGTTGTATGGTGAATGGTAAAATTAATACAATGAAGAGTTGAAAGGTGCAACACCAAGAAAGGTTGGTTTTCTCCTGGTTAAGGGTTTCTAGCGTAAATCTCTATGTACTATGTGTATGAGCCATTGATTAATTTCTGTTTTGCTTAAGAATCTGTATGAATTTATTTACTTCACAGTTTTAAAACTTTCATGTGGTATCAAAGCTTGTTTTTGGCTTTAGGGGGACGCCTTTGTTGCTGAGGGTTTGGCTCAGTCTTGATAGATCAAGTTTATCTTGGATCTATGATAAATCTGGGTTTAGTGGGAGATTTTACAGTGGTAATTTGAATGTAGAAAGAGGAATGACGAGCTCTTCTAGAATCGAGATAGATAAGTTCAACAGTAAAAACTTTGAGCTATGGAAGCTCAAGATGGAGGAACTTCTTGTAGACAAAGAATAATGGATCATTGTGGATTCTGGTACATAGCCTACTGGTATGCAGTTTACTGGAACACATTCTACTATTACACAACCTACTAGTACACAAACTACTAGTACACCACCTACTAGTATGTCGAAGGAAGATTAGGAGATGTTGGACAAAAGAGCAAGGAGTAATATTCAACTCTGCCTGGCAAATTCAGTGTTGTTGAATGTCTCGGGAGAATCTACGGCCAAGTAACTATGGGATAAGCTAGGGAATTTGTATCAATCAAAGTCCCTGGTAAATAATTTGTTTCTTTGAAATAAGTTGTATCATCTTAGGATGGAAGATCGAGATTATGTGACAGAACATCTAAATGCCTTTAATACTCTGGTAAGTCAACTGCTATCTGTTAATGTTACGATTGCAGAAGAAGATAAGTGTATTACTTTGTTATGTTCTTTTCCAAACTCTTGGGATAATCTGGTTGTAGCAATTGGTAGTATCACTCAATCTACATTGAAGTATGAGGATGTAGTTGCATCCTTGTGATCTGAAGAGATGAGGCAGAAAATCATGGATAGTTAGAGCACATATGCTTTATTTGTAAGAGGTCGTACCCAAGACAGGAATCCTATTAAGTCTTCGGGGGGGAGATCTAAATCTATAGGTAGATATAAGTCTCTAGGAAAATCTTTGAGGAAATGTTGGAAGTGTGGTAAAACAGGGCATTAAAAGAAATATTGCAAGTCTAAGAAGGTTTATAAACCAAAGGGATTTGATAATATCTCTTCCATAGAGGAGGAAACCTCCACTGAAGAAGGAGGTGATGTTTACTTGGAATCTACAAGTACACATGTAGACTGTGGTTTATGGTTAATCAACTTAGGTGCATCATATCATATGACTCCTCATAGGGAGTGGTTCTGTGAATATGAAAAATATGATGGTGGTGATGAATTCCTAGGAGATCACTAGAAAACCAAAATCATGGGACGTGGAAGGGTTAAGTTGTTGCTAAAATATGGAAGGATTAGAACTCTCCCTAGGGTTCTGCACATTCCAAAACTAGCAAGGAGCCTAATATATGTAAGCAAGTTGGATGATGCAGGAGTGGATACTGTATTGGGAAAGGGAACTTGCAAGACGGTACTAGGAGCAATGGTGTTGATGAGGGGAGTTCAGTGTGGAACTATGTACAAATTTTTGGGAAGAACTTATACTAATGGGTGTAATAGTTCTATTGTCCCTAAGTAGCGAAATAATGAAGACAAGACCAATACTGTCCCTGGAAAGAAGACCGTGTTGTGGCATCAAAGACTAGGGCATATTGGAGAAAGGGGCCTTCAAACACTATATGGTAAAGATATGGTTGAAGGTATGTCTAATTGCACTCTGGATTTTGATTTCTATGAACATTGCATATATGGTAAACATAATCGAGTAAGATTCCCATCTAGTGTTACAAGAGAAAAGGGGGTCTTAGAGTTGATACACAGTGATGTGTTTGGACCTGTGTCTGTTCCATCACTAGGTAAATCTATGTATTATGTTTCATTCATAGATGATTTCTCAAGGAACACATGGATTTATTTTCTTAGAAAGAAATATGAGGTATTTGATAAATTTAAAGAGTTTAAGGCTCTGGTAGAAAATTAGACAGAGAAGAAAATAAATGTATTGAGGACAGATAATGGTGGAGAATTCTACATAAATGAATTCAAATAATTCTTTAAGAAGTGTGGTATAGCAAGGTAGAAGACTACTCCATACACACCTTAGCAGAATAGAGTTGCAGAAAGGATGAACATGACACTAATGGAAAAATCAAGGAGCATGCTTAGTGGTGACAAGTTAGGATAAGAATTATGGGCAGAGGCAGTGGGTACGTCATGTTACTTGGTCAAACGATCACCCTCATCAGCGTTGGATGATAAAAATTCACACGAGGTATGGACTGGTAATAAACCCTCTCTTGAACATATTAGAGTGTTTGGTTGTGATGATTATGTACATGTTCCAAGGGAAAACAAGAGTAAGATGGATAATAAAGCTGAAAAGTGTATCTTTATGGGTTATACAGATGGTGTGTCAGGTCATAATCTTTGGAACCCATAAACTAAGAAGACTGTTTACATTCAAGATGATGTTTTTAGAGAGGTAAAAGATGCTTCCAAAAATGAATTCCTACAAAGGCAAGAAGAACCTTAGAAAATAGAGTTTGAGTTGGATGATGCAAAATATGAATCATCTAAAGAAGATGAAGTGGAAGAAGAAGAAACTCATACCCCAGTATTGAGGAGATCAGTGAGGGAAAGAAGGAAACCAGAGAGGTGTAGTCCACCTGATTTTCGTTCTAATTTTTCTTTATCTATTACTGATGATGATCCTAGAACTGTCAGGGATACAGTGAATTCAAAGGATAGTAAACTCTGGAAGAAGACCATGGTTGAAGAAATGGACGCCTTGGATAAGAATGAGGCATGGGATATAGTTGAGTTTCCATATCGAAGAAAATATGCTGGTAGAAAATGGTTGTTTAAGAAGAAGTTTAATGAAGAAGGAAAAGTGGAGAAATACAAAGCTCGGTTAGTAGAAAAAGGTTATTCCCGGGTAGAGGGAATTGACTTTGGTGAGATTTTTTCTCCTATTGCCAAGTTAACTTCTATTAGATTTATTTTATCTATTGTTGTTGCTTTTGATCATGAAGTGGAACAGATGGATGTGAAAACATTCCTACATGGGGATCTGGAAGAAGAAATATGCATGAATCAACCAGAAGGATTTGTAATGAAGGGAAAGAAAGAGTTGGTTTGTAAGATAAAGAAGTCACTATATGGTCTGAAGAAATCACCTAGGATGTAGTACCAAAAGTTTGACACATACATCCTTGGATTGGGATTTGTGAGAAGCAGGGATGATCACTGTGTATATTCCAAGCAAGTTGGTAATCACTTAATTTATGTAGTGTTGTATGTTGATGACATGTTGCTGGTAGGAAATAACATGGATGTTATCAAGGTGGTGAAATCACAGCTATCCTCCAAATTTGACATGAAGGATTTCGGTGCTACTAACTTCATTCTGGGAATGGAGATTAAAAGAGATCGTGCAAACAGAAAACTCTGGTTGAATCAAAGAAAATATGTTGAGACGATATTGCAGAGGTTTAATATGCATGGAAGTAAAATGGTCAAGGTTCCTATTCCTATAGGTGTAAAGTTATCTACACATCAGTGTCCCAAGACACATGAAGAAGAAGAGGACATGTCCCATGTTCTGTATGCTAGTGTAGTTGGTAGTTTGATGTATGAAATGGTATGTACTAGACCGGATATTGCATATGCAGTGGGATTTTTGAGCATGTATATGTCAAAACCAGGGAAGGAGCATTGGACAACGTCAAAGAGGGTCTTCAGGTATTTGCGTGGCACTGCCAATTATGGATTGTGCTAGCAAGGAAGACTAAGATTGGAAAGAGTGGTGGACATACATGGGTTTGTTGATGCAAACTGGGATGGAGACATATATTGCAGAAGATCCACAAGTGGCACTCTCAACTACAGAAGTTGAATACATGGCAACCACTCATGCAAGCAAGGAAGCAATATGGTTACAGAGATTGTGTTCAGGTATTGGGTTGGTACAAAAAGTAGTGAGATTAGAGTGTGATAGTCAGAGTGAAATATTCCTAGAAAAGAACCTTTATTATCATTCGAAGACAAAGCATATTGATGTTCAATATCACTTTGTGAGAGACATGGTTGAAGAAAAGAAGGTGTCGCTGGAAAAGGTTGACACTTTGAAGAATGTTGCAGATTCATTGAAAAAGTCTGTGAGCATAGATAAGTTCTCCTAGTGTAGAGTAACAATGGGCATTGATGCCCTGGATTGTTGACTATGTAATCCTGTGAACCCATGTATGTAAAGAAAATAACAAGAGGGAGAATGTTGGATATGTGTTATATTCTTTGCATGTGTGTGTGTGGGCACACCAGATTCGACAACTGCATCTGACGATCCCAACTTCCTTCGAATGTTGTGTCGTGTGCATCGGGCACTTTCCTGGGGGGTCCCCAGGGGGGGCAGGTTTGGCCCCTCTGGTTACACGCAGCCCCCTAAAAACATTTTTTTGGGCGGTTTTTGCTATTTTTAGCGGTTTTCTAAATTAATCCTGGATTAAGGGATTAGGTTTTTTGTAGCTACGGAATACCTAAAACATTGTATATATTGTATGGTGAATGGTGAAATTAATACAATGAAGAGTTGAAAGGTGCGACGCCAAGGAAGGATGGTTTTATCTCGTTTAAGGGTTTCCATCATAAATATCTGTGTACTATGTGTATGAGCCATTGATTAATTTCTATTTTTCTTAAGAATATGTATGCATTGCTTTACTTTATAGGTTTAAAACTTACATATTGAAGGTTTACATAATAGTGTTAGTTAAGAATGTGAGACATATGGACATGGCCATATTCGTCCCTCTCCCTGTACATAGACAGGGCTGAATATGTTAAGAATTGCATGCTAGTTGTATCTGTTGTGCATTGCTTAGATAATAAATTTAAATTTAATGATTTAATTAGTTATTTTCAGTATTAAATTGTTAGTCTCAATACAGATCCATAATCTTGTATAGTATTCATGATCCTTACATTGCATTGTATTAACTATTCATATTACGTAAAATATGTGTTAATCTTTGATATGAAAGAGTGATTACGGTTATTTCTATGATGAGAATCTATTCCATCTTGGTTACTAGTATTGAAAGTGTAAACCTTAATATAAGTGATGTACAATGATTACAGTCTTACTTATGATTATACTATCTGTTTTCAGCCAGTGTGACCTATGAGCTTATTCTTACTCTTTGTGATATGACTGCATATAAGCCATAATGAACATGGTATTATTAGGATACAAAGTTAATAATGTAAGCTACTAATATATCATAATGATTAGTATGTACGTATTCACATATTCAATGATCTTAGTAATTCATAATCTACGTATGACAAGGTGACAATCATTGTTCACACATAGATATGGAACCTATGTAAGATGAGTAACTACCATGGATAAGATCTGAACATAACCTATATGAAATAAATATGGAAGATAAGGGTAAAAGATAATTAACCTAATTAATATAAGATATTACTATTAACTATGTATTGATATTGAGTGAATGATTACCATTAGTTATATCCCAGTCATATGAGTTGAATGTATAAGTAGTAGTGATACTACACTATCTATCAGTAATGAAAGGTTAGCTAGTACTAACTTAGTGATTCCAACTTCCTTAACCCATTCCATGTAAGGGTAATCATACTAATCTTCTTACTATGTGCTTACTACTATACCTCATACTCCAATACTAGCTTATGGAAAACAATAATGTAATCATTATACTATATGTGATTAATAGTACACAATATCTGTAATTATGCTAGCTTCACTAAACAATGATTAGGTCTCATACGTAGATCCATAATAGCTAAGTATACCCTATCTTCTTTGAACATCATGGGTTTGATTCATAAGATGTGTTATGGATATAGAGTATATTACAAGGAGTGTATTGCCTATACTATAACTACCTTGGATTACATTGAGCTTATGTAAAAATGGTGTACATATTAGGTAAAGAGTTATGTGTTATAAATAGGTCCATAGGGTTACAATTAACCTTTTTTATACAAAGTTAATGTATGTGTTCTAGCTTATTATGACAGCACTTATTTGATCATCAGCTTCATAGTGATTACAACTTACATATCACATATTTTAGAATTTAGATTTTAGTATTAAATTGTTAGTTAGATTTTAGATTTTAGATTTTATAGTCGTAGAGTGTTGATAGGGCCGTGTTCGGCCCTGTCCATGTACAGGGACATGCCCTAATTTGGGCATGTCCCTGTACATGCACAGGGCAATTCGGGCATGTCCCTGTACATTGTCATGGCTGAATATGTTAAGCATTGCATGCTTGGTGTATATGTCTGCACATTGCTTAGATAATAAATTTAAATTTTATGATTTAAATAGTTAGTCTTAGTATTAAATTGTTAGTTAGATTTTAGATTTTAGATTTTATAGTGTTAGAGTGTTGACCGGGTCGTATTCAGCCCTGTCCATGTACATGGTCAAATATGGCCCTATCCATGTTCAGGGATAGGCACGAATTTGGGCATGTCCCTGTACATGGACATGGCAATTCGGGTATGGGAAAAATATGTTAAGTATTGCATGCTTGTTGTATATGTCTGTGCAAAGACTGATTTGTGTTGCATTGCATGCGTGTTGTACATGTCTGTGTAGAGACTGCTTGTTGTATTCTTTTAGGTTTTCAAGTAAATATTGTTACGTCACAGTTAGAGTGTAATCAATTTATATTTTAATTTGTTTAATCTCAAATAGAGTTTTGGTTTTGGAAATAATTTTATATATGTTTACACACGAACAAAGTTTACTATTATTTTTTTATAAAATTCAGTTTATATTTTAATCAGTTTAATCTCAAATAGAGTTTTTCTTTTGGCAATAATTATATATATGGTTATGCAAGGGCATAGTTTATTGTTATTTTTTATAAAATTCAGTTTATATGAATGCAATCCTGGCCCATATATTTTTAGGAGGAGACATCCATGTACTCTAAACAATATATTGTCTCATTTTAATATGTTACTTTATGTTCAAAATAAATTCATTTGAATAAAAAATATATAAACGTAATCCTTGACTACATATTTGGGAGGCTACATCCATGTACAAGCCAAACTTGATTTTCCACAATATGAATAGTATAGGATGGAGACAAGCATAATCTAGGTCTAGTTCATATTCTTTAAAGGATGGAGACAAGCATTTAAATTTGAATTATGTACTTTACTTTTTCTTAAAATCCATTCTTTCTTTGCAAATCTGAATGTAACTTACTTAAACCATCACATAAATTCAAATATGAAAACTTTGATTAGTGTGGGGTTTTGGTTTATTTCGTTTTTGTTTAAGTACCAAGTTGAGATAATGTGTGATTTTTTTCTCTCTCGAGATGGTCCATGAGACCTAGGAGTAGTTAAGAAGAGCATGATCACATTATGGATCTTCCTTTGGTTTTTTGGTTTATTTTGTTTTTGGTTAAGTACCAAGTTGAGATAATGTGTGATTTTTTTCTCTCTCATGATGGTCCATGAGACCTAGGAGTAGTTAAGAAGAGCACAATCACATTATTGATCTTCCTTGTATGTTGGGATGATATAAAATATTATAAGTAAATATCATGATAATCATGTGCACAATTTTCCATTAAAGAAGAACTAAATTGTTGACTTTGTCTTGAAATCACCCTTGCTTGACTTATTTCCCCCTTAATTGTTGTGTGGGTTTTTGGTTTTGTTCTTTTCTTTTACCTAAAGAAAGTTAGACGCCATGACTTTGGAAGAATTTAATTGTTGACTTTGTCTTGAAATCACCCTTGATTCACTAACACTCCCCTTAATTGTTGTGTGGGTTTTGTTGGAAGCCAACAACTCTTGTCAAATTTTATCATGATAAAATGTCATCGTCAAGGGATAAATTTTCCTGTAGCTTCCTCCTTCTCCTTACAAAATTTTTTGTCCCTTTGTCTTTAAGAATATTCATTGGCCTAGTTGAGTGTAAGAGTTCTTCGTTTGTTTTGTTCAGTTTCATGACTGAAAGCATGAAATTAGAACAAATTTTGGTTTGGGTAATCATCATACAGTTTGTGATTTCTTTGTTTCTTTTGCTAAAGGATTACACCTAAAGGGCATCTATATTTTTATAAACCTTAAAGTTTGTAAGCTAATCTTTTTATTTGTTGATCCATTACCATTGATTTATTCACTTTGGTAAATATGATTGAGTCATTTCTATGGTTGGTTATATAGTTTTTCACATTTGGTATATTATTGACTGTGTAGAACCTTTGGTTAAATCCCAAATATTAATCCTACCATTACCAGTCGCATCACGATCTGATCACCATGGTATAGAACTGACACACTCATAATTCCACATCACCCTTTGTCTTGCATAGTTCAGGCTTACATTCATTTTGTTTGGAGTTGTAAGTTTTGATGCTCTGGGTTTTGGCATTCTTTTCACAGAGTGGCCTCCCAAATTTTTGGGTATCGGGTCTCTCCCAATTTTGCAGACCTCACCCTACATTTCAATTTTTGGAGAGCCCAACCCACCTCTCGCTATCTCTGATGTTTCTTTGTAACCATATCTATGGCTCCTATAGTAGTGCAGATCCGAACAACCCTGAGTTTTTACACATTTGTGATTATATAGCAGAGTTCCAATCCATAACTGTGTAACAGAGACATGGTTTTGCGAGATTCTTTCTGAGTAAACGGTTACGAATTTGACAAAACCGTTAAAAACCCATTTCTGAAATGGTCTCATTTACTTTCCATGCGAGCAGATTCTTCAAAAACTAGACTGTTTTAGAGATATGTCTCGTTCTTTGGAGGGAAATATCTTAGAATTTTCGTTTCGGTTGAGGTAAGTGTTTTTATTTTTATTTTGCTCAGAGATTCAAGCCAGTTCTCAGGTGTTTAGGTTTCAAGTTATATTCCTTTCTATATATTTATGATTCTATATAAAATGTCTAAACTATATCAGAGACAGAAGGTGAACCCCCTGTCAAGCCTTTTTTCACCATGGTCTTATTCAGATCCTTGTGCTTTCGCATCTATCCAAGACTTGGGATACTTGGGAAGATTTCTTGTCAAGAAATAAATTTACCCTACCCAAGACTACATTATAATTGCCTCTCCATCTCAATAAAATCCCCAGCCCCTGAATGTCTAACCCTACTGTCGAAAAACTATGTGTTGATCCACAATAAGACCATGCTACCATAGATCAAACTTTTGTTGCTATTCAGAACCCTTTGGGAAAAAAACCACGATCCGATTTCATGACCAGAAAGTCATTGGAGGAGGTTTTAGATGTGTTAAAGGACAAGATTCATGTGGTTCTTATTCATGAGCCAACTCAGGTGGTTTTAAACAAATCAATTGTCAAGAAAAATCATAGGCATAAGGAACAGAGTAATTCGGATTTAAATTTGGCAAACAAAAGAATCAAGCAGTTTGGTAATGTGTTTATTAAAAAATCAATAAATCTTAACACCATCATAAATTCAGATTTATTAGATGCTTCTTTATCAAATCTTTAAAAGGGTAAATATTTCTTTTGATTTTTTTTTTTGATTTGATTCTGTTGGAAAAATAAAATAGATAGATTTAATTTTTATTTAATTTTTACTATTTTAGACTAGCTACAGAAACCTGTAGCTTATCTTTTGAAATTATTATTTTGTATTGTTATCTAAAATTCGATTTCATTTTATCTTTTTCAGGAAAACAACAGTTTATAATGTTATTTTCAAGGAGAAGTAATTATGGATTAAGCACTCAATGGCTTAGTGACTTCTCATTTTGTTTGATAAAACAATTTCATTTATGTAATTAATTTTGATGAACAAACTCCTACAAGAGTGTTTCTTTGTTATCCTATTTTTGTAAAGCAATCTATTTTTATGGGATTACCCTCTATCTTGTATGATAAGAGGTTATTGATCCAAGACAGGTTTAAATAGTGGTTGTTGTTTAGTAATTAGAAAACTTTTTCTGAGACTACAATATGAACATGTAATTTTTGGGAATTAATATGGGAAAGAGATTCACTATTGGATTTAGACCTGTGTGATGCTTATTCCATTACATTCTCCTGTTATTTCTATGTTATGAACTATCATCCTGTAGATTTATCTTTAGCCTTGTCTTAGCATGATATTTGACATCGATGATTATTTGAACACTGTCCATGATATGTTGGTTCATTTTATATGCGTGATCAATTGATCATTTAATTGTTATTGAGTTTATTTCTGATGTTAAATGATGGATAATGTCAATGCTCATAATTGAGTTTTCTTTCGTTCTCAGATGTTGATTATCTTAAGATCATGGGATTTTTAATTAATTGTCTTTCTGCTATTATTAATTTACTCCAAATATCAAACACTTCTTTGAATTTATTCTATAAGTACTAGTATGGTTATGTCATAGGTTTCCCTTAAAAACAGGACAAGCAGGAGCTCAAACAACACAGAGAGATAAACTCAGTTTTCCTGATCAACTACAGGTTAGTATGTGCGTTATTTAATTAAATTATTTATTTATGAAACGGTGATTGCATTAATTATCTTTGACTATTTCTGTGTCATTGTTTCAATCGTATTCACTTAGTATTTATTAGTTTGATATCTTTAAACATTAGAAAGATTTATGTTCTTAATTTATTCTTTCTAAAACACTATTACGAACATCCATTTTCGCAAGATTTCAAGCAAATCTTGTAAATTGTATATAGATTGTTTATAATCATTTGTACATTCACGTTTCTTTTTTAATAAACATTTGTAAGTAATATATCAATTGTTAGAATCATAGATTTATATTAGTTTATTTCTTTTACTTTTTTTTAGGACCCTAGTTGGCAAACAGAGCCATTAAACTCATCGGGTCAGATCATACCAAACAACTTGGGTTAATTAGACAATTGTGGTCTAGATCTGACCTTCCAGTTGACCGTGTGTCACTTACACCTGTGAACAAATGATGCTAGAAGGAGCGCTGAGTAAATTTAATGATTAAATGTTTTGCCCCTCAGTCTGTCATAATTCTAGGTTTATAAACTCTTCTTTTGTGTCATCTTGAAATGCACTAGAAGGCAAGCCAGACTGACAAGTTGGCCTTGCAGGAGTCTTTGTTTTGAATGTATTTAATTCGCCATGGCTCCCCAAATCATTGTGTTGGAACATGATTTCCACTTCTCATTACCTGATATTCCCAATGAGACAGTCTCTCACTTGTCCAAACTCACCTTTGATGGTGGGGGGATGTATATGCAAAAGGCCACCTTAACAAGTTTTGGTGTAAATGCATCAAGCATGATATTTTTGATTTATAGGTTTTATGCAGATTGTTTGCTTTTACTTTTAGGGATCGGATTAAACATTGGTTTGAGTCTTTTCCAGGATATCACATTTTTTATTGGTTTCAATTTGTAGAGGAATTTTTAGATACTTTTGAAATCTGTAATAACTATCAATTATGTGAAGAATTTCAGACTTTTCTAATCAATGAAAATTCATCTCCAAAAGGATTTTCAACAAGAATCCATCATGTTGTCTGTAAATTTAATCTTGATGACATGTCATTTGTACTAAATCTCCTCTATGATGCTTGCATCCCTTTTATCCAGTCATATTCAATCGTGAATGATGAATCGGTTACAAATCCTATCACTCAATTGCGAGAAGAATTTTGTTCGCATGATGAGACGAATCCATCCAAAAATTTTGAACAAGCAAGGGAGGTAGAATCTATTGAAAAGGTTCTTATTGACAATCAAATTGATTTTTCCTCTGAATCATTGTATACTCAGTCTTCGACCATCGTGGAAGAATATTTGGTGTTGGGTCAAGGTGAATGTCCATATTCTTCTAACTCTTTCTCTAATCAGTATTTAAATTCAATTATTGAAGAACACTTAGGTGATGAAATCGATCTTAAGCATTCTAACATTCCAATGAAACTGATTAGAGATGTAGATCTGCAATTGGAAGAAGAAAACTTAAACATTCATCCACAAATCATACCTTATCCACAAGAAAGATTAGATGTTTGTCATGAAATTTTTGAATTGTCAATCATACAGGAGACAAATTTAGACGATCATATTATGTTGAAGAATTTATCACCAAAACAGAGTGAAAGTTTTAAGGAAAGTGAAGAAGAATGTCTCGAGAATACCATTGCTAAATATCATAGCTCAAGATATTTTTTTCGTGTGCTCATTTTTTATTCCTTTTACTCTTTATATCCCGATCTCTTATTAGATTCTGGTGGACATGATACTTTACCCACAGTATCTTACTCTTTTCCGTCACAATCAGATCTTTTTGATATGCCAAGATTTGGTGAAATTAATTCCAAACATAACATTTATGAATTCGGATTTGATGTTCTTTCACTTTCATCACTCACATGGAAAAAATACATGTTGCAAGATGATTTTACACGATTTATTTCTTAAAAAGACAATGCACTCTTTCTTATGGAGATCAAACAATCTACATTGCATATTCTTTCTTTGGTTAGTTCAAATTTTAATGATTATGCTTCGCGTTCTGAAATGGTCCATCTCATCAAATGAAGTGTTTAAATCAACAATCTAATTGATGTCATGAATCCTCTTATGATGTGTTCCCCATTGATATATCTATTTTGTCGAAGTCATAGTTTGCATCTTGATGACATGATCTTGAAATGGCTAGAGGATTCATATATCAAGAAGTTTCAAAAGAATTGTAAGGTTGTGCTTTATTTTCTTTTAAATGAATATATAGGAGGTAACAATGACATATTTATTTGTATATGCAAATGCTACATTCTTTTATTCTGATTTTCAACTTTCTATGCCTTGCAGGATTGAAGATGCTCTTGTGGTTGCACTGGAAATACGATTTTCCTTAGCGTTTTGATCTATTTAGTAGTTAGAGTAGGTTTAGGAGTGGGTTTCCTTTATTTTTATTTCTCACTATTTCTCTTTGTTGTCAGGGAAGTCCACTTTAAATCTTTTTCTCTCTTATTTTCATTGAATATTTCTTTTCAAAAACACAGTATCATCATGAAAATTTTAAATGGAAAGTAAAGAGATAAGTAAATTTGAATTATGAATTCAACCCTGACCCAAGGTGCCACTAGTAGGACTGCACTCATATTAATAAGGATTTTTCTATTTTTTTTTACTCTCTCTTAAAAAGTACTTCACCTAAGAAAATCAGGTTTGCCCCCTTGTAAATATTTTTAGTTTGCGTGTTCTTTTGTTTTTATTTTTCTTTTTTGGATTTTGTTTTTCCTAATAATTATTTTTGAATCATCATTCATTATTGAAGGGAATTTGATCTTTCATTAGCAACAGTTGATAACAATTCAAAGCATATGAACATTAAGTTCTAAACTCAGATCAATTATGGTGAGTCTTTGTCCAGTCATTGTTCTTGGTTTTCATTGAGATCTCAGGGAAACACGATTATCTTTAAAAAAAATCTCACGTTGTCCCTATTTTAATGAAAACAAATCATAGCTCTTCCCCATTCTTGAGATGATTTCTTGACTGAAATCTAAATGTCCAGATTGTGATGAAAGTTATCAGTTCCAAAAAGAAAAAAACAACAATTCTAAAGATCAATCCTATAAATGCCTAGGTATAAAATCTTATGTATCACCCCGCTCTCTTGATATCACAAAGTTTTTGAAAATATCATAAACATTTTTAGAGATTTGGAAGCACTGTAATGTGTGGGAATTGTGTGTAAACCCATCAGGATACTGAACAGGTCTGCTGGCAGCGGGTAAATGCACACATGATACCAAGACAACTTCGTCAGGGTACTGAACAGGCCTGCTGGCAGCGAATCAATGTCAGATTCGAAGATACTCAGGTATGTTTTATTAAATTAATCAGATGTCAAGATGCTTTTTATCATAAATATACAACTCTTGGATGGGATAGAAGTACTAGAGTGTGTTAAATGGCATCCCTGTTAAGGCTATGGATACCTGCTGGTAACAGTGGCCCTGTCAATAGTATAAGAGTCATCTGTATAAACATCGCTACCCCTGTGATCTAAACGAGATACCATATTACAATTTTTGGACAGAACTTTACCCAATACTATGATTGTCTTATTTTTTCTAAGTTATTGTCGTAATGCTTGATCTGTCTTTTAATTGTTTCTATTAAATATTGTTGAGTCATCTATTCCATGATGTAAAGTTTTGATGATTCTGAGATAACTGCTTCACCCAGAGTGTCGCCATTGTTGGAAGGCAAAAAATCTTGTCAAATTTGATCATGATAAAATGTCATCGCCAAGGGATAATGTTTTCTATAGCTACCTCCTTCTCCTTACAAAATTTTCTGTCCTTTTGGCTTTAAGAAGATTCATTGGCCTAGATGAGTGTAAGAGTTCTTCATTTTTAATCTATCGTTTGTTTTATTCAGTTTTATGATTGAAAGCATGAAATTATAACAAATTTTGTTTTGGGTAATCATCATACAGTTTGTGATTTCTTTGTTTCTTTTGCTAAAGGGATTACACCTAAAGGGCATCTATATTTTTATAAACCTTAAAGTTTGTAAGCTAATATTTTTATTTGTTGATCCATTACCATTGATTTATTCACTTTGGGAGATATGATTGAGTCATTTCTATGGTTGGTTATATGGTTTTTCACATTTTGTATATGCTTGACTGCGCAGAACCTTTGGTTAAATCCCAAATATTAATCCTACCCTTACCAATCACATCATGATCAAATCACCATGGTACAAAACTGACACACTCATAATTCCACATCACCCTTTGTCTTCCATAGTTCAGGCTTGCATTCATTTTTTTTGGAGTTGTAAGTTTTGATGCTTTGGGTTTTGGCATTCTTTTCACAGAGTGGCCTCCCGAATTTTTGGGTATCGGGTCTCTCCTGATTTTGCAGACCTCACCCTAAATTTTGATTTTTGGAGAGCCCATCCTACCTCTCACTATCTATGTTGTTTCTTTGTAACCATATCTATGGATCCTGTAGTAGTGCATATCCGAACAACCCTGAGTTTTTACACATTCACGATTATATAATAGAGTTCAAATCTGTAAGTGTGTAACAAAGACATGGTTTTGCGGGATGATTTCTGAGCAAAAGGTTACGAATTTGGGCAAACCATTAAACACACATTTATGAAACAGACTCATTTATTGTCCACGCAGGTAGTTTCTTCATAAACTAGACCGTTTTAGAGATATGTCTCGTTCTTTGGAAGGCAATATCTCTGAATTTCTGTTTCGGTTGGGGTAAGAATTTTTTATTTTTATTTTTCTCAGAGATTCAAGCCAGTTCTCAAGTGTCTAGGTTTCAAGTTATATGTATTTCTATCTGTTTATGAGTCTACACAAAATGTCTAAACTATATCAGAGATAGAAGGTAAACCCCCTTGACAAGCCTTTTTTCACCATGGTCTTATTCAGATCCTTGTGCTTTCACATCTATCTAGGAATGGGGATACTTGAGAAGATTTCTTGTTAAGAAATAAATTTACCCCAGCCCCTGTATGTCTAACCCTACTATTGAAAACATGTGTTTTTATCCACAATAAGACCATGCTACCACAGATTGAACTTTTGTTGTTATTCGGAACCCTTTGGGCAAAATGCCACGATCTGATTTCATGCCCAGAAAGTCAACGGAGGAGGTTTTAGATGTGTTAAAGGACAGGATTCATATGGTTCCTATTCATGAGACAACTCAGGTGGTTTTAAACAAATCAATTGTCAAGAAAAATCGCAGGCATAAGGAACATAGTAATTCAGATTTAAATTTGGCAAACAAAAGGATTAAGCAAACTGGTAATGTGTTTATTAAAAAATCAATATATCTTAACACCATCATAAATTTGGATTTATTAGATGCTTCTTTATCAAATATTTGAAATGGTAAATATTTCTTTTGATTTTTTTTTTATTTGATTATGTTGGAAAAATAAAATAGATAGATTTATTTTTTATTTTATTTTTACTATTTTAGACTAGCTACAGAAACCTATAGCTAGCTACATAAACCTGTAGCTTATCTTTTGAAATTATTAGTTTGTATTGTTATCTAAAATTCGATTTCATTTTATCTTTTTCAAGAAAACAACAGTTTATAATGTTATTTTTAAGGAGAAGGAATTATGGATTAAGCACTCAATGGCTTAGTGACTTCTCATTTTGTTTGATAAAAAAATTTCATTTCTGTAACTAATTTTGATGAACAAACTCCTACATGAGTGTTTTTTTGTTATCCTATTTTTGTAAAGCAATACATTTTTCTGGGATTACCCTCTATCTTGCATGATAAGAGGTTATTGATCCAAGACAGGTTTAAATAGTGGTTGTTGTTTAGTAATTAGAGAACTTTTTTTGGGACTACAGTATGGACATGTAATGTTTTGGAATTGATATGGGAAAATGATTCATTGTTGGCTTTAAACCTATGTGATACTTATTCCATTACATTCTCCTGTTATTTCTATGTTATGAACTATCATCCTGTAGATTTATCTTTAGCCTTGTCTTAGCATGATATTTCATATCGATGATTATTTGAACACTGTCCATGATATGCTGGTTCATTTTATATGCATGATCAATCGATCGTTTAATTATTATTGAGTTTATTTTTGATGTTAAATGATGGATAATATCAATGCTCAAAATTGAGTTTTCTTTCATTCTCAGATGTTGATTATCTTAAGATCACGTGATTTTTAATTAATTGTCTTTCTAATGTTATTAATTTACTCCAAATATCAAACACTTCTTTGAATTTATTCTGGAAGTACTAGTATGGTTCTATCATAGTTTTCCCTTAAAAGAAGGACAAGCAAGATCTCAAACAACATATAGAGATAAACTCAATTTTGTTGATTAGCTACAGGTTAGTATGTGCGTTATTTAATTAAATTATTTATGAAATGAAATGATGATTGCATCAATTAGATTTGACTGTTTCTGTGTCATTGTTTCAATCGTATTCACTTAGTATTTATTAGTTTGATATCTTTAAACATTACAAATATTTTTGTTCTTAATTTATTCTTTCTAAAACATTATTACAAACATCCATTTTCGCAAGATTTCAAGCAAATCTTGTAAATTGTATATAGATTGTTTATAATAATTTGTGCATTCACATTTCTTTTTTAATAAATATTTGTAAGTAATATATCAACTGTTAGAATCATAGCTTTAGATAATTTCATATCTTTTACTTTATTTTTAGGACTCTAGTTGGCTAACGAAGCCATTAAACCCATTGGGTCAGATCATACCAAACAACTTGGGTTAATTAGACAACCCTGGTTTGGATCTGACCTTTCAGTTGACGGTGTGTCACTTACGCCTGTGAACAAATGGCGCTAGAAGGAGGGTTGAGTAAATTTAATGATTAAATGTTTTACCCCTCAGCCTGTCATAATTCCAGGTTTATAAATTTTTCTTCTGTGTCATCTTGAAAGTCACTAGAAGGCAGGCCAAACTGACAAGATGGCCTTGCAAGAGTCTTTGTTTTGAATGTATTTAATTCCCATGGCTCCCCAAATCATTGTGTTGGAACATTCTTTCCACTACTCATGTGTTGGAACATGTGTGGTTACGACCTCTCTAGGATAGTTCTCATTGGTCTTTTCCATCTTGCTAGAGATCTCTTCTTGGTTATTGTTTGGGGATTCTGGTTCTACTTGTTGGTGTCACCCTCCTCATTTTTCTGTTGGTGTTGCCCTCTTTATCTCCTTGCTAATGCCACCTTGTGTATGATGTTGTTCTATTCTATTGTTGGTGCCACCTGTGTATGTTGTTGGTTAATATATTGATATTTTACCCTAAAAGTTCTTCTTGGAAATTTGTTCCATGTGTCATGATGTGTCATGTTGTTGGTTAATATATTGATATATGCTCAGAAAAAATATTACATAATATGATGACCCCTTGAAGTTTTTTCTGAGCATATATCTAAGAGGATAGCAACAACATATTATGTAATATTTTTTCTTGTTTATTTTTAAGTAAATGTTTTTTCAATGATTGTTTTTGTCAATGATTGTAAAAAATATAGTTTTTCTAGTTTTTTCAATATATGTCTATGATGCTCTGAAGTTGTTATAAATTCTAAATGCTTGTGTTATAAATTTAATATTTTCATTTAATGTTTCTATAACTTATGAAATTTCATATTCATGAATTTTCAAAGGATATATATTGAGGCGAGATGTCGAGACATGAGTCTCCAAGCATTCCTCACAAACTCTCTAAGCTATCCCTAGAAGGAAGAAGATGAACCCCTCCTTCGACTGAGACTCCAAGATACCAAAGATAAT
>ML778314.1:114530-184949 GCA_009831015.1 Picea engelmannii
TCTTGTACTTGAACATTTAAGTGGGGTAAAAGGAGGTTGCCCCCTCGAAGAGGCTTATTATCTGATATTATCTCTTTTTCAAGGCGTTGAGTACTTTTCTTGAAGTTTTTCTATGCTATATTGATGTTTGGTTCTTAACAGAATAGATCATCTCGAAAATGTGCTCAAACAAGTGCTATGGATGCAGTCTTCTTAGATAGGTTGCACATTGATGCAGTCTTCTTAGAATGTAGGAAATACATCAGGACAAGAAAAAAAAATTGGTAATTTTCTTTGATTTTGTATTTTTTTTTGTGTATATATATTGATAGGTTATATATATGTTTTTTTTTTAATTTTCTTATGTTAAATTATGTCAAGTTAAATGTTGTAATTACTTTCAAATGTGTGTGTAGACAATGAGTTTAATGCGAGGGAAGATAATGAAAGAGAGAGTGGGTGCCATGAAGATTATAATGTTGGTGAAGAGGGTGAAGGTGGATTTAGGAGGCGTTATCAAGAAAACAGAATATTACACACTTATGTCGACCTATCCTTCAGATGTTGGTGATGAGCTTCCCTGGGAAGGGATTATTGAAGCAATGACCCTTAAGTGATTCTTGGGTGTTAAAAGCAAGTTGAAAAATGATTTGAGGAGCTTGGATATCCCTCGGAAGAGTAAACAAAGTTTGAAGATTGTTTTGCATTCATTGCAAAACTTTATGGATACATATCAAAAGATGAGACCAACGACTCACAGTTTTATCGATTTGATGAGGAGACGAAAGTTAGAGGTGATGGGCCATGATAAATGGGACATAGTAAAAAATAAAGTTTCAAAAGAAAACACAATTTCTATGTTCAATTTCAAAAATGGGCTAAAGAGAAAGATGTTGAAAGTGAAATATTTTAAGCACCCCAACATAGCAGGACATCTTTATAACATATTTTTGGCAGCATATGGAAAATTTTCGTGGAATGATAAGGTTCCACATTATTTTGCTAGACACTTTTATGTAGAGTTTTTCATGGACATGCACCCTAATTATACTAGACCATCATCCGATTATTATGGGGTTGGTAAAGGAGGAACATATGAAAAATGAAATATCGAAATGCGTCATTGTAGAGGCCTCCACAACCTTTAGTATCTCTCCTAACAGGGGCATTTGTCTCACATTCAGAGTTGTGAGATTTATCAGAGGTTGACAAAGAGGCTAGGAATGGAATCAGGGAAAATTTGGATACGATTTTTTATGGTGTTGATGTTGGTTTGAACCGTCAGCGAGCAGAAGTCGATTCTAGAGCCATTTTTGTTTATAAAATAGATGAAGAGTTAGATACCATGTCAATAGAAGAACTTAAGGAGTATGCAAAATTTTTCGGTAATGGTTGGAAGGAGGTCATTCAGAATGATGAACCGAACAACAGATTGGTATGTGTTCTAGTTAGTAAATTGTTGACGCATTTGAAGATATTTTACTTGTAGTTCTAAATCTAGATACATATCATTGTATCTATATAAATAATTGAGTTGTTATTGTCATTAATTGCAGTTTGGAGATATGTTAAATGAATCTCCAGTAAACAAGGGATTTGATTCCACAAGTTTAAATTTGGATGGGTTGAATCAGGTATGTGTTTTATAATATCCACATATGAGAACTTTAGTTGTCTAATCTCCAATATTTTGAATAAGATAAAAAACATGACATTTATGATTTTGTATAAATGTGAACACATTAAATCCTAGATTTAGTTCTTAGTTGTGTGGTTCATAGATCCCTATTCCATCTCCTACTACTTGGGAAGGCTTGTCCCAATTCTCATTGGGAGAGTTTGAAGAGGGTGGGAGTTCACAGGTATCATTGCATGTTGAAAACAAATTTAGCTATATATTAAAATTGCAAATTTTCATTTAAATTATTAATTTAAAATAAGAATGTCTTAAACAATATTTGATTTATTGAATTTTAGGGTATGGTGGGTATAATTTATTGATATTCAGGTTGGCACATCATAAGCATTACATGTTTTAAAATTTAAAACTACAATTTAATGTGTTAAAATCATTTTAATTTAATTTTCAAATTTTCAAATTTGAAATTTGTTATTTAGGGAAATGTGGAGAAGAGAGTGCTTGAGAGTGTGCTTGAACAAAATGTGGAGAAGAGAATGTGAGAGATTGAGATTGAGGAGAATGCATCCATACCTAGGAAGGATGTGCCTATTCATGATTATTCATAAATGTATGTTCATTGCACATTAGTGAGTTTTAATTTGCTTTTATGTTGGGCTTTTATATAAAAGTGTTCAAGCTTATTTTTTTTGAATAAGCTTAGATTTTTTATTTTTTTCAAATTTTTGTTTTCTCAAATTTTTAGTTTAGTCTTTCCTATTCATAGGGTTACTAAACTAGTGTCTATATAACTTTTCAACGCTTTGATCAATTATTTTGAAATATATAGAACCCATATATAAGCTTATCATTGTCTAAAATTGTACACTCAATCTTATTTATGTTTAGATCATGATGAAGACCTAATTTTGAACTTGAACATTTGATTATTTGAGAACAGACTCTACCCCACATCAAAAAGGGGAAAGTTTCTAAATTTTCTTTGATTGCATTCATTGTCTTCTTGTCCAAGAATGACGTAGTATGGACATTTGTGTTTTTTGCATACAACAAAGTGAATTCCTTCTTGCTAGGGTATTGTCAAACTTTTAACTAAATTGGTTACTAACCACAAAAACCAACATTCAAGTAGATTTACAAATAAGTTATGTATGTGCATGATCTCACTTATGTTTAGATTATGACGAAGGAATATTTCAAAGAGAATTTGATTATAATTAATATGAATACATCCCAAAGATGAAAGATTTAAATGGTTTTTTAAGAATGAATTAATATATGTGCAGATTTGTGTTTTCTTCATGTACACGAAAGATGATATGAGAACATCTATTCCACTACAGAAAGAGGAGATAAATATTTTCTGGAAGAATGTTTTTAAAATGGAGATTTGTGAACTTTCATAGATATAAGTAATTTCTTGGAAGAATGACATAATATGGATATTTATGAGTCCTTTAATTTGAAAGGACATTTGATTATATGATAACATTTATTTCACTGCAGAAGAGGAGAGAAGTATTTTATTGCTGAGGAGATAGTATTTTACTGCTGAGTAAATAAGGTCACCTGGCATGAGAATTTCACCTGAAAAATCTGGGACTTTATCCACAAGGACATAAGTATTTTGTTGGAAGAATGACATAAGCATATACAACAAAATTGGTTACCAAGAACACAATTTTTCTCTTTAATTTTTTTAAAGATTTTAGATAAGATTTTACATTTTTTAGATCATGTATGCTTAATTTGGAGAGTAACTATTTTGTAAGTTTTGAAACTTTGTGATGGAAGTTTGGTTTAAAAAAGTGCCAAAAAAGTGTAATAAAAAAAGAGCGATAATCTTAAATCTATGAAACTTTGGTTGGGCATGTTATTATTTCTTATTGTTTATTTAATATTTAGTTAAAGTATATATGTTGATATGTGTGATTTGTTTTTTTTTTATTGTTACAAATGTTTACATTATATTTGGTGAAAAATATATTTACAGTATATTTGGTGGAAATGAGTATGTTGGAAGATGAGACTTAACTATTTTGGTATGTATGCCAATTTTTCTTTAATCACAACTTATTTTATTTATCTAAAATGGTACATGTGTACATTTTATTTTTAAATCTGTAGATATGTTTTATTGTAAATTTTTAAATTTTGAATTCGACAAATGTTTTCTTTTGCAAGTATGAATTGCAGGTATGAAGTGATCTATCTTAAAGCGATGGTTTAGAGTCCAGAATTTTGGAGTTAAATGTCTTAGTTTTTGTTATCATCCTAAAATGGATGTGGAACCTATGTATTTGGAGGTGTAACTATTCAAACTTTCATTTTATATATATATATATATATATATATATATATATATATATATATATATATATATATATATATATATATATTTGATCTTTTTGGAATTCAAAATATCAATTTATTGTCTCATCTTTGATTTCTCTTATATTGTTTATGATGGTGAAATATATTATTTATTCATTAATAAATAGTCAATAGTATATAATTTGAATTTTTATGATGGTGAAAGGATAATTTATGTTTTATGGGCAGCTTATAATTTCAATTTTTATGATGGTGAAAGGATAAGCTTTTGTTGAAAGCCACATGTTTTGGTTTCCCTTTTGTGGCAGAATAGATGGCTAATAGGTGGCATTGTATAGACATAAACAATTATTAATATAAGGATCCTACTTTATTTACAAAAAAAATAGAGGTTAATTTATGTTTTATGATACTGTGTTGAAATTGAAAATGTTTTGTTTCATTTTATTTATAAACATCATTGTACTATGTGAAGTAGAGTTGATTATGTATATAGTGGAGATGATTGTGTAGTTTTGGGAGATCTGGGTAGTTATTAAATTATAGTTTCTAAATTGCAATTTAAATTTTATTTGATTTGTACTATATGTGAAGTAGAGTTGATTTTTTATATAGTGGAGTTGATTCTGTAGTGATGGGAGATATGGGTAGTTATCAAATTATAGTTTCTAACTTATAATTTAAATTTTGTTTGATTTGGAAATATGGTTGAAAATAGTCATCAAATTTTATATTTTCCCACTTTGGAGCCCCTTACCCCAAAAGACACTCGAAGATGAGGGTTGAGGACTAGAGGTTTGCTCAAGTTAGGTTTTAGAATTCTCAATTGCCTCCTATTAATAATATTAGAATGTAAAAAACAACAAACAATATTGTATGTTAAAAATATATGTGAGTTTCTTATGAGAGAGTGAAAACATAAAAAGAAAGTTTGAGTCCATGGTGACGGAAAATTAATATTAGACTACTGAGGTAAAAGCCAATTTTGATTGGGTGATATGGGTTTTATTCCATTCCATTTAAGTGATAATCAATTGACTTTAAAAATGCAAATTGTAAATTTAAGCATATTGATCATTTCATCAATCTAGGCTCTTCCTTTATTTTGATAGGGCATAGACTCCAATCGATCCAAAATTTAGTAAAAACTATGAACTCAAAATTGAAAATTCACAATGAAATGACAGTACAAAACTAAAGTGGTGATGTTCATCCTTGGTTTGTTTATTGAAAATTCACAATGAAATGACAGTCCAACACTAAACTAGTTATGTTAGTCTTTGGTTTCTTTTCGAGCTTTCAATTTATATTTATTCAAGAAAATGTGAAATAAAAATATGTGTACTTTGAAATAAAAATTGAAATAAAAACATGATTTAGAACCTATTTTAATATGTAAACTTAAAATATACTTTAATATAAGTAAGTGATTTTCATTAAATTTATATTGATATAAATTTTTTATGTATCGAAAAGGGTAGAAAATGGTTGATGGAAATTATCAATCCTCTGCACACTGGAAGGATTCACTAATGACATTAATATGACATCTACCTTTAATGGAGGTATTCACTATACTATTAATAGAATTATTCACTATGACAATCCAACACTAAACTGGTTATGTTAGTCTTTGGTTTCTTTTCAAGCTTTCAATATATTTATTCAAGAAAACGTGAAATAAAAATGTGTACTTTGAAATAAAAATTGAAATAAAAATTGAAATAAAAACATGATTTAAAACCAATTTTAATACGTAAAATTAAAATATACTTTAATATAAGTAAGTGATTTTCATTAAAATTTATATTGATATAAATTGTTTATGTATCGAAAAGGGTAGAAAATGGTTGATTGAAATTATCAATCCTCTGCACATTGGAACTATTCACTAATTCCATTAATATGACACCTACCATTAATGGAAGTATTCACTAGTGCTATTAATTTTTAGTTAGGATGTTAATCATACACTACCTTGAATTTTGAATATACTCCAAATTCAATTAAAAAAATGAAAATCTAAATGCAACAAACCAAGCCTTAATAGATAACCTGTTCTTGAAAAAAAATCATTTCAATACGATGGATTCTCTTTCATATATAAAACCGTTATCATCAAAATCTTCTAATAACCTCATCTTTTGTTCTGTGCATCGCATCAAATAATATTTCATGTTTTCAATGTTGTCTACAGGTGAAACCATGACAAAGACATCTTCTGCAAATAATTTTGTATGTTGGACAACAAGTAGTTTATGTTAGATTATCACACAAGTACATCTACAAGTTATTTGAAAAACATTAAACATAAAAATTACCTTCTCTAACAAGATCATAAGCTCTATCACCATCAACTGACACTATAATTTTATTTGATTCCATCTCCTCTTAGCTTGCAAGTGGCATTTTCCCTTTTATATTAAGTTTGGCATGTCTCCAAGATTTAACATATTCTACATTTTCGTTTTCGCAAATCTCTATGGATTATGTGTCCTCTATGCAAACTGAACTAAAACAAGACTCATTTATTCTATCAAATGCAAACACATTTTGATAGTTCTTTGTTTTAACTGAATGAATTTTTCTTGTACCATGTATTGTATCGGCTTAATATGGGATTGATCTATTTACATATTGGATTCTAGCATACCAAAAAAACCTGCACAAGACAAGAACCTGTTAACTTGAAATATCTCAAGAAAATGATTGAATATTGAATATAAATTTGAAGACGTGAATACAAATATCCTGTGTACATGTGTAACATGTATATATACACACACCTGCGCACATCCCTTGATGGATTATTTCCATGGCTCAACGCCATTTTTCACCATTCAACAACTTGATCAGCAGATTCAAATCGATCGACATGAGGGTTCATCTAATACCTTTGAAGTGCTCATTTTACACATTCCCCTACACCGTTGTGCTCTCCTTTTCCATGACCAGCCTCAAAAAAATTCCAACAATGTGTAATATTTATTTATTTATGAAGAAGACACAACCAATAAAATGGTCATAAATATTTGAACTGACCTGCACACCCATCTGACCATATCCAATGTCGACCGAATTTGATCCTGCGTTATTTCAATGAATCATAAAATTTATCAAAACAATGTTGTACATAATGTGTGTCGTGTGCTCGATCATCACTTATATAAAAGTGATATTCTTTAATAACATGTCGATCGTCGTTGGTTCTTTCTATGTTATCAAGACTCCGTTAAGCATGTCTATATAGAATGTAGACAAATATAGTGACTCGATTAGAATGATAATATTCACTATGTATTTCTTTTTGTGTAGCAAATGTGTAATTCTCTTCAAAATCAACTATAGACAAAATTGTCCCCGGTGGAAACACTTCACGAGATTGTTTTAATTGTAGGTCTTTCCATCGAGATCTATGTGAATGCTTGGTGTATTTATAAATTTATTCCTCAAACTTCTTCAAAAAATCTATCACATAGATTTTATCTACTTTCAAATCAATCCTTTTGGAAATAACATTTGAAGAATGTGGAGCCGTGTTATTGATATATTCACATCTCTTCCAATTGACTGTTATATTATAAAATGATTGATCATTCATATCAATAGGATACTTTGAGTGAAACAAACTTACATTTCCACAACGATCACATTTCTTTCCACCAACACATTTGTTTTGGTAAAATAATTCATCACCTTCTCTTTCACATAGAATTTCAGATATAAAAGCACAGAATGTGGAAGGAGGAGGTGAACTTAGCCATAAAGTTTTACCAAAATCAAGAAAAGTGTCATAATATAACTAAAATTTCATGGTATAACGACAACAACAAGTGTCACGAACAATGATGGGTCTAGCAAACCATGTTTTTTGTTGCACAAATGTATTGATGGAAATTTTAACTTCTTTATGTTCTTCTTTGAACTTATTGAACAATTATACTTGTGTCAATGACAATATGTGTTTTGGATGTTCTTCATATTGTTTTCATGCTATTCTTCGTCACAACACATCCCTTGTATGTGCTGAAACACGAGATTCTGTCAACCAACAATTACGGGCCAATTCTTTAACATTTTTTGCAAGTCTATCTTTGTAGGGTTGTCTAGAAATCATTGTCCAACAAGCAAGTTCATCCTTTGCATCTATTTGCAATCAAAATTTTCTATGTTTGTACAATTTTTTTCTTGACGTTCCCATCATTTTTTTCATGTGTCATGTCAAACGATCTTTTATATTGCTAGATGAAACACATGTTATTTTTATCACTCTACGTGCAACACTGACATCTTTTTTTCGAGATTTTCCAAAAGCTTTTAATACACTAGTTATATTGTTATGACATTATGTTTCACCTTTGTATATTTTGTCGAATTTTGAATACCCAATAATGATGTAGCTTCTTTTAATTTTCTTGACTTTATTAGACAGAGTAAAAGTTGAGCTTGTATTGTTACTGATTCATCTTTAAAAAAACTATTATACATATTCTTAGTTCGGTATCTTATATAATGCTTATCTTATTTCTTCCCAAATTTGTCAGTATCAACATTTTTTAATATTTCATCATCAATATTGATAGATTCTCCTGCATATTTGAATTTAACGTTTATATTAAAAAACAAAACTTGAACATAAATTCACTAAACTATATACCAGTGTTCATCTTGTATTATCTAAATTTATGTACATACCTATAGGTGATTCGTCTTTTGCTTCAATTTTGGTTTCAACATCTTCATCGACGTTATGAGACAAATCTATTTATGTTTTTTAAAAAACATCAAATCATAATTACAATAAATTATATTAAACAATATTTTAAATTTGAATTTTATACTTTAATATAGACAATATGTGCATGCATACCTGCTTGGACTTTTTCTTGTTGAAAATCTCTATTTACATTATCATCGTTTCTTTCTTCAATATTAGCATGTTCTCGTTTATTTCTCCAATAATGCTTTTTCCTTTGATCATTATGGTGAGTTTCATCTCGAATGCGATCAAATTTTCTCTTGTGCAAACTTTTGTTTCCCATGAGTATAGTTATCTGTAAAAAAAATTAACAAAATCAACATTTCAGAATAGTCCTAGAAAAACTTCATTGTCACAAAAATTGTTAAAAAATAACATCAATAATTTTATGTTCAACAAAGGCACCCTTAAAAAATGCTCAACATTTAGCTTTCAATATGTAAATTGTTATTCCAATAAAAACTTGAAATTAAAAAAAAACAAACATTTTTTTTTCATTCAAAACATCAATTACCTTGTTCAACAAAAACGAAAAAGATGATTCGAAACTTTGTTTAGGTGCTTTAGAAAACCATGAAACAAGCGATGAATTGTGTTAAATGTGTTCGGCCGAAAGCGTATTTATACGATTTGGCGCCAAATGAAATGATACGACGTGTCTTTTCATTGTTTCTGGCCAATGGAATTCTCTCACCCATATTTTGGCCGAAAAAAGGTTTTTTCAGCTAAAAAGATAGGAAATCGTTTAATTTTAAAGGATTCTGTTAGAATTACTTTTTTCAGCCGAAAAAAAAATCTTTCGACCGAAAACTAGCGAATGGGACTGTTTGCAGGAACCAGAGAATTCCCTCTATCTTACCTGAACTTTGGAGGTTGCGAACTCCTGCAAATACTCAGAACTGGGTTTTGAAAATGATACCAACATTTTCAAAATTGAATCTACTTTCAATGGATATAATTTGTTTTCATTTTCATTATTTTTATCTAGTTTTATTTAATTTTTAAAAACAATCACTGCATAATATTTTCAACTGACATTATGATTCAGTGAAATGAAATATCCGTATCTCTAAAAATACATAGTGAAAAATTTAGAAAAATTTATAGTCATAATCCTTAAACTGTTCTTTTCAAAAGGGTATTTTTAAATTTTACTTTTAAGTAAAAATTAAGATAGATACAAGGTGGGGGAAAAAATGTGTTTAAAATATGCAACATTTTTAGCTTGGTCAACTTAAAAAAATTCTAGAAATTATAATATTCATCTATTAGATTCACAATTATTGTCATAATAAAATAGAGCCTCTATAGATTGTTGCGGTATATTTCGTTTGTTAAAAACAAAAGTTTAATAATAGATACATTGTTGGGGGAAAAAATAAATCATTATCATTCATTTCATGTTTAAGGAACATATTTTTAAATAATTTTCAAATTGACATATCAAATCTCAATAAGTAAAAAATTGAAAAATAGTCAGTGGAAAGCTAACAAAATTCTTCACAAGTTTTGTTTTTACTGTAAAGTGAAATTCTAAATAAAAAAATATTTTGGTATACCGAAAGTTAAAGAACTTGAAAGTATAGTTTTGTTTCTCATAACACAAGCAAAATAGACACCCATATTCATGATTTCACCCCATTAAGAGTCATAAAAGACTCTTCTATGGAAAAATAGGCAAGAGATGCATAGTAAAACACTGGTAATGAAAAAATAGTTTGTAAAAAGTAACCTAATGTTGTATTATACCTTAGATTTGAGTTGTGTCAATTGTTGGGGATGTGTTTTATCATAGTAGACTTGCTCATGTTGTTTATTTTTCAATTGCAAGTTTAAAAGGGTTGTTTTCACAAAAGAGACAAATTTTTCCTTGTAATTTGCAGGGTATAAATTGTACTAAGTGAATAAATGAAAATGCACACCCAAGCTTCTATGTAGCTCCAAACGTTGTTTTATAAGTTTTAAGATGGAGTTACATAAATGGTAAATTTACTTATGCATCTAAATTTCAATTGAAGAACATGAGAGGTTTCTTTCATACACCTATTATTGGGATTTCAAATAAATTTGAAGGAAAAAATGCCTAAGCCTCAAATACACACCCTAGTCTCAAATTTGAGCCAACTTTGGTGGTTCATCTTGCATAAGTTGTAGATTGTGATTTCACACATGTCTATAAACTTATATTTGATTTTTTAGACACAAGCCTACCTAGTGTGCATAAAGTGATCCGAATGGAAATTGGTGGCCACCCACCTATTCCACTGGATCAAAACATGGGTTTCCACCTTGACAGTTTTTCTATGGTTTTTTGAGTCCTGAACTTTTGAGGTTGTTTGAGTCCCTAAACGACATTTTGTGAGAAGGATGGCACCTAGGTGATAGCCAAAGTAATTTTTTGGGACAAACGAAATATGTACTCCTCGGCTAGACCTTTCTGAAGAGGTATAGAATTCCCCAAATGGAGATCGTATGCAAAATTTACGCCCTTGGGAAGTTGACGTACCAACTACCCCCATTGGGGCCCGCAAACCTTTTGGTGTTTCATCTTCCAGGGTTAGGGTTTTGGATTTTATTTATGTTAAAAAGGCCTCTAGAGCCTCATTTTAATCATCATCATCCTCTTGGGAATGAGCATATCCATCACATCTCTTCTCAGAGATAAGATGCCACCATTCTTGCAAGTCATTCACTCTATAATTTTGCAGTTTTTGTACATTCTCTCATTAAAAAAATTGTGCATAACTATATTTTTGTGTTTATTGCAATATATTTGTATATTTAATTTTTATATCTTTGCATTCATTTCATTCGCAAAATAATCTGGATTTGTGGTATCAAAGCAAGCTACTCCTTTTCATTTCTTGTGCATGTCCCCGACAAGGTCAAGGTATAAAGAGTTGGGTCTCAATCTAGTTTCCCTTGAGGATAACCGCTCTTTCTAGCCCAAGTGGCCTCTCATGCAAGAAGAGAATAGGAACAAGGGAGAATAAGGTCCCATCAAGCTGTTTCTTGCAGAATCCCTCGTGCAACAGAGGAACGCAATATTGGATTTTTTTTCCCAAATCATTTAACGATTGTCGTCAATGATATGCACGTCTTCATCAAACATTCACTTTGGAGACACTACCCCATTCAAGGTACAAGCTATTTTTTATATTCTTGTATTTTAAGGTCCAATCAATGCAGATGCTTACGAAAAATGGTAAAATTTGCTATAATGTTATTTATCTGTTCACAATTTTTCCAACAGAGAAAATATCACCTTTGTGCTCCTTAAGATTCTTCCCCATGTCAAACATTGGTGGGAAACTTACTGGGCTAAAAAATCCACAGAGGAGTCTGGAATATTTGGGGCCGAGCCCACTTGGGATTTTTTTATGGATGTGGTCAAGGAGAAAGATTACCCTGTGGAAAACTATGATGATCAATACATGATATGGACCACGCTGCATCAAAAGCAAAACCAAACAGTGTCGAATTTCACAAATACCTTCCATACCTTGTGCACTAAGTTGGGTATTCAAGACTTTGAATGGCGTCTTGTTTTGAAATACTGCGGGGACCTATAAAAGTACATCCAAACTGAAATGGATTTTCTGGAAATCTCATCACTAGAGTCTGCTAATAGATATGTTGTCAAAATCGAGCAAAAATTTAAGCAGCAGAACAAGCGGGAATTTGGGTCTGCAAATATGAAAAAAACAAAGCATGGTAAAGACATCCCTAACTCATAGAACATTCAACCTCAGGACAACCAGTCCAATACATAGGGAAAAAGGGAAACAAGAAGATAAAAAAGGACACTTCGAAGTGGTGCGACTTCCACAAAATCACTTGGCACAACACCAATGAATGTCGCTCAAAATAGTCATTGGTATCTGAGCTCAAAGAACAAGAGTCAAGACCCGACTCAGACCGTGATTCAGAAAATAATAAAAAGAGATAAATAATAGATGAAAACCCCACTTCTATTGTCATGAACACAACAATCCAACCAAAAGAACCAGAGGATCCTGAAGAGGGGGAGCGCATTTTCCGTTCACGGATGTGGGTGAAGGGGACCTCGTTGCATTTTATTGTTGATAATGGAAGCCAGAAGAACCTAATCTCAGCAGAGGTCGTCAAGCAGTTGGATTTTCTAATAAAACCACACCCACAACCATACAACATCATATGGCTCCACCAAGGACAAGATCTTCATGTCAACGAGCCAAGCTGTTTGTCATGCGACATCACACCCTTCAAGGATGAGGTATTATGTGATGTTTTCCCAATGAATGTATATGATGTTCTATTAGGACATCCATATATGTGGATGTGTCATGTTTTTTTTGAGTCTCAACCCCGTATCATCATTGTTACTCTGGGAGGTCATCCCTACAAGATACCAGAGGTAGTTCTAACTAATGTACTGAGAAAACAATATCACAAAGTAATATCTCATATTGCAAATTTTATCCTCTTCACAACCTGGTCAAAAGTGAAGGACATTGCAACCAATGTGGCCTCGGCCCAAGACCCTTCTATCCAGTAGAAGTAGATCAACAAGATTGTATAATAGCACCAAGATATTCCTATTGCACCTACGGGGGTGCCCCCACACTGCCCAATCAAACCAAGTTATGATAAATCCCTTCATGTTATTCATGATGCATATTCACCAACAGATTCCTCCCACACTTAGGAAGATCATGCATCCATATTGGCTAAATAGATCAAACCCCTCCAACAATAGGTTCATAACAGCCTTCAACAAGCAAAGTAAGGAAACTTTTTTAGCAAGACAAGCATCTCACCAAGGTTCAGATTTAGAAAAATCTTCCCTGGGGACTTACTGCAATGGAGACCATTGTTTCCTAAGGGAGGAGGATTGATCTAAGAGGAAATCAGTGGACACCCACCTATTCCACTAGCTCAAAACATGGGTTTCCACCATGGTATTTTTTCTATGGGTTTCGAGTCCTGAACTTCTGGGGTCGTTTTGAGGCCCTAAAAAACACTTTTTGGGCATGAAAACACTCAAACAATAGCCAAAGGCATAGTCTAGGTCGAACAAAATATATACTCCTAGGATAAACCTTTCCGACGAGGTATAGAATGCCCGAAATGGAGATCGTATGCAAAAATTACGCCCTTGGGAAGTTAACATACCAACTACCCTCATCGGGGCCCGCAAACCTTTTGCCATTTCATATTCCAGGATTAGGGTTTTAGATTTTATTAATGTTAAAAATGCCTTTATATCCTCATTGTAATCATAATCATCTTCTTGTGAATAAGTGTAGCCATCACATCTCTTCTCAGAGATAAGTTGCCACCATGCTAGCGAGTCATTCACTCTATAATTTTACAGTTTTTGTACATTCTCTCATTAATAAATATTGTGCATTACTATATTTATATATTTATTGTAGTATCTTTGTATATTTCATTGATATATCTTTGCCTTCATTTCATTCTCAAAATAATCTAGATCATAAAGGCTAAGAATTGCATTGTAAAACCAAAGTGCCAAATTATTAAAGTTGGCTATATGCATGCCCAAAGTTGTCTAAGGATCAATAATTTAGGATTTAAGTTGTAAAAATTAATCATTCCAATATGTATAACTTGTTTGTACAATTGGCAGGGCATTTACACTCCAAAAAGGATGATTTCTATGCACAAACATTCATGGCATTTTTATGAATCAGGGGATGGTGGGTTATGAGAGAAACCAAGGTTAGTTTTGCATTAAGAGTCATAAAATACTCTTTTGTGCAAAAATAGGCAAGAGATGCATAGTAAAACCCTAGAAATGAAAAAAGTGTTTGTAAAAAGTAACTCATTGTTGTATTATACCTTATAATCGAGTTGTGCAAGCTGTTGGGGATTTGGTTTATCATAGTAGACTTGCTCATGTTGTTTATTTTTCAATTGCAAGTTTAAAAAGGGTGGTTGTGCAAAAGAGTCAAAGTTATCCTTGTAATTTGCAAGGTTTAAACTGTACCAAGACACTAAATGAAAATGCACACCCAAGCTTCCTTATGGCTCCAAAAATTGTTTTATAAGTTTTAATATGGAGCTACATAAATCGTAAATTTTCCTATGCATCTAAAGTTCAATTGAAGAAGAAGAGAGGTTGTTTTCATGCACCTATTATTAGGATTTCATGTAAATTTGAAGGGGGAAAATCCTATGCCTCAAATGCACGCCTTAGTCTCAAATTTGAGTCAACTAAATTGGTGGTTCATCTTGCATAAGTTGTAGTTTGTGATTCCACACCTATCTATAAACTTGAATTGGAATTTTGAGACATAATCCTACCCAGTGTGCATAAAGGCTAACAATTTCATTGCAAAATCAAAGTGTCAAATTGTTAAAGTTGGATATATTAAACTACATGCCCAAACTTGGCTAAGGATTAATAATTTAGGATTTAAGTTGTAAATTGATCATTCCAATATGCATAACCTGTTTGTACAATTATTATTGAATTTACACTCCAAAACGGATGATTTATATGCACAAAGATTCATGGCATTTTGATGAATCAAAGGATGGTGGGCTAGGAGAGAAACCAAGGTCAATTTTGCATTAAGATTCATAAAATACTGTTATGTGCAAACATAGGCAAGAGATGCATAGTAAAACCCTGAAAATGCAAAAAATGTTTGTAAAAAGTAACCCAATGTCGTATTATACCTTAGATTTGAGTTGTGCAAGTTGTTTAGGATGTGGTTTATCATAGTGGACCTGCTCATGTTATTTATTTTGCAATTACAAGTTTAAAAAGGGTGGTTGTGCAAATTAGAAAAGTTTGCCTTGTAATTTGCAAGGTACAAACTATACTAAGTCACTAAATAAAAATGCATGCCCAAGCTTCCTTGTAGCTCCAAAAGTTGTTTTATAAGTTTTAAGATGGAGTTGCATAAATGGTAAATCCATCTATGCATCTAAAGTTCAATTGAAGAGCATGAGAGGTTTCTTTCATGCACCTATTATTGGTATTTCATGTAAATTTGAAAGGAAAATTGCCTCAACCTCAAATACACGTCCTAGTCTGAAATTTGAGCCAACTTTGGCGGTTCACTTTGCATAAGTTGTAGTTTGTGATTTCACACATGTCTATAAACTTATATTGGCATTTTGATACATAATCCTACTTGGTGTGCATAAAGGCTACGGATTGCATTGTAAAACCAAAGTGTCAAATTGTTAAAGTTGGCTATATTAAATTGCATGCCTAAAGTTGGATATGGATCAATAATTTAGGATTTAAGTTGTAAATTGATCATTCCAATATGTATATCCTATTTGTAGAATTATTAGTGCATTTACACTCCAAAAGGATGATTTATATGCACAAATATTCATGGCATTTTGATCAATCAAAGAATGGTGGGTTAGGAGAGAAACCGAGGTCATTTTTGCATTAAGAGTCATAAAAGAATATTCTATTCAAAAGTAGGCAAGAGATGCATAGTAAAACCCTAGAAATGCAAAAGCTATCTGTAAAAGGTAACCCAATGTTGAATTATACCTTAGATTTGAATTGTGCAAATTTTCGTGGATGTGGTTTATCATAGTAGACTTACTCATGTTGTTTATTTTGGAATTTCAAGTTTAAAAAAGGTTGTTGTGCAAAATAGGCAAAGTTTGTCTTGTAAATTGCAAGGTATAAATTGTACTAAGTCATCAAATGAAAATGCACACCCAAGCTTCCTTGTAGCTCCAAAATTTGCTTTATAAGTTTTAAGATGGAGTTACATAAATGATAAATTTACCTATGGATATAAAGTTCAATTGAAGAACATGAAAGGTTGTTTCATGCACCTATTATTGGGATTTCATGTAAATTTGAAGGAAAATTTTCTTGAACCTCAAATGCACGCCCTAGTCTCAAATTTGAGCCAACTTTGGTGGTTCATCTTGCATAAGTTGTAGTTTGTTATTTCACACATGTCTATAAACTATATTGGCATTCTCAGACATAATCCTACCTGGTGTGCATAAAGGCTAAGAATTGCATTGTAAAACAAAAGTGCCAAATTGTTAAAGTTGGTTATATTAAACTACACACCCAAAGTTGTCTAAGGATCAATAATTTAGGATTTAAGTTGTAAATTAATCATTCCAATATGTACAACATGTACAACCTGTTTGTACAATTAGTAGTTCATTTACACTCCAAAAAGGATGATTTCTATGCACAAAGATTCATGGCATTTTGATGAATCAGAGGATGGTGGGTTAGGATATAAACCAATGTCATTTTTTCATTAAGAGTCATAAAAGACTCTTCTGTGCAAAAATAGGCAAGATATGCATAGTAAAACCCTAGAAATGCAAACATTATTTGTAAAAAGTAACCCAATGTTGTATTATACCTTAGTTTTGAGTTACGCAAGTTGTTGGGCATGTGGTTTATCATATTAGACCTGCTCATGTTGTTTATTTTGTAATTTCATGTTTCAAAATGGTGGTTTTGCAAAAGAGACAAAGTTTTCCTTGTAATTTGCAAGGTATAAATTGTACTAAGTGACTAAATGAAAATGCATGCCAAAACTTCCATGTAGCTCCAAAAGTTGTTTTATAAGTTTTAAGATGGAGTTACATGAATGGTAAATTTACCCATGCATCTAAAGTGCAATTAAATAACATGAGAGGTTTCTTTCATACACCTAGAATTGGGATTCCATGTAAATTTGAAGGGAAAACTGCCTCAGCCTTAAACATTCATTCTAGTCTCAAATTTGAGCCAACTTTGGTGGTTCATCTTGCATAAGTTGTATTTTGTGATTTCACACCTGTCTATAAACTTATATTGGCATTTTGAGACACAAAACTACCTGGTGTACATAACAGATAAAAATTGCATTGTAAAACCAAAATGCCAAATTGGTAAAGTTGGCTATATTAAAATGCATGCCCACAGTTGGCTAAGGATCAACAATTTAGGATTTAAATTGTAAATCGATCATTCTAATATGTATACCCTGTTTGTATAATTAGTAGTTAATTTACACTCCAAAAAAATGATTTATGTGCACAAATATTCATGGCATTTTGATGAATCAGAGGATGATGGGTTAAGAGATAAACCAAGGTCAGTTTTGCATTAAGAGTCATAAAAGACTCTTCTATGCAAAAATACTCTGTAATTTTCAAGGTCGAACTTGTACTAAGTGAGAACATTAAAATGCATGCCCAAGCTTCCATGTAGCTCAAAAATTATTATAAAGGTTGTAATATGGAGCTAGATATATTGTAATTAAATGTAGATATGTCATTTAAAGTGCAAATGAAGAACATGAGAGGTTGCTTTCATGCAGTTAGATTGGTATTTCATGTAAATTTGAATGCAAATCGACTTCAGAATAAAATGCACTCCCTAGTGCCAATTTTGACCTACTTTATTTTACAACCAACAGTTCTTTAATAAGGCCTTTAGTCACGATTAAAAATAGAATGTAGATTGAAAACAAGTAGGGTGATTAGAGTTAGGGATCAAAGAACAACAACTTACAATAAGAAGAAATGACAACATAAAATATCTTTTGAAATACATGGAAAAAATTATGCACACTAATATATATGGTATACCACCTAGATGTTGAAACAAGTAAAAAAAATAATACAAGTATTAAAAAAAAAATATTTTCCTACATAAATGTACATGACTTCAATTGAAAATTCATGTTTTTCCCAAGAGTGGTTGCTGTTAACTATTCATCAACATGTAGTGAATATTCCCAAAAAAATTGGGATGCATAATCATTGATTTGGAATTTTGTTTTAAGAAAACCTATTATATGTTCATGGAAAATGTTTATTTTTAACTGAAAAATACAAGTGTATGCATAGCTGTAATAATAAATCATTTTACATGTTTTTTTATTTTCAATGAAAATATGAAAAGTTGTAGCCTAAATTTCTTCAAAACAAATAAAATATAGCCAAATTGGTGAAATTTCGCTTAAAAAAAAACATTGGATCAAAGGAATGAATGTAGCATTGACCACTAGAAGAAATCTCCCAGAACATCTTGATTCCTTAACAACCCTCAACAACTGCTCATTCCAATATTTATAACCTATTTGTACAATTAGTAGTGCATTTATACTCCAAAAATGATGATTTCTATGCAGAAAGATTCACAAGATTACGATGAATGATAGGATGGTGGGTTATGAGGGAAACCAAGGTTGGTTTTTCATTTTCAGTCATAAAAGATTTTTTGTGCAAAATAACTCTTATTACAAATTCTTCTTTCTCGATAGAATTTAAAATTCCTTACAAAAACTTAGTATAGTATAAAATATGTACGAGTGGAAATATGAAATTCCGCATTGGCTTATGTACAATGAAACCAAGAAATTATAAACAAAATATCTTGCTAACATATCTTTCAAATGAATATTTCTTATAATTATATTTTATATAAATGAAACACACATTGGTCAAATAAGAGATAATTCATTAAAGGAACAACATAAGTCATTTATATTATAAATGAGATATACAAAGTATTAGGATAAAAGCCTATAATTATCAAAATTACAAAATATGTCTAAATCACATCCTCATACACGATACTTAAACCTAATATGACTAATATATAACGATCTGAGTCTATTTAGGCATCACCCATTTTCTCATATTCATTAATGTAGACAATATACCAAGAGGAAGATGAACTAATGCCTCAAACTCCATTATTCTCCTTAGCTTGTCATCTAGGACATTTTAGAACATGAAGATCATGGTTAATCCCCATTAATCCATTCATAATTATGTTCAGTTTGTTCTCAACAATGAGCTAAAATTCCATCGTTGGTTGTTCATTCCTTGCATGAGCTTTAAACATTGTATCCCTTGCTTCAGGAGCACTCTTAACTAAACAAGTAGGAACTTCAGGAAATGTATTTACAAACCTTTTTGAAATAACCGGTGTTGCAAGAACAACAATTGAAAAAATTGTAACACTAGAAGTAGTTGCATAAGTATTCCCAATATTCAAATTATTCATCTTTCTCTAGTATGAGTATTTTGTCACCATTAGACAGGTGTAATCATCAGGATTCACAATGCTCAATATTTGATTATATTTCTCATACAAAAGATCAACGAAATGACCCTTAAATGGATAATGAGTCAAATGAGAAAATCTATATAATTTTTAATCCTTCATTGGATTTACAAAGTACAAGTTGATACTCTTCATGTGTGAATTATTACACAATTCTATCCAACTGATGGTTGTATCAATCAATCAAATTATGAATATCGTCATTAAACTTGGATGGCGGTTTAATTAATTAATAATTATGACACTAAGGTTGTAGTAGTTGGAAAATAATTATGATTTATAATTAGTAGGTTGTACTTTTGAAAAAATTAGATTTGTAAGCATTAATAAATTTGATTTTGTGATTTTGTCTAAAGTTTTATATTGTCATATTTAACACTTTGAAATTCCTCAAAAAAAAACATGGCTCAATGTTTATATATATAACTCATCAAAAAGTTATATTTGAAATTACAAAGTAATCTTATTATTATTTTCTATATTTGTAATTTGAACTTATGTATATGGTTGTTGTGGGGGAGAGAGGCAAAGTACTTGGGGGAGAAAGAGAGAGGAAGAGAGGGATATAAGGGGAAAGCATGAATGGGAGACAAAGAAATAGTATTACAATTGTCTAGGTCATGGTCTAGGTATAGGTCATGGCCTAGGTATAGATTATTTTCTAGTTCATGGATGGAATGAATATTGTATACATATTACAAGCGGTAGGGAAGACCTAGGCACATGCTAACGATGTTGTTAAAATGAAAAAGATAACTCTTGTTGGATCTCTCCCTTTGTGTGTATGCCATTGTCTAGGTGTAGGTACTCTAGGTTATGACCTAGGTCTAGGTCATGGTTTAATGTCAATATCTTTGCACTGTAATTTATTTTATGAGAATATTTTGTGAACATTATTCATACAAATGAAGTAAGTAAAATTAATACTCACAATTGATATATGAGATAATGCTTGAGCAAGAGAGGGAGAGAGAGGGAGATAGAGAGGAGGGTAGAGAAAGAGTGTGTGTGAGAGAGAGTGTGAGAGGGATAGAGAGGGGTTGAAAGTGATATGGAGAGAGAGAGAGAGAGAGAGAGAGAGAGAGAGGTCGATACTAGTGAGATGGAGAGAGAGGAAGAGAAGAAGAGAGGCCGAGAGTGTGATATATACAAATGAAGTAAGTTAAATTACTCACAGTTGATATATATATGAGAGAGGATGTGTGAGTGTGAGAGGGAGAGAGAGGAAGACATATATGGTGAGGGTAGAGAGAGAGAGGAAGACAGAGTGGGGGGGGTAGAGAGAGAGAGAGAGAGAGAGAGAGAGAGTAAGAGAAAGAGGGGGTAAGAGAAAGAGGGGGGGTAGAGAGAGAGAGGAAGATAGAGAGGGGGGGTAGAAAGAGAGAGAGGAAGACAAAGAGGGGGGGTAGAGAGAGTGTGTGAGAGTGTGAGAGGGAGAGAGGGGAGGTAGAGAGAGAGACAAAATGACAGAGAGGGGATAGAGATATAGATGAAGACAAAGAGGGGGGGTAGAGAGTGTGTGTGAGAGGGAGAGATGGAGAAAGAGAGGTAAAGACTAGTGAGATGGAGGGATAGGAAGAGAAAAAGAGAGTTTGAGAGTGTGATATACACAAAAGAAGTAAGTTGAAATACTCGCAATTGATATATGATAGAATGTGTGAGTGTGAGAGGAAGAGAGAGGAATACATGAGAGAGGGGGTAGAGAGAGAGGAAGATAGAGATGGGGGGTAGAGAGAGATTAAAACAAAGAGAGGGGTAGAGAGAGAGAGTGTGTGTGAGAGGGAGAGAGGGAAAGAGAGAGGTCGAGACTAGTGATATCATGGAGAGAGAGAGAATAGAAGAGAGGTTGAGAGTGTGATACATACAAATGAATTAAGTTAAATTACTCACAATTTATATATGAAAGAATGTGTGATGTGAGAGGAAAAGAGAGGAAGACAAAGAGGGGGGTAGAGAGAGATGAATATAGAGAGGGGGGGTAGAGAGAGAGTTAGAAAAGGAGGGGGGGGTAGAGAGAGAGTGTGTGAGAGTGTGAGAGGGAGAGAGAGAGAGGTCGAGACTAGTGAGATTATGGAGAGAGAGAGAGAGAGAGAGAGAGAAATGAAGTTAAATTGCTCACAATTGATATATGAGATAATGTGTGATGTGAGAGGGAAAGAGAGGAAGACAGAGAGGGGGGTAGAAAGAGAGGAATACATAGAGAGGGGTAGAGAGTGTAAGAGGGATAGAGAGAGGTTGAGAGTGAGATGGAGATAAAATCAAGAGAGAGAGAGAGAGAGAGAGAGAGAGAGAGAGAGAGAGAGAGTGAGTGATACAAATAAATTAAGTTAAATTGCTCACACTTGATATTATATGAGAGAATGTGTGAGAGTGTGAGAGTACTATGATAATGTGAGAGTGAGAGAGTAGTGTGATAGTGTGAGAGTGTGTTAGCCTACTGTGATAGGTCGAGATCAGTGACATGGATAGAGAAAGAGAGAAAAAATATATATAAGAGGTTGTGAGTGATATGGAGAGAGGGGGAGGGAAGGAGTATAGGCAGAGGGAGGTATATAGAGGTGAAATGGAATACCAAGGAACATGCTAACTATGTCCTTAAAAATGAAAAATACGACTCAGATTTTTGGCTCTCTCCCTCCCTCAACTCATTCTCTCCCTCTCCTCCTATATGCATAAGAACCAACTACCTCCACTTTGGGTCTAGTAGACCCATATAACCCTATAAGGACCTTGCCTATACCTAACCCAACTTAAATTTATCCCCAATGACCCCCACACCCAATCCCAACTAAGATCCTTATTGTTGTACATCTTCCTAGGGTATTGCCCACAACCCCTACACCTTCAACCTAGTTCTCTAACTATTGGTGTTTGCCTCAAATAACTTTCAATTCTAATCCCATAATTCCCAATGATTCACCATGGGGCCTCTATAACATGAACTGGGGCAAATATTGAGAGACTAGGAATTATCGCAACCTTGATCATGGCTGTAGTTAGATGTGTTAGATGAATAAAATGAAGAAATCCCTATGAATTTTATGTACTTGAATTAGCCCCCTTATTCCCCTAACTTATGAGAAAATTCATGAATGGGATGGATCTCGTATATAGATTTCAGGTGGTAGGGAAAATCGAGGCACGTGCTAACAGTGTCATTAAAAATGAAATAGATGGCTCTTGTTGGCTCTCTCCCTCCATCCAATTCTCTCCCTCTTACCCTCCATGCATAGGAACCTACATCCACTTCAGCCCTATACCCTTACATATAACTATAAAACACATATTAAATACAAATATGAGTTTAAATTACATCAAAAACAAATAAAAAATAAAAAAAACAAACAAAAAGCAAAATAAATAAAAAAATATACATTTCAAACAAAAAAACACTATGGTGCCAAACTCCGAGAAAATAAACCATCTCCCAAATTCGTTGATGATTTCATTGTTCGACCCCACCTACCAATGAGGAGAGTGGGCATGGAAGCAACCCACTACAATTTTCATTAGATCAACCCCACCTGTCAGTACGAATATGGAGAGGAGAAATCCACTGACATTTTCATTGGATCGACACTTGTCAGTAACAACAGTGCACAGAGAAGAAAACCAAGACAAGGAGAGATCGATCCCACCTATGCATCAGAGGGATCGACTGCACAATGTCATTGGTATGTAGACTCATTGTTGATATACATAGAGAATGTATATCATTTAGTTGTTTTTTCATGTTTAAATGGTTCACATTGGTTATGTTTGAGTTCAATTCACTTCAAGTTTTCCCTATCATTCACTCATTAGTTTAGGCTCGATACCCTGTATACTATATCACTTTTCCATATTTTTGTAGGCACAATAGAGAGAAAACATGGTTTGAAATGAAAATTCAATAGACACGATTGAGCCATTAATATAGATACAAGATCGATAGTCTCAACTTGTTTCATCCTGTGAAAGTGCATGCTCGATAATAAGGGGTCAGAAAACTAAATCCGGAACCATTATATTAAAAGGTGATAACGTGTCATCACCTTATTCATTTTGGTATGCAAGGGTGGTATTATGAAACCACTTTAGCTCACCCCCGAAATGCACGAATTGATGACATGTGCCATTGTGATGTAATCCAAATAAATAATGCGTCGCATCGATGTAATCCAAAGAATTGTTTTTTAAAGTTTAAAACAATTACTGTTACACATGATTTTGGTCACTCTAGTGATGTCTCAACAATGATGTATTCAGGCTCCCAACAAAGACCTTTTGCTTGAGAAAAGTGGCTCTTGTCTTCTTCCAAAAACATATTTTTAAGATGAGTTCACAGGCTGCCTATGGTCTAGGGTGCGAGAATCCTTCATTCTCGCAGGCCACCCACACTTAGGGTGCAAACTTCTCGTAGTCTGCTCCATATATAGGGTGCGAACCTATTTTTAAGCTTGGAAAGGAGAAGAGGTCTCGAGTGTTCTAGAAGGGAATCTTCTAGAAAATGATTTGGCATTCACATGGTTGTCATTCTACTGACTTCTCAGATTTGATGGGATCATCCTCATCCATCTAACCGTCTCTCCTTCTCCTATATATTGAAAGTTTTCTCATGGAAACGGTTAACCAAGATTGAATAAAGAATTGGTGAAAGAATTGTGTGAAGAAACCTGCTTGGATAGAAGCTTGAAGGCTCTATTTGGTCTATCAAGAGGTTTTGGATCTTCTTCATGAAAGTACAGAGCAAGTGTGTGTGTTGGAACCAAGGGTCACTGAAAGGAAGATGACAACATCAAGGCGATCAGGTTGTATCTTCTACTTTCAATTAATATGATACAGCGGCATGTCCCTTCCCATAGAGTCACTCGTAATTTATTGTGTAATTCCTTGATCATATGCATAGGTTGACATTGAACATACTCTGTTATCTTCACTTTGGTTGGTTTGTGATGTCTTGGACTTGACTTCATGAGAGTATCGGAGCGAAGTGGGAACAACATAGACCTAAGGAAGCGATATAAAGGTATGTCACTCATTCCTTCTTATTAGTAGATTCAATGATTACAACTTAGGGAAAGAGTCACGTCCTGTCATGTTTTGTTCTAGATCTAGGTGGATCTAGGGAGATCTGTTATTGTCTGCACCTACCGATTTGTCTGATAACAAAATCGGTGACTCCACTAGGGATGCAATCCATTTTTGGTGGTTTTTGGTGATTTTTCCTTGGCCATTTGCTCTTAACTTACCATTTTTCATTTTCATCAATCTCTGAGTCTTGAGGAGACCCTGATAGACTCCCCAGGTCCAGATGTTCCTTCAAAAATTTTGTCTTTTTTCCAAATTTTGCTTAGTTTCAGGCCTTCTCGCACTACACCCTTCTGTAACCTGTGAAAACCATTATAGTTCGCATCCTGCTTTGCAATTCAGTGTGAAATTCTCGTACTCTGCCTGTGTTTAGCCTGCAAGAATCCTTTATTCTCGCACTGTACACCACTACGAACCCATTTGCAATTTTTTTTAGATTAAGGTTTTTTGTATCCTCAGATGCCCAGATTTGTATGTGTGTCTGAAAAGAACTTTTTGGCTAGTGATTGATTGTTTCTTGACTTCAAATATCGTGAATGATTAGTCTTTGGAAATCGAAATCTCTTCTTGTTCATATTTTCTCAATTGTTACCTCTTGACCTTTTCTTAACAAGGATATAATCTCTGGTTTAGAAATCTGAGTGCTTGTTTGGTTGGGAGCCGGTGATCAGTTTAAAAGTTGGGATTAATTGTCTTTTTCAATTGCTCATTACTTGGAAAATTGTTGTCCATGTGCATTTCAAGAGACTGGTCTTGTCAGTTTGTTATTTTTGTCTTCATTGAAAGATTAGTTTGCGTGTTGGTTGGGTATTTCTTTTTCATTGGTTGCTTGTTTTTTCTTAGTTCCGCCACTGTTGTTTGGTTTCTAATAAAAAAAATTAAAGACATTTTCTCTTTTTTAAGAAACTTTTTATTCAAAAATATTGGCATTCAATTGTTGAAATAGAACGAATAGAGAATTTACATTGTTCATGATTGATTGATATTGTATTTCAGAGAAGATCATACATCGTAGTTCACATTGTTCTAGAAAACTCCTCTTTCCCTCCTGTAAATAGAATTTATTGAACAAAATTTTTGTATGATTCATTCTTATCTATGCATTGTTAGGTCAAAGTCTCACACAACATCGGTTTCATTTTTGTCTCCTTTGAGTAACAACAGCCTTTAATAATATTGCGCAATTTTAAAATTTAACTAGTAACTTTTTCTAGGGCTCTTTTACACCAACATTAGCTAGGTTAGAGCTTTGGAATAGGCAGTGAGACACACTCTCCAAAGCACAAAACACACAATAGTATCTTGTGATAAGGAGTGTCAAATTCCATTTGCAGCATTTTGTCCTGGGAAGCCCTTCTCACAAAAGGGTCAAACCTGAGGTCGCATCGAGATTAACAGAGTTACTCACCCTGCTTTGTTGATATTGGTGTAGAGATTGCATGCATTATGGGGGTCACTTGAAGGTATCCCCACAATGATGAGTGGAAGCCTCTCAAGCTGATTTCGGGCTAGATACCCTCCCCTTGTGTGTGGATCGGACTGTCGATTGTTCCCCTAGGCATTATTGTTGTTGGTGGTAACCTTAGTAGCTTATCTTCTTAGGGTCTTACACAAGGTGACTATGAAGGGGCAGGTCTTCACGGTACCTGGAATCGACGTTGGCCAAACTCACTCGGGCTCCTTGGAGGGTATACCCACGATTATGTGTGGGAGCTTGCACCAAGGTGTAAGTCTGTTAAGCAGGTCGTCAACATAACTTTTCCACCCTAGCCTAGCCCCTTCTTGTCTCATTGTTGTGACATTGGATTTCATCACCAACTAATGACTTTGAAATTAGAAGGTCTTATTTGTTTGGTTTTCCTTCATAGATTTTTACTAACACATGTTGTTTGTTCACCCAAGTTGACCATAGAATTTCCTTCGTAAGTTTATAACTCAATCACAATTGACCCTTCACGTCATTCACGTAGAATGCAAGGCTTACCCCCAGAAAATATGGAAAGTTCTCAACCCTTGCCTACCAACTCACCGGAGGGCTCTCCTCAACAGAGTGAAGTCCAAGATGTTGCCACTCCACAAGTGGAAAGAACTAACTCTCTAGAATGGTTCCGGATTACCAATTCTTGAGAGGACTTTCGGCTTCATCCCGACTCCAAGAGATGTATTGTTTGAGTGAATTCTTCCTAAGATCTAGTTGTTTAGTCTTCTGGGTCACCAACCGAACCTTTCATAGGACCTGAGGGTCAAGATCCTTTTTGGACTACTAGAATTTTTAGACGGGATCTCTTTGGCTCAGGAGAAGGCGTTGATATCACTGTCGCACCTGAGCTACCCGAAACATCTGATCCAGACGTAGTACCTTTTACTACTGCTTATTATTTTCTTGGTACAGAAGCTCCGCGAGATGACCACATCTTGACTCTCCCTCTACAAATGGTCCATTACATAGATACTATGAGTTCTCACACCGAGATTACCAAGGCTAGCCAAGCCCCCATTGACACACTTCTTTCGCCCAGAGTCACCCTAACACTTTCACCCGGATATCATGCGTTGAATTATTCTATTCCCGCACCTACGCAAATCACATCCGGAACTCTTGGTGGTCCCACTCCTTCTGGGCACCATCTTCCTGGTTTCATTTCGACACTTCCTCCACCCCCTTTCAAAGGACTTCCTCCATCTTCTATCGAAGGCATTGATCCTAGTGGTACCATCCCGTCTTTCACACCTAGTTACCAGATTCCTATTGGTGGACAATTTCACTAAGGAGACCAAACTCAACCCCCCCTTGTAGGACCAATCCCAATTGGGACACAACCCCCGATTGAAGGGAAACCCCCACCGACCCCACTCTATGGACAAAACATACCGCCATCCTTGGCCCAGTATTAGAATCATCTTATACAACATAATCCTTCATCAACCGGGGGGCAATAGCCTCAAACTAATTCCGTCATGTCCCCTAGTACAGGCCAACCATATCTAGGCATGTCTAATCCTATTTAGGGCTCTAACTCTCAACCCCATGCCCCAATTCAAGGGTACAACACTATGTGTTACTTGCCTCCACATCAACAACCGAATCTTCCCGGATCCTCGCATTATATGCAGATTGCTTATGGTCCCACTGGCTTGCCGACGGGACTCCCTCCCCAAAGTCACCAGTACCTGCATGTGAATAGACAGTTACCTTTCTTAGCCACCCTGGACCTCCCAGATATGTCAAGGATTTTAAATGATCCGATCCATCACTCTCCTCAATAGCCCACCATACCGGCCAAACTACCATTTGACATCCCTAAATACGATGGTAAACCGAGAGAGGACCCGAACAATGATGTGATGACTTTTCACCTTTGGTGCTCATCCAACTCCTTGATGGATGACTCTATTCGTTTACACATTTTTCAGTGAACCCTCATAGGTTCCGCCGCGAAGTGGTATATAGAATTACCATGAGATTTCTTCGTCGAATTCAACACCCTCGCTATGGCTTTCTTCACCCACTACCAGTTATCGATCCGCTATGAAACGAGGACCAAGATTTTGAGTTCTTTCAAACAAACCAAAGCCACTCATATCTCCGATCACATTCATGAGTGGTGATGGAGACGATGTCTCATCAAACTCTAACTTCCCGATCATTTGTTGGTAGAGTGGTTCACAAAATCATTCGTGAACAACATCATTCGTGACATCGCCATGGGTGGAGTTGTCATAGAAGAACAGACCATTAGTCGTGCTCAATACCTTGACCTTGTTTACTCACAAACGGGTACTCTTTGTGAATTACTCCCTGATGCACCTCGTCCTTCTACTTTTGCCACTTCAACTACTCCTATTGCTTCTCATGAAGTCGATGGTGTGATTGGCACTTTCCATGCCCAACCTCATTCTGTCCAAACCTCTAGCAACAACCCCAAACCCATTTATTCTAATGTTCAAAATGCTCCATCTCCTACCCCTCCCACCGACAAGACTTATGAGGTAAATGTTGTTCAATCTACCCCTCCCGGTAAAAACAAATCCAGAAAGAGAAAGGGTAAGAATAAGGAGGACAAAAATAATTCGCAAGTAGAGAGAACCAAAACACCACCTATTGATGATAGGGATAAGCGCAAACCCCAATACCCTTGTCTTATCTGTGGTAATGATCACTACATGAAGGATTGTCCACGACATCTCCCACGACTCCACCTACCAATGGTCCTCTTCATCTTGAATGACCGAGCCTCGATACAGTTCTTCGCCCTCCTCCAAAGGGTTTTTTTCAAAAATAGGCTTTCAATCCCCATGTGCATGCTTCCCAGAACTACAGTATTGTCGAAGATCTGGCCCAAGCACCATCCGCAATGTCAGCCCTCGAAGTCCTCCATATTTTTCCTATACAACGAAAGTCACTGTTGAAATCTATTGGTGGAATCGACCTTACGAATACGAATTTAATAATCTTTGACTTGGAAGATCACATTCCAAGGTTACCCCCTCAATTCGCATTCCAAATACAAGTTATTGTCTCCGACAAAAACATTTGTAGAACAGTTATCGACGAGGGTGCCTTGACGTGTGTCATGTCTATTACCTGCTTCCAAGCCATCAGCTTTCCTCCTTTGACTGAATCCCACAACATGCTCAAAGCCTTTAATGGCTCCATTTTTAGGCCTTATGGTGTCCTCCCTTCGTTTTCGATTACGTTAGAAGGAAAAATGGTCCAAGTGGAAGTGTAGGTCTTTGATGCTCCTCTCGATTACAACCTTCTACTTGGTCGTAGCTGGATTGATTCCATGCATGTAGTTGTGTCGACTCTTTTCTGTGTCATGCGTTTCCCACATCAAGAAAATATAATTACCGTTGACCAATTAGCCTTCTTTAACTTTGATGCACGAACTGACAACATACCGTTCATTGCCAAACCCCCCCCACGGATACGAGAACGTCAGTGTGGGTCTTCTTAAAGACTCCTTGTTAATGGGTACCTTCCCCATCCCACCACCCGATGTTCCACATATGTCTGTCGCCTCGATCAACATGATCTCCACCTCTATTCATGGAATCCCTACGTCTCACAACCCATGGATGGCACCCAATCCTGACGATCATCTTTGTTACGGCGACAAAATGCCTTTGAGTCCGGTCAAATCTACCTATCAGGCCATTCAATTGGCAACCCCTTCTACCCCCTCTCTTGGTGATTTATCTCTAGTTCCTTTCCGCATCATTTTTCCCACGGACGAGATGATTATGTTTGTTATGGAAGACACCCCCTGGGACGATGAACATCATCGTTCCATCCTCTTCTTGAAACAACACACCATCGAGGGTTACCAACGGATCTCAACCCCGTCGACCATTGTCGTCATTTCTACTGTTCCCGAGGCTACACACGATGTGTTTTATGAAGGGAACTTAAGTAATATCTCACCCAACATCCCCCTTAACATATCTATAAAACCTAGAATTGTCGAAAATGTACTTATCGAAGCTTTGTGTTCCTCTGATTAAAATGTCACCTACAAGTCGCTTTTCAAATAATTATGTGACGTCTTCGCCTGGAGATATGAAGAAATGCCAGGTATTGACCCCGACATTGTGATACATGAGATTAAGACATACCGAGATGCTAAACCCATACAGAAATGACTTTGTCCGGTCCACCCACGTAAAGCAGCTGTTATCAAGCTTGAAGTCGAGAAACTTCTCAAAGTCAGATTTATTTACCCAATGGCTCTCACTGACTGGGTTTCCAATCTTGTCCTGATCGACAAGAAATAAGGCACAATCCACATGTGCGTTGATTATAGGGATATTAAAAAAGCATGTCCTAAAGACAACTTTCCTACACCCTTCGTCGACCAGATCGTCGACGATTGTCCCGGCAGTGAAATATTCTCTCTAATGGATGGTTTCTTGGGATATAATCAAATCAATATCGTTCCTGCAGACCAACACAAAATCGCTTTTATTTGTCCTTGAGGCACATTTTCCTATCAGAAACTTCCTTTCGGTTTAAAAAATGATGGCGCAACTTTTTCAGCGCGCTATGTCTTACACCTTCCATGATATAAAGCACATCGTGAAACCATATCTAGACGACTTACCCGCTCATTCCATGCGTCGTGTAGATCATCCAATACACCTTCGAGCCATTTTCCTTCGATGTCGGTTTTACCATATACACTTGAATCCTCACAAATGCATTTTTTGCGTAGAATCCGGTCGACTTCTAGGCTTTATTGTTTCACATCAAGGGATCTGGGTAGATCCTTTGAAGGCCGAGGTGATTCTCAATCTCCCTCCTCCTTCCTCACTTCGGTAGTTACAAAGTTTGCAAGGGAAGGCAAACTTTCTTCGTTGTTTCATCCCGAACTATGTCGAGCTAACTCTTGGATTTACATGACTGCTCAAGAAAGGGTCTGAGTTTGTATGGGATACCACTGCCAACAAAGCTTTCGAAGCTTTGAAACTATCTCTGACACGTACCCCACTTCTCTTCCCACTTGATTACAATCGTGATTATTTCCTCTACCTCACAGCCTCGGACTACACCATCGCTATGGTTCTTGTCTAGGAGGATGACTCTCATGAATCTCATGTCATCTATTACTTGAGTTGAAGTCTTACGCCTACCGAAACCAATTATTTACATGTTGAAAAATTGGCCTTGGCAGTTGTCCATGCAGTTCAACGTTTCTTGCACTATATCCTCTCTCGCAAGACTATTATAATTTCTAACTATAACCCTATGCAGCACATTCTTACACATCAACTGCTAGGGGGAAAATACTCCAAATGGATCGTGATACTCCAGGAGTTTGACTTAGAATTTGAACGCGCCAAGTCCAAGAAATCCTTAATGTTTGCCAAGTTGATATGCGACTTTCCCTACTTTGAGACTGAAAATGTAGTAGTCGATTCATTACCTGATGAATCCCTTTTCCTAGTTAGTTATGATGATCTTTGGTACATAGATAACATCATATATCTCCAAACCCATACTTTCCAGCCCAATTTGTCTCGTACCGACCGTCGTCAAGTACGCTACCAAGCCCATCAATATATTATCCTTGGCGATACTCTTTATCGTTGTGGGATTGACTCCATTTTTCGACACTGCCTCACGTTTGATGAAGCCAAGAAATCCATAAATGACTGCCATTCTAGAGCATGTGGTGTTCATATGTCTGGGTATGCTATTTCCCAGAAGATCTTGTGACCAGGGTATTTTTGGCCTTCTTTATTTAACGATTATATAATTGTCGTCCAAAAATGCCACGCTTGCCAGACCTACAACAATAAAATACGATCACACCCTACTCCTCTTCATCCTGTGGTTTCTATTGGTCCTTTTGTGAAATGGGGTATCGATTTCATGACATGTCACCCTCACTCGCCCAGGGGGCATGGATACATTATTGTAGCCGTAGATTATTTTACGAAATGGGTCGAGGCGATGCCGACATTTGACAACACCGGAAAGAACACAACATTATTCATATTCAATCACATCATAACTCATTTTTGTGTTCCTTAGGCTATCATCACTGATCACGGTAGCCACTTTAGAAACTTCATGATGTCTGAACTCACTGAAAAGTTGGGTCTTCTCCATGAAAACTCAACACCCTATTACCCACAAGCCAACGGCCAAGTCGAAGAAATTAACAAGGTCCTCATTACCATGCTTCGATGAATGATAAGGATTCACAAAACGAGTTGGCACACAATGTTGGGTTCATCATTGTGGGCTTACCGGACATCCGTTAAGTCTGCTACCAGGTTTACACCATTCCAGTTAGTTTATGGTCTAGAATCCATCTTGCCAATTGAATGTGAGATACCCTCCCTAAAACTAGCCATCGAACTTCTCCTGAACACTTATGCCGAAGAAGAACGTCTGTTGTATCTTATTCAATTAGACGAAACCCGTCACGATGCCACCCTAGTTATAGAATCCCAGAAGAAACGCGTCAAAGCCCAATACGACAAACATGTCAGGCCATGCATTTTCTCCGAAGGTGATCTCATTATTCTGTACGAACAAGATAGAGATATGCTAGGAGCTGGAAAATTTGAAGCTATGTGGCGAGGTATTTATATCGTCGAATGAGTTTTGGAGAAAGGAGCTTACGATATGGTAGACTACAATATCCCTTTGAGTGAACCCAGAAATGGGTTGTACTTAAAAAAGTACTATGCCTAAGATCACCTATGCATGAGTGCTTGTATTTTATTGTACCATACTTTTTGTGTGTTACTGTAGTATGTGCTTTTTCGTTATTTGGCCTCTACCCTCAACCACTTATATTACATTGTGCTTGGTTTCCAGATGTCAGAGTCTTCTCTACCCCACATTGGTTTCGCTGATGGCGCTAGACATAGTACTTAGAACCTTGCTTCTACTGCTTGGGCAATTTACGCCCCTACAAACAAACTTATCACTCTACGAGGTGTGTGTCTCGGTCGTGCAACCAAAAATATTGCAGAATATAGCGCTATCATCAAATTGTTGATTGATGATATTTCGCTCAATATCTGCCACCTGGTTGTACGACTCGATTCACAGCTAGTAGTACAACAACTAAGTAATGTCTATGTTATTTGAAGTCCTACTTTATTATGGGTATATTTACGAATTCGCCTCTTGGAACGTTATTTTGATTATATTGAGTATCAACACATTCCTATATGTCTAAATACATTGATTTATGCATTAGCTAACTATGTATCAGACAGACATTTGGGCCATTTATAAACCAATCACATCACATGTATCACACAACACAAGATAAGCCAGTAGAAGCCGTATATATGTATATAACTGTTGGAGTCAGAAGTCACTCCTGGATTGCTTGCAGGAGCATAGCCCGATGCCCATCAGTTTAATGTCACGATTTGTTTTAAAGGGGTGATCAGATGGAAGCACACTCAGAACAATCTCGTCTCAACTCTGAAACCAGGCTAGGTATGCATGACGAGTGAGGTCTTGATAAAATTCAAACAGTAGTCATATTAAGGGTGAGTAGGGGGAAGACTTGTATGAGAAAAGTGCGAAGGTCTATCATAAACATCAGGTTCATAACAGACTGAAAGAGAAAGCATCTGAACGCAATATCCTCTTACGTTCAAACAAAAAGACCAGAGAATACAATAATGTCACAACAAATCCTTTATCATAACATCACTATAATAATCCACGCGAATCCTTCGATTATGAACTCTCTGATATAAGACAAAAACATAGATGGGAAAGGGAAACTATTTGTCATAAAACAAGAAATCTCAAACACAGAGGCACCACCCGGAGAACTAGAATGGTCGCTGAAACTTTACAGTCGGGAGCTGAGCTCTACCATCGATCTCTACAAAAATGGCGAAAACGCCTTCATATACTCAGAACAACAATCAACAGCAAAATCAAGACACTGCATTGAAGGCTTTGCGTCTGCATGGATTTCTGACAGTCAACCTCTGAAGGGCCCTGCAACTTAAGTCAGACGCAATCTAATTCTTTGACAGTTCCAACGGTGAATCGATGTGCCTTTAATTCATGGCCGTGATTTCCCATTATGGTGGAGACGATGTCTAACCACCACCAACCGCTTCAATAACTGCTTTCTTGGGATTGAGGACGATCTGGCCAACTCAACATTCGGGGATATGGAAGGATCCTGTGCTGCCACCTGGAATAACTGACTGGCTTGACAAATAGGCGTGGAGGCCAGTACGGAAGGAGGGACACGGGAACAGAGTGATGGCGTCGAAACTGTGAGGACGCGAAAGAAGTGGCGAGGTGTGAAAAGGGCGATAGAGGAGGGCACATGGCAGAAGATGACAGGCAGAAGGAGGGGGGAGATGAGAGATAATGGACTTGCTTTTTGGCGGGAGGCTGACGTGGAAAGGAGAAGGACACATGGCAAGCGATGAGTGGATGATGAGAAGGAGGGAGGACCACGCGGACCAAAGAGGGGAGGCGGGTGGATGACATACGGCAGCAAGAGAAAGGTGGAAAGGAAGATGACATAATGGGAGGAGGGCCCACACAGACTAAACACAGAGTAGTTGGGAATGATAGGATTGCGTGAGCGCCGTTGATCCGGGCACTATGATCTCGGCCGTCAGAAAGCTGCGTTGGCGATTCCGGATCCCCCCCTCCGCTTAAAGGTAGAAAGGCAGGGGGGTCCGGAATTGTCTTTATCGCCGTTGATCCGGGCGCGCTAATTTGGACCGTTGGAGAGGTGCACCCCTGATTCCGGACCCCCCCCCGCTTAAAGGTAGAAAGGCAAGGGGGGGTCCGGAATTCCATATGCGTCGTTGATCCGGGTGCGCGAATTGCTGTCACTCGAACTTGCTCGTTACTTACCACGGGTGCATTGTCACCCAAAACTTAGGACAAGTGGGTTTTTAACCCATTCTTTAGCATTCTAACCCCCTTACAAGAATTATCATTAACATTTGGCTCCATGGGGGATAGAGTCATCCCTGTGATGCTCTAAGAACACTTTTGCAGATTCAGTGCCTTTATTGTTGGGCTATGGAGTCATTTATTAGTCCGAAAAAAAAAATAGAAACAATATTTACAAAACAAAACAAAAAGAGCCGACTGCGGCTCACAAAAATCATTTTTTCAAGAAATGCCCATTTACTGGGCTACTAAAAACTTCTTTGCCTTCCAGATCCTGCAAATTGTAAGGGTTGTTTGAAAATACTTCAAGGATCTTGAAAGGGCCAAACCAGAGGGCATCAAAGTTACTGTGTTTTCCCTTTTCCTTCCTGGGTTCATCCCATTTGAGCACCAGATCACCCTGCTTGAATTCTTTCTTTTTGCTCTTTCTGTCAAAAGCCTGCTTGATCTTCTGCTGATGATGATAGGCTCTGTTCAGGACCTGTTCTCTGATCTGCTGCACTTCCACCATATAATGAATCCTTCTGAGAACATGGTTAGATTCCCCTTCAAATCCCTGGAGGAGATTTTCCATAGGTAAGGCAAGCTGAGTGGGGAAAACATCCTCTATTCCATAAACAAGTTGGAAAGGAGAGACGCCCAGGGATTTCTTAGTTGTCACCCAATCAACCCAGAGAGAAAATTTGAGCTTTGAGTCCCAGGCCCTTTTATTGTCCTCCAGTAGCTTCTTAATAAGCTTGATCAGACTTTTATTGGAGGACTCTGCCAGTCCATTTCCTTGAGGATAGTAGGGAGTGGAGTGAATTAGTGAGATCTCAAAACGTTCACAGAACTTAACCAGAGGCTCAGACCGAAAATGGGAGGCATTGTCAGTCACAATTTTGCTAGGGTAGCCAAATCTAGCTATAATATCTTCCAAAAAGCTGATAATCACTTTGTGAGAAGTGCTTCTGGTAGGGACAACTTCTATCCATTTGGTGAAATAATTGGTTGCTGTGAGGATCCATCTATGCTGGCCACTTGAGGGAGGATGAATCTCTCCAATGAAATCCAATCCCCATTGCTGAAAAGGTGTTGAGACTACTACTGGCTTTAATGTCAGATATTTGAGCTGTTGTTTCCCTGAAAATTTCTGGCATTTGATGCAAGCTCTAATCTCCCTGCAGATGTTAGGAAATAAGGTGGGACAGTAATATCCAGCTCAGAGGATCTTGTGAGTTGTGGTCTTCCAAAAATGATGACCCCCACAGAGACTGCTATGGAAATCGAACATAACCTTTTGGGCCTGCTGCGGGCCCAGAAACCTTAATAATACCCCTAGTGGGTCTTTCCAGTACAAAGTTTGGTCAATGAGGAAATATCTAACCTCTTTGAGCTTCAAAGCTATTGCCTTTCCTTTTTCCATCCCATCAGGAGGCCTCAACTCTTGCAAGAAATACAAGATATCCTTGTACCAGGCGCATGCTGCTAGTGGTATGATGGTCTGAGAATCCTTGTCGGATGACTCATCTTGTTCGTTGATGAAGTTAATTCCCAAGGCTTTACAGTTGGATTCAGCCAGCAGCTTGGCCAAACCCTACCCCTTTATCATCTTGGTGGGCTTAATCTCCAGATCGAACTCCAGGATATTGGTGATCCATTTACCTCTCCTCCCGTCTATGTCAGGCTGTATAAGAATGTCCTTCACAGAGGTTGAAAGGACATACACAATGACCTTTGAATGCAATACATAGACTCTGAAAGCTTTGAGAGATTTCACCAAGGCATAAGCCTGCTTCTCCATGATCTCATATCAGAGTTCAGCATCTCTCAATGCTTTGCTATAGAAAGAAATAGGATGCTCTTGTCCTTGATCATTTTTTTGCAATAAGACTGCTACTACTGTATCACAAGAAGCAAAATAAAATATCAGGAAATCTTTGGAATAATCGGGACTGATTAGCACAGGTGCTTCAGTCAACGCCTTCTTTATTTGGACAAAATATTCCCTGGGTTCAGAGGTCCATTTCACTTCGTTCCCCTTCCTGAGCATAGCTATGATGTGTTTAACCAACTCAGAAAAATTTGAAACAAATCTCCTCAGAAAATTTATCCTCCCCAGAAAGGCCTGAACTTCCTTCTTAGATCTGGGAAGTGGTAGGGTCTGAAGTGCTTCTACCCTATCAGGATCAATCCTCACCCCTTCTGTTGATACTATATGGCCTAATAGCTTTCCCTCCTGCATGGAAAACAATGATTTCTTGGGGTTTAGGGATAGGCCATACCTACGACACTTCAGGAAAACTCTTTTTAAGTGGAAGTAGTGCTCTTTATCAGTCTTGGAGAAGACTGTGATGTCGTCTAGATAAATCACCACAAACTTGTCTTTTTCTCCGACGAAGGCTATGTCCATGGCTCGCTGAAACGTTGCTCCTGCATTCATCATCCCGAAAGGCATTTTGGCATACATGAATGTCCCCCAAGGAGTGGTGAAGGTTGTTTTTTCCCTATCCTCAGGCATGACTGATATCTGATTGTAGCCAGAGAAACCATTAATCATGGATATCCTAGAAGCACCAGTGACCTTCTGCAATATGTGCTCCATGTTGGGCAGGGGATAATTGTCTTTCCTTGAGCTCTTGTTCAGGTTCCTGAAATCAACGCATAGCCTGATTTCGCCACTTTTCTTTCTTACTGGGACCAAATTGGCCACCCAGTCAGAATATCTCAAGGGGACAATGATCTGGGCATCCAGCAGCTTCTTCACTTCCCTCTCCATGACAGGCAACATCATGGGATTTATCTGTCTTAGCTTCTGCTTGAATGGTTTAGCCTCTTCTTTCAGTGGGATCTTGTGCTCAATAAATGATGTGTCATACGTCTTGAGGTCCTCATAGTTCCATGCAAACACGTCAACAAACTCCCTCAGCAACAAAGTATATTCATCCCTCTGCTCCTCGGTCAAACTCCTTGAAAATTTGACAAACTTGGGCTCCTATGGTGTGCCTATGTTGCACTCAGCTGTGTTAGCCTCATCTCCCGAAATTCTACCCTTTACTGCCACATCATTTCCATTAAACAACCTTTCTAATGGGATTAGTCCTTTTGGTATGTGATTGCTGGGTAGCTGTATAATTTGGTGGTCAGCAACTTTATTCAGCAATTCCCCAGGGTGATGGTCAGGTTCTCCTTCCATGTCGAGATCCTCATCCATGTGTAATGCCGAAAAGTCATCAATGGATTGAAGAGACTTTTCAATCTCCTGATCATCTTCAAATACCTTCCAATGCTTGACATTGTCTAGTACAGAGGGTCTGTACTTTATTTCAACATCGGATCCGACAATGGGCAGCGCAGGGACTTCGAGCACACTAGCTGTGAAAGCTGAAAAGTCAGCTGGAGAATTTTCTTCCCTGGGAATGAAAGAGATGTTAAAAGCCAGGAATAAATTATCTACGAGGTCCCATACCATGTTCCTGTAATTCTTGAGTCGAGGATGCTTGGCCTGATAAACGTTTTTGACCTGCTGGACAATCAGTTATGCATCTCCAAACACAGCCATCTCCTTAATTCCCATTTCCTTTGCAGCTCTTAATCCCAGAACCAAAGCTTCATACTCTGCCACATTGTTGGTGACTTCGAATTCCAACCTGTATGACAGAGAGATGGTCTCTTGACAAGGGGACACAAATACTACCCCGGCACCTACACCCATACTGGAGGAAGGTCCATCAAAGAACATCCTCCAAACAGAGGTGGTTGGAGGGGGTGTCTCCTGATTAAGGATGGGCTACTTTCTTATCTGTAAAGGAGCCTCAGGGGTGTGGGTGAGCTGTAGTAAACTGGAGCCTAAATCAGTGTCCAAGGCATAGATAGGGTGATTTGTAGGATTGGCTTCATCACTGATTATGTAGGCCAGTTGGGCTTCTCTGTACAGTCTCCTATGTTCCCCCCCAAACACTGGAATGGTGGAATATGTGAGATCCATCTGCAGGGTTCCCCCCAGTCTCTTTATCCAAGATCTTGAAAACAACATGCCAAACTTAGGGGGGACGTCAGCTACCACAACATCCATGACCATAATTTTCATGGGCAGCTGAAATAGGGAAACTACCAGGTCCTTGATGACTCCCAAACACTGAACCCTCCTAGAGTCGAAAGAATAGAGGTCATGATAGGCTCGGGTGACTTCTAGTCCCAATTCCTCCATAACAATTTTGGGCATGAGGTTGTGAGAGGCCCCTGAATCCATAAGGCAATTATGCATCACTTTGTCATGTATGTTCAAGGATGTGTAGATGGGAGGGGATGAATCATATCTATCTTCTACCATGGGACCTAGGACAACTGTAGGCCTTTCATCTTGGAGGTTTATGGAGTCTGTGAGAGGGTATGAGGCTTCAGACTTCAAAAGGTCAGAGAATCATTTTTTGAATTTGCCATGTTTGATTAACTCAGTGAGTGGCACATGAATTCTGATCTTTTGAATTTCATGTTCGAAATTGAAAGAGGACATAGGCTTTGGGACTTCTTTAATTTTAGGAACATGACTTTGGAAAATGGGAGAGAGGGGTTGAGCCTTCTTACCTCTTTGAGAGTCTACTACTTCGTTAGCAGGTTTCTCTGTTCTAGTGGATTGCTCAGGAACATCAGGTACTACTACTTTTTTGTCAGACCTCAGGTTATACCTGCCTCGACCGCCACTAGCTTTGTCTCCCTTCCTCAATTCATTCAGCTGACCATCCATGAGAGACTCTTCATAATCAGTCTGAGCGAGATGAGGGAAAGGAGGAGTGACCTCTAAGTAGTGGATTTTAGGCTTAGGCTCGTTTGTTTCTCCTTCTTCTTCATCAGCAACAAAATTGTTCTAAAAGGGAGCCTGAATTCTTTGGTCGTCCCTGTCTCTTCCTTTCTCTCTGTGTATAGTTGGGGGAGCAGCATAATTGGGCCTTCTGAATCCTCCTTTTTTCTCAAATCCCTGAGGACCCTTTTTCACCTGCTTCCTTTCCACCTTCAATCTCTCCATTTCTTCCTTTAGGAATTTCATCACTTGGGCTAGCTCATTTACTTGAGGGTGGGGTAGTGATGGGCCGGAAGTTGAGGCTTTTGATTTTTCCTTTCTTCTGTCTGTGTCGGCTTGGTTCCTCATTTTGTTAGCTCCTAACATGTTGGATTCCACTTCTATAGCTTCATCTTGCATCTGATCTAAAGAGGTGGCTCTTCTTTCTCTTAATAAGAGACATAAATCAGGGTCAAATGCACTAGCATATGAAATTTGAGCAGAGGCTTCTAAGGGCTTAATCTTTGCAGGGATCTTGTTATACATTTTATTGAATCTTTTGGAGAAGTCAGAGACAGACTCTCCATCCATTTTTTTCAGAGCCCAAAACTCTGTCATGTAATACATATAATCCTTCCTGTCCCCCCATTGTCTCAGGAAAACACTATCCAGAGCCTCAATTCCAGCAATAGATCCGGGGGCTAGTCCTCTAAACCATTTCCTAACCTCGCCCTCCAGGCTCTGGACAAAGACTCTCATCCAGACATCTTCATTTTCAATATTTAGGTTGTCTGCATAACTGTAAAAAGAATCCAAGTGCTCCTCAATAGTTATGTCTCCCTCCCCGCTGAACTTGGGCATGTACTTCAAGTAGTCTCCAGCAGGGAGAGGATTCATAGGATGTGGTAAGATCAGAGGAGCATATCTAGTAGCAACTATGGCATCCATTCTATTCAGAGGGGGATTAGCACCAGCCATAGTAATATTAGGTGGAGGATAACTAGGAGGAGCAGGGGTGTGGACGGGAGAAGTCGGAAAAGTGCTTCTTGGAGGAGACAACGGAGAAAACAGAGAGAGAGCTAAGGGACCTAAATGTGCAAATGCTTCCCTCCATGCAATAGTATCAATAAGAGGAGGGGTGGTGAAACCTTCAGAGGCTTGAGGTCTGTGTTGAGGCACAAATTCCAGGGAGGGGGGAGTGACAAGAATCTCTCCTTCTGTTACCAGACCAGGAGGAGAAAACTCAGCAAGAACACTCCCGAAATTCAGAAAACGGGAAACCTCAGAGGAAGGATGACTAGGAAGATGAGAATAAGAAAATGGAGTTCTCACAGAAGGGGAAGGGGCATTACCTATTTCGACGATGGAAACTTCTTTCGCAGAGCCCTTTCCCTTTCTACGCACTACTTCCGAGTTAGCTTCTGGTGTAGCTAAAGACAAGTGTGGATTAGACCTCGTGTGTCTACCCCTCGAAGCCACAATGATAGATCAGGTTCTCCCTAGCGGAGTCGTCACAATGGAGTCGCCAGGTGCACAGTAGCAATCTTCAAGTTTTGATATCTTATGCACCTTCAGAATCAGTTAATCTTTGTCGTTCAAATCCGGGGAAAATGTTCAACTTCGTCCCCGGCAACGGCGCCAGAAATGTTGGAGTCAGAAGTCACTCCTGGATTGCTTGCAGGAGAAGAGCCCGACGCCCATCAGTTTAATGTCATGATTTGTTTTAAAGGGGTGATCAGATGGAAGAACACTTGGAACAATCTCGTCTCAACTCTGAAACCAGGCTAGGTATGCATGACGAGTGAGGTCTTGATAAACTTCAAACAGTGAGTCGTATTAAGGGTGAGTAGGGGGAAGACTTGTATGAGAAAAGTGCGAAGGTCTATCATAAACACCAGGTTCATGACAGACTAAAAGAGAAAACATCTGAACGCAAGATCCTCTTACATTCAAACAAAAAGACCAGAGAATACAATAATGTCACAACAAATCCTTTATCATAACATCATTGTAACAATCCACGCGAATCCTTCGATTATGAACTCTCTGATATAAGACGAAAACATAGATGGGAAAGGGAAACTGTTTGTCATAAAACAAGAAATCTCAAACACAGAGGCACCACCCGGAGAACTAGAATGGTCGCTGAAACTTTACAGTCGGGAGTTGAGCTCTACCATCAATCTCTACAAAAATGGCGAAAACTCCTTCATATACTCAGAACAACAATCAACAACGAAATAAAGACACTGCATTGAAGGCTTTGCGTCTGCATGGCTTTCTGACAGTCAACCTCTGAAGGGTCGTACAACTTAAGTCAGATGAAATCTAATTCTTTGACAGTTCCAACGACGAATCGATGTGCCTTTAATTCATGGTCGTTCTTTCCCATTATGGCAGAGACGATGTCTAACCACCACCAACTGCTTCAATAACTTCTTTCTTGGGATTGAGGACAATCTGGCCAACTCGGCATTCTGGGATATGGAAGGCTCCTGCGCTGCCACCTGGAATAACTGACTGGCTTGACGAATAGGCGTGGAGGCCAACACGGAAGGAGGGACATGGGACCGGAGTGATGGCGTCGAAACTGTGAGAACGCAAAAGAAGTGGCGAGCTGTGAAAAGGGCGATAGAGGAGGGCACATGGCGGAAGACGATAGGTAGAAGGAGGGGGGAGATGAAAGATAATGGACTTGCTTTTTGGTGGGAGGCTGACGTGGAAAGGAGTAGGACACATGGAAAGCGACGAGTGGATGATGAGAAGGAGGGAGGACCACGCGGACCAAAGAGGGGAGGCGGGTGGATGACACACGGTAGTAGGAGAAAGGTGGAAAGGAAGATGACATGATAGGAGGAGGGCCCACACAGACTAAACAAAGAGCAGCTGGGAATGATAGGATTGCGTGAGCACCGTTGATCCGGGCGCTATGATCTCGGTCGTCGGAAAGCTGCGTCGGCGATTCTGGACCCCCCCCCCCTCCGCTTAAAGGTAGAAAGGTAGGGGGGGTCCAAAATTGTCTTTATCGTCGTTGATCCGGGTGCGCTGATCTGGACCGTTGGAGAGGTGCTCCCCTGATTCTGGACCCCCCCCCCACTTAAAGGTAGAAAGGCAAGGGGGGTCTGGAATTCCATATGCGTCGTTGATCCGGGCACGTGAATTGATGCCGCTCGAACTTGCTCGTTACTTACCACGGGCGCATTATCACCCAAAACTTAGGACAAGTGGGTTTTTAACCCATTCTTTAGCATTCTAACCCCCTTACAAGAAATATCGTTAACAATAACGATCAAAAGTTTTTACAAAAAGTTTTTGTCCAAGGACCAAAATCTCAAAATGTGAAGCTCATAGCTTATACAAAATAGCGTCATGGGTGACGCTCATGATAACACACAACTGCCCGGGCCACCCTATGAAGAAGTCAACTAATAGACTCTGGAACACCCATAGTATGGCGCTGATAACGTCTAGGGATCTCCCCAATAGCCATATCTGGGATGTCAACAGTCAACCCCGCCAAGTTATGCTCCACTACCTCATAGTCTTCGGCATCCCATCATGCCACTGGAGCCACCTCTCCTCGTCGTTGAATAAGAGAAGTTCCTGGAGGTCGATATGGCCCCACATTTGTATCATCAAAAAGAGTTTTTTTGATTAGTTCTTGGACAAACATAAAAAAAAATATATATGATAAAACTTGCAAAAATAATTAAAAAGAACAAAATGTGTACTTCTTACCTAGGTCACCCCACTGAGCATCCTCAAGCAGGGCCAAATCCGGATCCCCTTGTAAATCCAAACCAACATATGCATAGTTGTCAATCATCAGCATCTGGGGCCTTAACTAGCCGAAAAATGAATCATTGTACTTGATTATAGGCCCAACTACGTCACGATCCATGAGGGTGCACCACCTCAGCATCCTCAGATCCTGTGGGGCCGGTAAACCCCAGTCAACCTGTAATCACAGCAGTGGAACCCTCTTGAGGAATAAGGACACCAAAAGTGATCCGTACCCAAACTGCTTCAAGTTTCCCCTTCTGCACTTCGTCAATTGCCTCTTCATACTGCGGAGAACTGCATCCGACTAGTTGAAGACCCAGGGCTCTGTGCACTCTATGGTGTATTGGAAGTAACTCTAGAGAGCCATGTGTGGATATGCGCTCCCGACCATGCATGCTATAGTGAACAAGATGGTTCGCAGGGTCAATTTTTGGACCCCCCAAATAAAAACCTTGCCCTTGCTTCTTTTTGCCTCAGGTACACAATACTGGTGACAATACTCACTCATAGGGAGTCCTCCACCTCGAAAACCGGTCAAACTAGCATGGTATCCACACCGTGATAATCCCGTTAGAAAATAGATATCCTCGATATCTAAGGTCAACGTGTGGACTCCCACGTGAAACAACTATTGGTCCATGTCCCACATATGAACCAGGTATTCCAACAATCTGAGTCGAGCCCTCATGCCCGGAATTCTGAAGAATTTCAAGAGCCCACAGTCCCGGAGGGCAGCGATGGTACTCGGGTCATTCTCGAAAATGGTATCCTACTCCTCATGTTCTCTTTCTCGCTACTCGAACATTGTGATGATCAAACACCTGCACAAGAGCCAGGAGAGAAAGGTCAACAACTTTTTTCAAAACTTGGCACATTTTTTATTGAGCAAAAATAAAATTTAAATTTCATTTTTTGACCCCCGTAGGTGCCCCTTTAGCAGAGTGCAAGATTCTCATAGGTGCCCTTAAGGCCTCCTATGAGAATCCTAGATTCTCGCAGGTCCCACATAGCCAGCCTACGAGAACGCTTGGGCACAGGTTATGGCCCTAAAATGAACCTAAAACTCTGAAAATTGCCAATGAAAACTAAACATAAACCATGAAAAGGTAGAAGATCAAGAGCTTACCTCGTTGCCAGACACGATTTTCCAAATGGTTGCTTGTGCCTCCCGCAATCGAGCAACGAAATTCGGGGGAAAATGAGGTGTATTGGGAAAATTTCTTGGCAAAATCACAATGAAAATGGTAAAATCCCTTTTTACCCATATTTATTCACTCTTTACCATTTTTGTTGGTTTTTATATTGTTTTGTCTATAAAACCTAATGCCTAATAGTCCTATGAGTGTGACGTTTTGAAGATATAGAAACTTTGAAGTCCACACGAAGGAGTACGAATGTTTTTTCTTTTTGTCGCATCTACGACTGCTTTTTAGGGTTTTTAGAAAAACTTTGAGCTCAATCTTCGTTCGTTCTCGCACTTGAAAATACATGAGAACGTAACCGAGTATACTTTTCTCATCTTTTCATACTTGTCATGGTCACACGAAAATGACGAATGCAAAGGAGTATCCTTTAAGCTCTTTTTACACTCCATAAAAACGAAAATATGGTCGAGCGACCTTGTTCTGTTCACGCTCGTAAAAGTATCTGAACAAAACGTTCAATGGGGGATGGTTTATCACTTTTTCAGTCCTGTCAAACTATTTTACGAAAAAGGAACTGAGAGATTTCTCTTTAAGTTTTTTTCAGACTCTCAAAACATGAAAAACCCGCGATTTTTCTATCCTTGGACTCATTAAACAAACATTGACAGACCCATAATGGGACCGAACCACTCTTTCCTAGGGTTCGTTAAACATACTCTGAGGGACTCATCCAAAGGATGAGCTTACATAAAAAAGCATATGTTATCCTCCTCAAGCTTGCGTAAAAATAAAGAGGTACTCGCCAGAAATGGTGGGGGAAATTTTGGGAAAGGGATGTGTTTTCGTATTCATATTAATGGAAGTAAGCGTCGCTCTTGAACATGACACCCCCTATTCATCATTTGAATCCGTTTTGGGAAATCCATTTGTCTCTCATTCGACTTGCTACAAGGTCATATCCTAGGTCATCTTTGAGTCAGTACTGCCAAGTCCTTGGTCATGTCATTCATATGTTCAAGAGAAGTTCATCCAAACCCTCTATTGAGTCGGCCATCTGCAGTTGTCCATTCTTACTATGTCGGCCTTCCCTATGTCAGTTTCAACCTATATTCATACTCGGTTTCACCCTCAAAATATGTTACTTATTTCGTTTCATTGATGGGGGATACATAAAGGCCCTCCTATGAAGAGTCTTGTTCCGTCAACTTCAACTCATTATCCATAAACGAGACTTAGAAATCATTTAGTACCTTAGAACCTGCATGCCTTAATGACAGGTTTCTTCTCTTTCGACAGGGGTTCGCATCATTGATCCCTGATCAAGAGATTCCGCTGAATGATTGACTTCAACTCATGTATTCACATTCATTCGGATTGTGCTTTGGTACCTTAGGAGTCATCAACATCAATGGTGATTTCCCTCACTCTTGTTAATAGTTTTCATCAATGACCAGTAATCAAGTGGTTTCTGCCATGTTCGACTTCAGCACATGTAATCGCATGGCTAGATTCGTACTTTTCAGTGACGGGATTGAAGACCCTGGGTCTCATCTTTTTTATCCAGGCTGCGATGGAGTATGTATAATTTGTGTCGACACATAGATCCACTTTGTATGTCATGTGGCTATGTTGTCTAAATTCAAGTCTTTTCGCATAGATCCACAATGTATTCCTAGTGGCTATGTAGCATTTCGACGACATGGATCCATGGTATATAATTGGTGTCCATGACCTACATTTATGATTTCATTCATTTGTGATATGAGTATGGGAATGCCTACCTCAGTATTGGTATTATATTCTGCACATGCTTGGTTGTTTGTAGGTTTATGATTAGGTGTGCTCCTGGTTTCTAACACACACACGCAGTTTACAAAGTATTTCGGTTGTCACAAGTTTTGGCCTCATACTTTGGGGGGGCATTCTGTTACACATTATTTTGGTTACTCTGGTGATGTCTCAACAATGATGTATTCAGGCTCCCAACAAAGACCTTTTTCTTGAGAAAAGTGGCTCCTGTCTTCTTCCAAAAACATATTTTTAAGATGAGTTTGCAGGCTGCCTATGGTCTAGGGTGCGAGAATACTTCATTCTCATAGGCCACCCACACTTATGGTGTGAAATTCTTGTAGTATTCTCCATATATAGGGTGCAAACCTATTTTTAATATTGGAAAGGAGAAGATGTCTAGAGTTTTCTAGAAGGGAATCTTCTAGAAAATGAGTTGGCATTCGTATGGTTGTCATTCTACTGACTTCTCAGATTTGATGGGATCATCCTCATCCATGTAACCATCTCTCCTTATCTTATATATTGAAATGTTTCTCATGGAAAATGTTAAGCAAGATTGAATGAAGAATTGGTGAAAGAATTGTGTGAAGAACCCTGCTTAGACAGAAGCTTGAAGGCTCTATTTGGTCTATCAAGAGGTTTTGGATCTTCTTCATGCAAGTACAGAGAAAGTGTGTGTGTTGGAACCAAGGCTCACTGAAAGGAAGCTGGCAACATCAAGGCAATCAATTTGTATTTTCTACTTTCAATTAATATGATACAACGACATGTCCCTTTCCCATAAAGTCACTCGTACTTTATTTTGTAATTCCTTGATCATATGCATAGGTTGACATTCAACATACTCTGCTATCTTCACTTTGGTTGGTTTGTTTTGTCTTAGACTTGTCTTCACGAGAGTACCAGAGTGAAGTGGGAACACCAGAGACCTAAGGAAGCGATATAAAGGTGTGTCACTTATTCCTTCTTATTAGTAGATTCAATGATTACAACTTAGGGAAAGAGTCATGTCCTATCTTGTTTTGTTCTAGATCTAGGTGGATCTAGGAGATCTGTTAGTGTTCACACCTACCGATTTTTATGATAACAATTACCCCTGAAGAAAATGAGTTAAACGCACATGGAAAACACTGTCATGAGTACTTTAGACTCCAATAAAAGTAGTGAAATTCTTCTTCAACAAATAAGTTCATGTATTGTTCTCATTTTCTTATTTCAAATGTGTTCAAATTGTTTCAAATAAGGATAAATGGATAAAGGTAGTCAATATGTTTCCAATAAAAAAATCAAATGGAAACTAAATCAAACCCTATCCAAATCCGACCATCTAAGAAAATGATTGTATCTGATGACCACTTGGAGGATAGGGAAAGGGATTTTTTCAACCCTACACTATATTTCACTGACCTTCACCAATTAATTCAGAGAGCCCAGGATGACACTAACAATGGTCGAAACTAATTGAACTTATGAGAATCGAACCTGGCCAGATCAATTGTTCCAAAATCTTATCACTATCCAAAATTAGTCAATTGTTGTGTTGTCAATTACTAGGTGGATAGGAAACAAATAATTTATGTACATGATTCTAGGATATTATGTGAAATAAATAAATAATCCATTTCCCAAATGCTCCAAATTCCAAACCATGTTGTATATGAAACCATGGATGATGATGAGCTTGACTCTAAGTACCAAGAATTGTCACATTCTGAAAGAGAGAATTTGTTGAGTAATATATTATCCCCATATGCCCCATTACTAACTGGTCCACCTCCTTTCAAATCCACCATCTTCCCTAAACTAACCAGGTAGTATTTTCCCATGATTTGTCAGTTTTTAGGCTATGAACATGATAGATCAGTGGATGAGAACATTTTACAAATTCTTTATGTCTTATGTCCACCAAATTCAATCAACCTCACAAAATTTGATTATTTTTAGTTCCTATAGGAAGTCATAAACTTTCAATTGTCAAATTTCCACATAATAAGTCTTTTAGGTACCAAGCCTACTTGGCGCACCTCATATTATTCAATAATTCTTCCTTTTTTGAGATATTTGGGATCAAAACAAAGGACAATTCAAGTAAAATCAAGCCAATAATTGAGTGGACTAAGGATGTGAGGAAATGAGACCAGAATAAGGGTTTCAAACTTTATGTAAACAAGTTCATGAGTGCATGCTACATTCTTCTCCATGGCACTCAACCTCCTAGGATATTTCGTAAATTTAAAAAGATATTGCAGCTGAGCAAAGATACCAAATTAAGAGATTAGTACCTGGCTAAGGATCGCACCATCATTAGAGTATATGGTTTTTAATAAGATCCATACAAGCTGCCAATTTTCCTAAATCCAAGAATATTTTCTTTGGAATACATCAGACAAAGGCTCATTTCAAACAATTTCATTTTTCCTAGCATAAGTAGGCCATCACTTTCAATCCACCTCAAGAGGTTGGCCCTTTCTTGGTCAAGATTAGATCTACTCTAGTTTTTATAGAATAAATGTTATAGTATATGGATTTAGAAAAAAGGAAGTAAATGGGTGTAAGAACCACATGGTTTGATTGCAGGGAGAAGTCCCATGTACAAGCATCTACCAAATGTTGTAGTGGAAAGAACTACTAACCTGGATTCATGGGAAGACATTAAGCATATTCTAGAGGCAGAGGACCAAAATAAAAATTGCATTGAGTTAATGGACCAATTCAATGTAATTCAGACTCCTCAAAAACAAGAATTACAACTTGGAAAGAGGACATTTTAAGACATGCATTCTAAAATGGATATTGATGATCAGTTGAGTTTACTGGAGAAGTGAAGGGTATATTGCAAATCAGAAAAGGATCAAATGAATCTAGTTCAGCCTCAAAGAGGCATGCTATCACTATTGAATATCTCGGTTCATCTCTATTGTCAACACCAGAAGTTTCATAGACCTCTAGCACTGAAGAAACCTCTGATAAGCATCTCTCAGTATTTTCACAGTATTTGGATATAAAGAGAAAAAATCAAAGGGTGAAAAAGGAAATGCATCCTCGAGCTTGGGGAGAAAACACAACAAAAAAATAATTACTATATTTTGTGGAATACCAACAAGGTATATTCAATTTGGTTGTACTATAGTCAAAGGTACTTAAGCCTCTTTTTCCTACAGATTACAAAGACACTCAAATGAGAGTAAATCTTCGGGATATCCACCTTGTGGATATGATTCAATTGCACCAGCAAACAAGTGATATGTTGTATAGAGGGGTATTGCAATAGTTTACCAGTGAGAGGAAGATGAAAAATATGGTAATCAAAATAGTGAAGCAGTTGACGTAGGAGAGGTTGGCCACTAAATCCAATAGAATTAATATTTATGAGTTGGAGAGAAATATTATTTCCCTAGGACCAAATCCTAAAAATACGATTGTTGTAGGAGAAATAATCAAAGAGAAGGATAATGAGATGAATATCCTCAAGAAAAATATAAATACTCATGATGTACAACATGTCCAGACCCCGGAGTTGTAGGCTATTCATGAGGAAAAGGAGCAATTTTACCAACAATTATTGGAAAGTAGAAATATCAAAGAATAACTACACGCTAAAATTGAAACCTTGAAAGATAATCAAACTTAGCTATTACAAGTAGAAAAGTCAGCTACAGTGAAAAATTCTCCAATAGACCCAGCAGAAGGCTTATCAAAAATCATGGTTGATTTGAGTGTGAAGGAGATCGAGTTGGAAACTGTGACAAACCAACTCAAGAAAAGATATGCCAAGGTAGTAGAACTAGAAAATCAGGTGAAGAGCAAAGATTTATGTTTGGAAAAAATAAATGTTGCAAAAGAGGAAGCTCAGAAGGAATAAAATAGAATGAAGGAAAGGGTGACAGGGAGACCAGCCATGAAAGGAGATAAACATATCATATGGGACAATATAGCTAACATAATTTTTAAGAATTTGTTTTATTTTACCCCAATGTAGGATGAGCTTTATTAAATCACCATAGTCTTGAAAGACATAAAATGAACAACAAATGAGTTGGAGAATAAACCTGATTTGGAAGCTGATATAATAAATTTCTTGAACAACAGAACTAAAGAGGAGTTGAAGGATTTGCATTTCAATGATAGAAATAACATTGTAATGGATGTTAAAAGAGTCATTACAAAAAGGATATTGTTGCAAAATGCGGAAACTAAGTATCATGAGGTTATGAGGGAAATATCTACTTTTAAGAATGTTTTTAGTGATGTCATCAAGCATCGATTACTATCATTTTGGGATACAAATGGGATTTGTATCCAATGAACAATTATTAGAATCTATTAGAAGACATGAGGAATAGTGACAACAAGTTCGCAAATCTCGATGGAACTTTGAAACGACAATATGTAGTATAATTCTTGGCAAGGGATTTTGAGTTGTTGCACAATCTAAAAATTGTTTTCCGGAAATTACCTCCCCCATTTTATGATAAATACACTAATTTGGATGAGGCAATAAGAAACTTGAATGATCATAAGTATATGATGGGCAAAGATTGGAAAATATTGTATCAAGTTGCTAAATTACCATTGGAAAGACAAGGCGAATTGAATGGCACCCGCCTAGCTCCCTAAGAGAAGATTTTGCTGAGTAATTTTTTATGTACATTAATTTTTAGCTAAGTGATATTATGATATAGTTGAATGTATTAAGCATGAAGTTTCCCCAACTGTTTTATGAAGTTGTAATAGGAATACCTTGTATGTTTTATTGTATTGTTCTTATGAATCCATCCATCCATCCCCTTAAAATTGTAGATGTTAGATATGTATGGAAATTGCAGGTGTGTTAAGACATGGGTGTGCATTTTCGCCATGCCCTGGTTTCATGCATTTGTAAGCATTTTTCCCTTTATGAATTTTTTTTCATTTACAAAGTAGTTTTTAACATTTATGCACAATAGAGGGTTTTTGGTTTCAAAATGCACAACTAAAGTATGAATATATGTAAAATGATAAAATACAATATCCTCAACTTTTATCACTCAATTTGGAGGACATATGATTCCTAGGCATGCATTTTATAGTAATCTAGTTTTACCATCCATTTTACAAAAGGTCTTGAGTTTGGGTTCTAGGTAGAAGTCCCTTTTCATTTGAAAATGCACTCTAGATAATATAGATAGATTCAAAATGTTATTAAATTCACCCCAAAACTTAGATCACTAAATTTGGAGCTATATAGAAGCATGGGCATGCATTTCCCTTAGGGCACTTTCTATTGATTTGGTCTCTCAATTTACAAGGTAATTTTTTCCTCTTTTACACAACAACCACTTTTATGTTCGCAAACACAACACTAAATATGGAGACGGGTGTAAAATAATATAAGACACCCTTAGGAACTTGAACCACTCAAATTTTAGGTGTGTTAAGACATGGGCGTGCATTTTCATAATGCTCTGGTTTCATGCATTTTTAAGGCATTTTTCCCTTTATGCATTTTTTTGCATCTACAAAGAAGTTTTTAACCTTTATGCACAGTAGAGGGTTTTTGGTTTCAAAATGCACAATTAAAGTATGAAAATATGTAAAATGATAAAATAAAAACTCCGCAACTTTTATCACTCATTTTGGAATTCATATGATTCCTAAGCATGCATTTTATAGTAATTTAGTTTTACCATCCATTTTACAAATTATCTTGAATTTGGGTTCCAGGTGAAAGTCTTTTTTCATTTGAAAATGCACTCTTGATGATATAGATAGATTCAGAATGTTATTAAATTTACCCCAAAACTTAGATGACTAAATTTAGAGCTATATAGAAGCATGGGCATGCATTTCTATTAGGGCACTTTCTATTGATTTGGTCTCTCAATTTACAAGGTAGATTTTGCCTCTTTTACACAACAACCAATTTTGTGTTCGCAAACACAACACTAAATATGTAGACATGTGTAAAATAATCTAAGTCACACTCAAAAACATGAATCACTCAAATTGCAGGTGTGTTAGGACATGGGCATGCATGTTTCATCATGCCTCGGTTTCATGCATTTTTAAGCATTTTTCTCGTTATGCTTTTTTTTTGCAATTACAACAGAGTTATGTTTTTAGACAACTTATTTTTTATCTTTAACATTCATTTTATTATCGCATGCTTCTCATATTATAATGTAAAATTTTAATATGTAATGCTTCTTATATTGTGGCAGGGTGATTGTGGGAAGGCACCAACCTCGAAGTAGGTAAGCGACTAACAATATCCATATCCATTTAAAGTGAATTTTATTATTGTTTTTATAATTGAATTAATTTTTTTTTTTTGTTTATATATGTAGTTTTCGACACCTAATGTACTTGAAAATGTTGGAAACTATGAGGACATGTTTGAATTGGACCCAATTGAGACAATTAAAAAGGTTGTGAGAAAAAAAAAACATCAAACTTACAGAGTTGTTTACGCGTGAACCAATGAAGGAGATCCCATAGAGATGCAGAGTTTTAATGGAGGAAATAAAATGATCTGCAGTAAGAGACATCTTTTAAAAGGGTTATTTATCACATATGTTCATTTATGAATTTTGTTTTGCTATTTTTATATGATTTGAATAAAATATGTTTTCTTTTTATAGGAATTATTCAAAAAACTTCAACAACATGCTCATGAGGATCGTGTTGGTAGAAATAATGCTCAAACACCACAACGTCCTACCAAAAGCCACATACTTGTGAGGATATTTGTCTCTCTTCTTGTGGCTGATAGCCCCATGATTTAGAAGACTGAACCTTTTGTGGCCTATGACACAATGTTGGCGCAGTGCACGCCAGACTAAGCACCTGATGGTGGAGATGAGGCAATTGGTGATTTTATAAATAGTTTTCCTAGATCACCATATGTTACGAGTAAAGGAACATTGCTAGTTACCTTTTGGTGGACGAGAACATTGTTCCGATCAAGATACAAAAAATCTCAAGTATTTATTAATGTCTTAATTATTTCGTATTATCTAATTGAAACATACATCTTTGCATTTATTTTAAATTATTGATCATATTGTTCTGCAAGAAACAACAACTTTTTAAATCATATGAATGACAAGGCCTTAGATATTTTTGGGCCCACCTTATGGACACGGTGGAATGCTCAGAATCTCAGTTTGAAGAAGGACCTTATTGACCACTTGGTCAACCTATTTGATTCCTTCAATAAAATTGGAGTCACATTATTGGTCGGTACATGTTTGAAATATGCGAGGGACCAATATAGGGTTCATTTGCAAAGAAAACCTAGGTATGAGTGTCCTCCAATGAATCCCAAGTTTGATTTGAAGAATCTATTGGAGCATGCAAAGGAGAAGACAATGAAAAAAGAAGGAAAGACGCCACCTGGACTAGGAAGGTATATCATATTTTGAATTTAATATGATGAATTTTTGTTAGTTCTATATTAAAGTTGTGATATACAACATATTGGAAACTTTTTCTAGGCTCCCAGACATGTCAAAAGCAACCAAGACAAGACTAGAAAAACATGGGCAAAACAAACTTGGCCAAGGTGGTTATGTGAAACTAAAAGTATGAATTGTAAGTACCAAATAATTAAACCATATCATTCCTATCATTATCCAACGTTTATTGAATTGCATCCAATAAGACAAATTTTAGATCTTGTGCAATGCAGGGAGCTCAATTCAAAATTGTGACCATAGAAGAAGACCTCCAACTCGGTTTCAAGTGTGTCTTTCAAATCGTGGTTGAATGCCAAAAAAGCATGGGGAAAACACAATATTCCCCTTCGAATGATATTGTATGTAAAATCAATAGAATTTAACTATTGATTACTTATAAAATCTATTCACGGTTGATTTCACCCATAAATGAATGCTCCTTTTTGTTTTAAGAAAGAGAACAACAACAATAATGAGGCCATCAGTGGATGACATCCCAATGAAAGTGGAGTGCAATCCAATGATGTTGGTATGTAGCCTGGCCATGACGGTGGAGTGCAGCCCAATGGTGGTGTGTAGCCCGAACATGATGGTGGAGTACAACTCGATGGTGGTGGTGTGCAACCCGACCATTATGGTATTATGGCTACAAATCAGAAGTATGGATTAATAAAATTATTAATATTTAATCGCAGATGGTTTACTTATAAATTTTCTTGTTTTGATGGTAGAGAATGTAGCTGAGAATACTTGGTGAGATAAGGAACACATGGTAGTCGAACCAATGGTCTTGACCAGTCAACCTAGTAAACAATATCGTAATGATATTTTCATTAATGAACTACTTCTGTGAATAATAACTAACCATGTCAATTTAACCCTTTTTGTTATTGTAGTCAAGGTCCCTCAATAGAGGCCTACATACCGTGGAGAGTACCTGATTAGACGTATAATGCATCAAAGCATGCATATTGAATCAACACCAACGGAGGACCCAACTATTGAAGCAGATCAAGACATGGATGAGCCAATCAACAGATTTCTGAAAACCAAAAAACATAAAAAGAAATGATTGTATATATTATGAGAAACATGTATAATGGAAACATATTTTGATGATAAAATATATTAATATATACTATTTGTTTCTACCTTCTTATGGATGTACGTTATGAGAAACATGTATAATGGAAACATATTTTGATGATAAAATATATTAATATATATTATTTGTTGCTACCTTCTTATGGATGTATGCTATATGTTTTGTATGTACAAAACCACATAGTTGCACACACATTCTTTTTTTCATTTACCTTTAAATTTTGTTTTGCTACTTTCTATGCATGAATCATACTATTCTACTTTCAATTATTTGCTATTAAATAGATTGGGTATGGGGAATTGAGAGTAATGCGGGGGGAGGGGAAAAATGAACTTCCACCTTCACGTGGTTAGCCTTGTTCAATATAGAATAAATTTTTCTTGAAACCAAGAAAATCTCATTCATGTATTACACTTTAGTCTTTTGAGAGTCTCCTACATGTTGATATGTATGTTTATTTATTTAATTATTATTCTTTGATTATTTCTATAGGTATTCTGAAGGATGAGGTTAGGGATATATGGTGTTGAGTTATATTTTCTCTAGATATGTGGGGTGTTCACTTCAGACTAAAAGGATCTCCAAGTTTTATTTCCTTGTATCTTTGTTTATTTCGATCTAATTTCTTATGTCTTATTTACTAATAAAATCCACATTATCACAATGGGTTGCAATGGAATCTCATTATAGTCATAAGGGTGACCAACTAGTTGACACTTGTTGCAATTGTTTGCATATTCCATAGCATATTAACATTGTGTCAACTACCATAGTCTAACATAGAGAAACTTCAAACTAGTAGTTTGTGTTCCACCACAATTCCCTCCATTCTCTTTTCCATGTGCCTCCCAAAGGATGGCTTATACTTTATGATCTAGAATGCATTAGTTTAAAATATCTATGGAAATATTATATAGGTCTCCCATGGTGAATTATATTTTTCATATTACATAACCCATCATATTCATTGTTTATGGTCATACATATTTGGTACAAAACCAAACTTGAGGAACATTGTGATTTATGTGAAATAAACTTAAACTGCTTCCACCAAAAATATACTTATATGTGGGAATTCATCTAGGTTATCCATAGTTGCCACATCTCTTCCCACATGCCTATGGGAAGAGTTGTGTATCTACCCACAAGACTGTGGGTAGATTTGTATCATATACAACTCCACCCATTGGCTTGTGGGTAGATTTGTGATGTCTCTACCCATGGGCATGTGGGAAGAGTTGCCACATATCTTCCCACAGGCCTGTGGGTAGAGTTAACATCTAAAACTCTTCCCACGGGCCTATGGGAAGAGTTTCCACATATCTTCCCACGGGCCTGTGGGAAGAGTTTCCACATCTCTTACCATGGGTCTGTGGGTAGATTTGTAGCATCTGCAACTCCACCCACGAGCTTGTGGGCAGAGTTTCCACATCTCTTCCCACGGGCCTGTGGTCACAGTTGCCACATGTCTTCCCACGGGCCTATGGGTAGAGTTGTCACATCTCTTCCCATGGGTATGTGGGCAGAAATTACTATTTAAAAGTAAAACAAGTATTTTTCCCAATCAGTTAATCCATTTTAGTCTTTCTAGAGTCTCATACATGTTGATATGTCTGTTTATTTATTTAATTATTATTTAATCATATAACCTTGTATTCTCTCATGATTTTTGTAGGTCTTCGCAATGGAAATGAAACTAACAACTAGAATATGTTTGATGTGGTTGTACAAGCTATGATCTAGGTGGATATCGATGGCCACCCACCTATTTCAACTAGCTCATCTTGGTAGGTTTTCAGTTTGGCAGTTTTTTCCTAGTTTTCGGGTCCTGAACTTTCGGGGCCATTTTGAGGTCCTAAACAACATTTTTAGGGCTTGCCACAATCAAAATATAGACAAAGTTATATTTTGATGACATAATGTGTAGTCCTCAGGTAGACCTTTCCAACAGGCTATCGTGTGCCTAAAATGGAGATCATATGAAAAAGTTACGACCCCAAGAAGTTGATGTACCAACTTACCCCAACGGGGCCCACATGAGTCTTGGCGCTTCATCTCTTAGGGTTAGGCTTTTGGATGTATAGGGTTTTGGAATTCATGTTTATTGTAAAAATAATTTTAGAGCCTCATTGTACTCATATTCTTTTGAATGAGTGCAGTCGTCACATCTCTTCTCATAGATAAGCCGCCACCATTCTAGCAAGCTTGTTTGCAGTTTGCATTTTATAGTTTCAACATATTTCTTTATTGAATAAAATCCATTTTTACCGTATCTTTGTTATTGTTCATTGTGTCTCTATTTTAATAATAATAATAATCTATGTTCATTTCATTATGCTCATAAAATCTAGATCAGTGGTATCAGAGTGGGCTATTGCTTGTCATTCTTAGTGCATGTTCCCGACGAGGTCAGGGTACAAAGAATTGGGTAGAGATTGTTTCTCTTGAGGAAAAGAGATATCGCACGTCCAAGCAACCTTCCATGGTGGGAGAAAAGAAAGATGATGGGACAAGAAATCATTTCAAATTGTTTCTTGAGGAATCCCTCGCGCAACAGATGAACGATATGATGGATAATTTTGCACAAATCCTTCAACAGTTACCAACAGGTGACGCATTTTCCTCGAGTGGAAGCTCTACCCCCTTCAAGGTACATATAAACTTTGATATTCCTATATTTTAAGGTCGGATAGATGTAGATGTTGTAGAAAAATGGTTGAATCTGCTAGAAGGGTATTTTTTTCCATAACTTTTAGAATAGAGAAAATATTACTTTTGCACTCCTCAAAGTCATCCCCCATGTCAAATATTGGTGGGAGACTTTCTACAAGCAAAAGGAAACATAGGAACCCTAATTATTTACAGTCGCACTCACCTAGGATTCCTTCAAGTATGTTATTAAGGAAAAATACTACCCTATTGGAAGTTATGACGACCTGTATACAAAATGGACCACACTACGACAAGAAAGGGACCAAGCAGTGTCAGAGTTCAAAAATATATTCCATACCTTGTGCACCAAGTTGGGTATCAAATATTATGAGTGACATATGGTTCTTAAGTACCGCGGCGATATGCATAGATACATCCAGGAAGAAATGGAGTTTTTGGACATGTCATCCTTAGGAACGACCTATCGATATGTCGTAAAAATGAAGTAGAAGATTAAACAAATGACGTTGCAGTTTGGGTCTGGGAACCCGTCAGAGTAGAAGTAGGGAAAGGGAAGACCCAACTCATAGAAAAAAGGATAGAGAAACGATTGAAATCCTCAAGACAACCAGTCCAATACATAAACAAAGAAGGATAATGGAAAGATGAAGAAATATACCTGGAAGTGGTGCGACTTCCATAAGAGCCCCTGGCATAACATTGGTTATTGTCGCTCAAAGAAGTCATTGGTGGTTGAGGTGAAAGCCCTTGAATCAAATGTGGGTTCCAACTCTGATTCAGAACTAGGAAATGGAATATGTATCATTGACATGGAACCCAATGCCATTGTTGCTACCACCAAGATCCATCCTGGTGAACCTAATGAGCCAGAGGAAGGTGAGTGCCTCTTTCATTCACAGATGTGGGAGAATGACCCTCAACTACACTTCATAGTTGATAGTGGTAGCCAAAAGAGCCTCATATCAATGGAGTTCATCAAGCGATTGGCCCTACCGACAACGTTGCACCTGCAGCCCTACATCATCGAATGGCCCTGCCAAGGAAGCGATCTTTGCGTCAGCCAACAGTGTTGTTTTTTCTATGACATCAAGCCCTTCAAAGATAAGGTATCATTTCATGTTGCTCCCCTTGAATTTTGTGATGTTATTTTGGGCCAAACTTATTTATGGAAACGTCATGTTGTATATGAGTCTAGGCCTCGTAGTGTTATTATTACTTTGGACAGGAAATTGTACAAGATACCCGAGGCAGTCCCACCTAGTGCCATTTCCTTGATCTCTGTGAATCAATGCAGGAAGATCATCTCTTAGGCTGGGAAGTTTGTATTCTTCGTTATTCTCTCTCAGAGTGAGAGAAATATTGTAGCCACATCCATGTCCTTCGCGGCCGACCTCTCAATGTAGCACAATCAAGTGGATAAGGTCATGGAATAATACAAAGACATTTTCTCCTCACCTATTGGGGTACCTCTGCACTGTCAGGTCAAGCATTCCATCGATATGACCCTCGGTGCATCATTGCCCAATGGTCCAGTCTATCACCTCTCTCTATTAGAAAATGATGAGATCAAGCATCAGATCCAAGAACTTCTCTAAAAGGGTCACATCCATCCCAGCTCATCACCTTGTGGAAGCCCAAGTGTGCTTGTGCAGAAGAAATACGCGACTTGGTGGCTCTACATTGATTATCAGACCCTAAATAAAATCACAGTCAAGAACCGATATCTGATTCCCCGAATCGACGATCTCCTTCATTAGCTCAATGGGGGAAAATACTTCAGTAAGATTGATCTAATGTTTGGCTACCATAAGGTCCCAATAGAGAATATAGATGTATGGAAGACTACCTTCAAGTCAAAAGAAGTTCTTTTTGAATGGATGGTCATGCCCTTTGGTTTGAAAAATTCCCCCGAAAATTTCATGAGGATGATGGATGATATCTTGTGGCCTTTCACCAATTATTTTTTAGTGTTGTATCTAGATGACATCCTCATCTACCATGCTCACTCAACTTCAAATCTTCTATGGCAACACACGCTATATGCCAACTTGGAAAAATGCTTCTTCGGCATGGACAGGGTCCAGTATCTAGGCTACATTGTTGATGAACATGGTGTGCATGTGTATCCAACCAAGATCTAGGTCATTTGTGATTGGCCAACCCCAACCATGCTCACTCAACTTCAAATATTCTTATGCTTTGCCAATTTCTATCATAGGTTCATGTTGGGATTCTCCCATGTTGCATGGGCCCTCAGCTAAGTAACCAGGGGTGGTGGTGATCTAGATTTTATGAGCAGAACGAAATGAATACAGATTATTACCAGATTATTAACATAGAATAACAGAGATACAGTAAAACTGGTTTTCTATTCAATAAGGAAATAAGATGAAACTGTAAAATGCAGCGGAAAACAAGCTTGTTTGAATGGTGGCGGCTTATCTCTGAGAAGAGATGTGATGGGTGCGCTCATTCATAAGAAGATGATTACAATGAGGATCTAAAGTCCTTTTTACAATAAAAAGGACTTTCAAAAACCCTAAACATCCAAAAACCTAACCCTAGGAGATGAAGCGCCAAAAGTCATCTGGGCCCCGTTTGGGTAAGTCAGTACATCAACTTCCCGGGGTCGTAACTTTTGCATATGATCTCCGTTTTAGGTGTATTATAGCCCATTGGAAAGACCTATCTGAGGACTACAATAGTTGCTTCAATTTCAACATACCCGAAAAAACATCGTTTAGGGCCTCAAAACGACTCTGGAAGTTCAGGACCCGAAAAACTGCTAAAAATAGTAAATTATCAAAATTTCTAGAAATCTGTTTTGAGCCAACTGGAAAAGTTGCGTGGCCACCAATATGCACCTATATCAATCCTCCATCCATAGGAAGAAATGGTCTCCATTGTGTTGAGTTCCCCCATCAGATGAGGAAATTTCTACTGAATTTCACCCCGGCTGAGCCACTTGCCTTGGTGCAGGAGCTGCCCTGCTTTGACGACTCGATAAAGAAGAATCCTTTGTTGTCGAGTGCCCTTGATCTGTGTGTCCACAATATAATCACTGGATTCCTATTGTATGCAGTCGGGGTTTAGCTCTATTGGTGTCAGCTATTCTGCTACGTCTAAGGTGTCCAATAATGGTGGGAAATAAGGCTGAAGGAGGTCCACGTTGAACACTGGGTGTAGGCCAAGGAAAGGAGGAATGTTGAGCACAAAATCATTATCCCCCACAACCTTGGTGATGGTATATGACCCATAACAGAGTGGGTGAAGCTTCCTATTGGGTCCTGTAAGGCGTTCTTTCTACAAGTGCAACCAAACTTTGTCACCCACCTGGAACTTATGTGGAACCCAATGTTGATCATGGCACTGCTTGTACTTGTCATTGGACTTCTGTAGGATATCCCGAACCTATTGGCAGATGTGTTGGATCCTCTCAATGAACCGAGTGGCTTTGTCATCCTCAGTTGGAGCAGAAGAGGAGTCGGTCGAGGTGACCACAAGGGGAAGTGCAACATCTATGGGACCCAATGGTTGGAATCCCAACCCCACCTGAAAGGAGTTGTGGTCGATTGAGATATGAAGGGCTTGATTGTAGCTATGTTGGACATAGGGAAGACTCTCATCCCATGTGCAAGGGTTCTTGGAATTATACATGCGTAGGATATGCATGATCATTCGATTTATGACCTCGATTTGGTCATCTGTATAGGGGTGGAAGGTCATGGATTTGGTTAGCTTGGTGTCCAGTAGTGACCAGAGGCTCGACCAGAATTTGTTGAGAAATCGACTGTCCCGATCTGAGACAATGGTTTGTGGGATTCCAAAATGTACCTAGACTCATTCAAAGAAGAGCTTGGCAGTGGCTTCTGATGTGATGCTCTTCTTGCAAGAAACCATAATCGCCATCTTAGAAAAGCAATCGAAAACCAAAAAAACATAGTCATTTCCCCGCTTGGTGGATGGGAGGCCCGACATGTAGTCCATTGAGATGGATTCCCATGGTATGTCAAGAGTAGGAAGAGGGGTGTATAGGCCCTATTTCTTAGTGGTTGGTTTGGCAATAGCACAGGCAGTGGAAGACCTGATATACTTGCTAACCTCCTGTCACAGTTTCAGCCAGTAGAAATGTTTTTGTAGCATTTCCACTATCTTTTCGATGCCGAAGTGTCATGCCACCTGGATATAGTGGGCTTCCTAGATCATATTCACTCACTCACTTGAGGGAACACATATATGGCCCAACCGAGACAACAAGCCATCCTGAAGATGGAAATTATAGACAACTGCCTTTGCATCCAACATTTGGTAGGTGGTGGCGAAGTCCAGGTCTGTCTCATTGAGTTGGGGCCATCTAGAGGTCTTATGGCCGCATGATTCTAGCACTGTGGTGAGTGTCACAACTGGTGGTCTGTTGAGGAAATCAACGACTTGGTTGGTGCTTCCTGTTTTATACTTGATGTTGAGGTGGAGTTGCTGCAAGTATGTGGACCACTTTTTATGGAGGTCATTCTGCAATTTTCCTTGTGTCTGCATGAACTGCAGTGGCTTATGATCAGTGTGGATGACTATCTTCCTCCCAAGAATGTAATGTCTCCACTGGCAGAAGGCATTCACAATGGAGTACATTTCTTTGTCATAATTAGGGTAGTTACAGACAACATCTGATAATGTCACACTATGATAGGCAACGGGGTGGTCATGTTGCGTGAGAATGACACCCACAACATAGTCTAAAGAATTAGTCTCAATTTGAAAGGGTCGTTGCAGGTCTGGTAGTGAAAGTACCGAGGCTGAGCATAAGTGCTAATTCAAATCATCAAATGCTTGTTGTTGGGGCCAGCCCCACGCAAATTTGTCCTTACCACCACCCCTGGTTATTTGGCTGAGGGCCCATGCAATATGGGAGAATCCCAACACAAACCTACGGTAGAAATTGGCAAGGCCCAAGAAGCTTCGAAGCTCAGTGAGTGTGGTTGGGGTTGGACAGTCATGGATGACTTGGATCTTGGCTAGATCCGCATGTACGCCATGTTGATCAATGATGTAGCCTAGGTAATGGACCCTGTCCATGCCGAAGGAGCATTTTTCCAAGTTGGCGTATAGCTTGTGCTGCTGCAGGGTGTGCATAACCTGTTGAATATGCTGCAAGTGTTCGGCCCAAGTCTTGTTGTAAATGAGAATGTCATCAAGATACACCACTAAAAAATTATTGGTGAATGGTCATAGTATATCATCCATCATCCTCATGAAAGTGGTTGGAGCATTTGTCAGACCAAAGGGCATGACCAACCATTCAAAAAGGCCTTCCTTTGACTTGAAGGTGGTCTTCCATACATCTGTCAATTCTATCGGGACCTGGTGGTAGCCAGACTTCAGATGAATCTTACTAAAGTATTTGGCCCCCATGAGTTTATCAAGGAGGTCGTCAATTCGGGGAATTGGGTACCGGTTTCTGACTGTGATTTTATTCAGAGCCCGATAATCAATGCAAAGTCGCTAGGTTCCATCTTTCTTCTGTACCGGCACGATTGGGCTCCTGCAAGGTGATGAGCTAGGATGGATGTGCCCCTCATGGAGAAATTCTTGGATCTGTTGCTTGATATCCTCATTCAATAACAGAGAGCGGTGATAGACTGTCCCATTGGGAAATGGTGTGTCGTGTGTCAGATCGATGGGGTGCTTGACCTGGAAGTGCAGAGGTACCCTGGTAGGTGAGGAGAAGATATCTGATTATTCTTCCACGACATTATCTACTTGCTTCTGTTGTGTGGAGAGGTTGGCTGCATTTCTTATCAAAGATCAAGGAAATAGCACTAGGTGGGACAACCTCGAGTATCCTATACAATTTCCTGTTCAAAGTAATAATATCACTATGAGGCCTAGACTCATATACAATATGACATTTCCATAAATAAGGTTGGCCTAAAATAACATCACAAACTTCAAGAGGAGAAACATCACACAATACCTCATCTTTGAAGGGCTTGATGTTGTACGACAGTCGACATTATTGGTTGACGCGGAGATCGCTTCCTTGGTAGAGCCATCCAATGGTGTAGGGTTGTGGGTGCGACAATGTCGGCAGGGCTAGCCACTTGACGACCTCTGCTGAGATGAGGTTCTTCTAGCTACCACTATCAACGATGAAGTGCAATGGGGTTCCTTTCACCCACATCTATGAATGGAAGAGGCACTCTCCTTCTTCTGGCTCATCTGGTTCACCATGTTGGAGCTTGGTGGTAGCAATGGTGGCATTGGTTTCCGCATCAATGATCCATCTTCCCCTTTCTGGTTCTGACTCAGAGTCAGAAACCACATCTTATTCAAAGGCTTTCACTTTGGCCACCAACATCTGCTTTGAGTGATAATCAACAGTGTAATGCCAAGGGCTCTTATGGAAGTCGCACCACTTCCCAATATCTTTCTTTGTCTTTCTAGTGTCCTTCTTTGCTTGCGGCTTGGACTGGTTGTCCTGATACTATCCATATTTTCTCTTTCCTTTGTTCTATGGGTTGGGGCCACCCTTTCCTGGATTTTGTTGTGAGGGGTTCCTCAACCCAAATTGTCGCGTCTTTTGTTTGAGCTTCTACTCAATTTTGATGGCATATCGGTAGGTCGTTCCCAAGGATGAGATGTCCAGAAATTCCATTTCGGTCTGGATGTATCTATGTAGAGTACCGTGATACTTGAGAACCATATGTCTCTCTGAATATTTGATACCCAGCTTGGTGCGCAAGGTATGGAAGATATTTGTGAAATCTAGCACTGCTTGGTCTCTTTCTTGCCGCAGTGTGGTCCATTTGGTATAGAAGTTGTCATAACTTCTGACAGGTTAGTATTGTTCCTTAATAGCATCCCTAAAGGATTCCCAGGTGGCCATGACTGTAAATAATGAGGGTTCGTCTGTTTCCTTTTGCTCACAGAAATTTTCCCACCAATCTTTGACATGGAGAATGGATTTGAGGAGCGTAAAAGTAATATTTTCTCTATTCGAAAAGTTATGGACAGAGAAATACCCTTCTAGGAGATTCAACCACTTATCTACAGCATCTACATCTATCTGACCTTCAAATATAGGAATATCAAATTTTATTTGTACCTTGAAGGGGGTGGTGCCTCCGCTCGAAGAAGATGTGTCGCCTGTTGGTAGTCGCTGAAGGATTTGTGCGGAATTATCCATCATCTCGTTCCTCTATTATGTGAGGGCTTCCTCAATCAAAAGTTTGAAAGTATCTCCTGTACCATCATATTTCTTTTCTCCTTCCATGAGAGGTCGCTTGGGTGTGTGAGAGATTTTGTCCTCAAGAGAAACAAGCTCGAGACCCAAATCTTTGTACTCCGACCTCATTGGGGACATGCATTAAGACGACAAGGAGTAGAACTCTTTGATACCACTGATCCAGATTTTATGAGCAGAATGAAATGACTAAATATTATTACCATATGCTTAACACATAATAATAGAGATACTGTAAAACTGGTTTTCTATTCAATAAGGAAATAAGCTGAAACTGTAAAATGCAGCAGAAAACAAGCTTGTTGGAATGGTCGCGGCTTATCTCTGAGAAGAGATGTGATGGCTATGCTCATTCACAAGAAGATTATTACAATGAGGCTCTCAAGGCATTTTTACAATAAACATGAGTTTCAAAAACCCTAAACATCCAAAAACCTAACCCTAGGAGATGAAGCACCAAAAGTCATGTGGGCCCCATTTGGGTAAGTCAGTACATCAACTTCCTGGGGTCATAACTTTTGCATACAATCTTCGTTTTAGGTGTATGATAGCCCATTGGAAAGATCTATCCGAGGAATACAACAGTTGCACAAAATTTCATGGAAAAAATTTGCGACTACAACATACCCCAAAAAACATCGTTTAGGGCCTCAAAACGGCTCCAGAAGTTAAGGACCCGAAAAACTGCTAAAAATAGTAAATTATCAAAATTGCTAGAAAGTTGTTTTGAGCTAGCTGGAAAAGGTGGGTGGCCACCGATATCCACCTGGATCAGGTGGTAAAGAAAATGTTTTGTGGGGCATGTTCCAACAATAAGTGTTCGATGATTTGAAGCAACACTTGTGTTCATCCCTAGTTATTTCATTACCCGACCTGCAACATCCATTTGAGATCAAGACAGATGTTTCAGAATATTCTTTAGATGCATTTATCACTCATCATGGCCACCCCATGTCCTATCATAGTGAGACACTATAAAATTTCATTCTCAAGTACCCTACTTACAAAAACTAAATGTACTCCATTGTACAAGCTTGAAGCCAGTGGAGGAATTACATTATCAGGAAGGAGACATTCATCCATATTGATCATAAGTCATTGTCTTTCATGCAGACATAAAGCAAATTGCAGAATAACTGCCATCAGAAGTGGTCCACATACTTGCAACAGTTCCACCTCAACATCAAGTATAAGATAAAAAGTACCAACCATGTCACTAACTGCCTCAACCAACCTCTAGCCATGACACTCACAACGGTGTTATACTCTTATGTCCATGAGACCTTTGGATGGCCCCAACTCTATGAGAAAGATCTCAAATTTGCCACCACCTACTAGATACAGTTGGGCTCAAACAAATATATCACTAATTTCCATCTTCAAGAAGGGTTGTTATTCCATCTGGGCCATCTTTGCATTCCATCAAGAGAGCAAGTGAAGATGATTTGGGAATCCCACTATAGTCGGGTGGCAATATACTTCGGTGTAGAAAAGATAGTGGTCGTGTTGCAGCAACATTTCTATTGGTCGAAACTTCAATAGGATGTTAGCAAGTATATAAGGTCATGCACTTCCTACACTATTTCCAAACCGACCACTAAGAAACAAGGCATGTACACCCCTCTACCTACTTCTAACAGGCTCTGGGAATCCATCTCAATGGACTACATGTTGTTCCTTCCATCCACCAAGCGAGGAAATGACTATGTTTTTATGGTTGTCGATTGCTTTTCCAAGATGGCGATTTTGGTCACTTGCAAGAAGAGCATCACAACAAAGAAAACTTCCAAGATATTCTTGAACGGGTGTGGGTACATTTTGGGATACCACAAACTATTATTTTTGATTGGGACATCTGGTTCCTCAACACATTTTGGTCGAGCCTCTGGTCATTGTTGGGCACCAAGCTCACCAAATCCATTTCCTTCCACCCCGAGACAGATGGCCAAACTAAGGTCATCAACCAAATGATCATGCATCTCCTACGCATGTACAATTCCAAGCACCCCCACACATGGGATGAGATTTTTTCCTATGTTTAACACAGCTACAATAGATCCATACATATCTCAACCAACCACATCCCCTTTCAGGTGGGGTTGGGATTTCAACCATTGGGTCCCATGGATGTTGCACTACCCCTTGTGGCCACCCAGGAAGACTCATCCCATGCTCAAACTAAAGCTGAAAAATCCACCTGGTTCATTGAGCGGATCCAACACATCTTCCAATAGGTTCAATAAAATTTACAGAAGTCCAATGCCAAGTACAAGCAATTCCATGATCAACACCAAGTGTCGCACAAGTTTCAGGTGGGAGACACAGTTTGGTTGCACTTGTAGAACGAATGCCTTACAGGGCCTCATCAAAAGCTTCATCCAGTCCAGTATGTACCTTACACCATAACCAAGGCTATGGGTGATAATGATTTTGAGATTAACATTCCCCCCTTCCTTGCCTTGTACCTACTGTTCAATGTGGATCTTCTTCGACCATATTTTCCACCATAATTGGATACCTCGGAGATAGCAGAACAATTGATACCAATAGAGCTCAACCCTGACTTCATGGAATAGGAATCCAATGATCATATCATGGACACACAATTCAAGGGTACTCTCCAGCAAAGGATCCAGCTTTATCGGGTTTTCAAAGCAGGGAAAATCCTACACCAAGGCAAGTGGCTCACTCGGGGCCAAATTCAATAGAAATTTCCTCATATGATGGGGGAACTCAATGTAATGGAGACCATTTCTTCCTAAGTGGGTAGGATTTATCTAGGTGGATATAGGTGGACACCCACCTATTTCAACTAGCTCATCTTCGCAGCTTTTCAGTTTGGCATTTTTTTTACTAGTTTTCGGGTCGTGAACTTTTGGGGTTATTTTGAGGCCCCAAATAATGTTTTTAGGGATCGCCATAGTCAAATTGTAAACAAATTCATATTTTGATGGAATAATGTGTATTCATCGGATATAAATTTCCAACAGGCTATCGTGCACCTAAAATGGAGATCTTATGCAAAATTTATGACCACAGAATATTGATGTACCAACTTACCCCAACAGGACCCACATGACTTTTGGCGCTTCATCTCCTAGGGTTAGATTTTTGGATGTATAGGTTTTTGTCATTCATGTTTATTGTAAAAAGGCTTTCAGAGCCTCATTGTACTCATCTTCTTGTGAATGAGTGCAATCGTCACATATCTTCTCAAAGATAAGCCACCACCATTCTAGCAAGCTTGTTTTCAGTCTGCATTTTAAAGTTTAAACATATTTCTTTATTGAATAGAAGCCAGTTTTATTGTATCTTTGTTATTTTTCATTGTGCCTCAGTGTTAATAATAATAATAATCTGTGTTCATTTTGTTCTTCTCATAAAATCCGGATCAATCTCATGGCTCATTGAGATCATGGACATAGGTAGTTAGTACTCATTTTTCCATTTTAGTTAGTGTGTGTGCACAGTTGTCAAACATTCATGTATATTTCAACCATTTACTAAATTCTAGGAACAAATCACCCTAGTATGCATTATTTAGGGTTTAAAACAAATCCACAGCACTGTAAGTTGTAAATTGTAATTAACAACACCATACATGGATTTTTATTCCTAGGGCATGCATTTCTCATCATGCCCCGTTTTCATGCATTTTTTCCTTTATGCATTTTTTTGCATTAACAAGGCAAATTTTAGCATTTATGCATAGCAGAGGGTTTTTGGTTTCAAAATGCACAACTAAATTATGAATAGATGTAAAATGATAAATTCCAAATTCCACAATTGGAACCACTCAATTTGAAGATCATATGAGTCCTAGGTGTGCATTTTATAGTAAGAAAATTTTACCCTCCATTTTACAAAAAGTCTGGAATCTTGGTTTAAGGTAAAAGTCTTTAGTCTTTTTATAATGCACTCCACGTGATATATAAATATTTAGAATGTTATTAACTTCACCCCAAAATGTATATAACTCTATTTGGATTTATATAGAAGCATGGGCATGCATTTCCCTTAGTTCAAATTATTGTGGCAAAAGTATGGAATCTTGGTTCATGGTAGAAGTCCTTAGTCATTTTATAATGCACTCTGTATGATATATACATATTTATAATGTTATTAAATTCACCCAAAAACTTAGATAACTCTATTTGGAGCTATATAGAAACATGGGCGTGAGTTTCCCTTTGTTCAAAGTATTGTGGAAAAACTTGTAAATATCATTTGGTTATTTGTAATAACTTTGTTGAAGGACAAGGTTAGGGCAATGGTGCCGAGTTAGATTTTCTCTAGATATATGGGGTGTTCACTTCAGACTAAAAGGACCTACAAATTCGATTACCCTGTATCTTTGTTTGTTGTTTCAATCTAATTTCTTATGTCTTATTTACTAATAAAATCGACACTATCAAAATGGGTTGCAGTGGAATCTCATTACAGACATAAGGGTGACCGATTAGTTGACACTTGTTGCAATTGTTTGTGTATTCCATGTCTTATTAGCATTGTGTCAATGGCCATAGTCTAACATAGAGAAACTTCAACCTAGTAGTTTTTTGTTCCACCATAATTCCCTCCTATCGCATTTTCATGCGCCTCCCAAAGGATGACTTATACTTTATGATCTAGAATGCATTTGTTTAAAATATTATATAGGTTTAAAATATTATCTATGGAAATATTATATAGGTTTCACATGGTGAACTTGTATTTTTCATATTAGATAACCAATCGTATTCATTTTTTATGGTCATACATATTTTGTACATAACCCAACTTGAGGAACTTTGTGATTTATGTGAAATAACCTTGAACTGCTTCCACCCAAAATAGATTTAGATATGGTAATTCATCCAAGGTATCCATAATTGCTGCATATCTTCCCACATGCATGTGGGCAGAGCTGCCACATCTCTACCCACAATCTCATGGGAAGAGTTGTAGATATTCCCACAAGCATGTGGGTAGATTTGTAGCATATACAGTACTACCCACAGGCCTATGGGAAGAGTTGTGACATCTCTATCCACATGCCTGTGGGAAAATTTTCCACATCTCTACCCATAGGCCTATGGGTAGTGTTGTGGCATCTACAACTCTTCCCACATGCCTATGGGAAAAGTTTCCACATATCTGCCCATAGGCATGTGGAAAAAGTTTCCATGTGGTTAGAGTTTCCACATCTACGCCCACAGGTCTGTGGGTAGAGTTGAAGCATCTACAA
>ML778314.1:274142-289643 GCA_009831015.1 Picea engelmannii
GTTCATCTTCCCTGATACTAACCTAGACATATACATTTCATCTTCCAAAAGAGATCCATATATGATTCGTACATAGCCATACAAAATCAATCTAGACAAAACCTAACATAACTAGAATCGTCTTTAACCTCCAAGAAAACATATTTCTATATCTACCCCAAGACCTATCAATCAAACATCAAAACATAGACAATTGAGTAGCTTCTAGTAGAACATTGTCCTTGTATTCACATTCCCACAAGGAGCCTTGTAGCATGATGGCTTATTTTGACAACATATCCTATTTTTTATTAAAATCCATGTAGATATGGAAAAATGAGGCCTCCTCGAACATAGATTTTTTCTCCAAGCATAGTGCCATGATTGGCTCCAAAGAGTATGACTCCATCCCCACATATTTTTAGTGATCCTTGATAAGCTCCATCAAAGAATTCCCAAGGCTTTGTGAAATCAATATGGGGCTCATGCAATAACCTTTGGGATTTAATATTAATATTAATATCAAAATTGATGCCCAAAATATTTTTTTATTTTTTTTCTAAAAAAAATTTGGTCGTCGCATATCCGACAACATCTTTTATATATGCGACGGTTTTTCCATATAGACAATGGAAAGTTGTCATCAGATATCTAACGACAAATTTTATATATGCGACAGTTTTTCCATATAAACAACAGAAAGTTGTCGTCGAATATCCGACGACCACTTTTATCTATGCGGCGGTTATGCTATATAAACAACGGAAAGTTGTTGTCGCATATGCGACAACCATGTTTATCGATGTGACGATTATGCTATATAAACAACGGAAAGTGGTCATCGTCGATTCGATGACAACTTCTATTGTTTGCGTCGGTTTAGCTACATAAACAACAAAAACGTTGTCGTCGAATATGCAACGATGGCTTCTATTGATGCGTCGGTTTAACTATAAAAGTTGTTGTCGTAATATAGACGAAAATTTGGTTTGATATTGTTTTCCTATATCGTCGCTTATGCAACGTTTTCGCAAGTTCATCGCAAATGCCACGTCACCTAAACCGACGTTTCAAAAAATCTAAATTCGTCGCCATATGAATGACATAACGTCGCATAAGCATCGAAACAACCGTCACAAAATGGTCCAAATGTGATAGTGATAGAAATATTACATAGAGCTTGATGAATTTCCTCATTCTATACTGAATAGTAAACTAGTTAGTGGTCGACGTGATCTTGATCATATTCAAGGATGCTATAAAAATTTTGCAGAGACAACACCTTAAACATATCAACCTATTTATCGAACTCTTTCCTAGTTTAGGGCAAGGAGTTTGCGATTAAGTCGGGGTCTTGGAAGTCATTGGTCTTTCCGGCTAAATTTATTCTTGACATCCTTGTGAATAATTTATCTTTCTTTGATATGGCTTGTTCACACTTCACTTTTTCTTTTCAACATGCATTTAATTGACCGATCCGGTTTTTGGATGGAAGATCTTGTTGTCTTCTTTTTGTTTCTGTCATATTGTTGACAATGGTGCCAAAAGGAAGGACCGTCTTTAAATAGAAATTGTCTTCATCTTTTAACTCTGCCTGCAAATGTTCGAGAAAACTATGTGCCCTGTTTCCAAGGGAAGTGATGGTTTGTGATGTTTTCCACGCCTCGGTAACCAGTTCCATTCTTTTCTTGATATTATTCTCCACATATCCTCTACAGGATGTGAGGAGGCTGGAGGATGCTTTTAAGTTGGTTACAGGGGTGGCAGGCATGGTTATTTCCAAAGGATTGACAAGCAATGGCATAGGAATGAAAACCTCTTCCAATTCCTTGACTCGATCCTTTAGTCTGGCATTCTCGACCTTGATGCCTCCAATGGAATCATGAAGTGCATCTCTGCTCGCATTGTGAAGTTGACATATTTGGGACGGTTGCATGTTGGCAAGGTCAACCTCTGAACAATATTTTCCTTTCTTATTTTTTACATCTTTTTTTTCAATTATCAATTTTTTGGACTAGTTGTCAAAAACAATGCTCTGGAACACGAAGGATTCATCTTCATCAAAATTTTCAGTATCGGATATGTCCATTGGATGGATATGATGGATGGCGTTTCTGAGCTGATCAAGGTAGCAAAGAATTTTATCCATATCAGTGTCAATTTCCATGTTCTCACTCTAAATTTCCTGCTCTTCCACCTGTCCCACATTATTTTCTCTTCCTCTCTACTAGAAGCTTGTGAGAAATATCAATTTTAGAGTGAGGAGGGTCATTATCTCCTCCTTCATTTGAAGAACTCTGAGTTGATTTGTTGTTGTGGTGGGTCATTGGAGTGATGCTTCGAGATGTCGTACATTTTTTAGTGTTATTTTTCGATTGAACACTCTTGTCACCAAGGCCTTTCCCCTGTTCCGTGTACAATTTTGTGCAGCTTTGCACTGTGTTTAGGTCGTTGACATCAGAAGTAGGAGCGTTGCCGCCAGTGTCTACATTTTCGAGTAGGTATTTTTTGAAAAAACAATCGTCGAGGCCAAGTGTTTGTAAATGTTGTTGAAAAATATTATCGGGTTCGAACCTTCTTATGATTTCAACATATCCCAGGTTGAAGATGCTAGAATGCACTGCAAATTCATTAATTTTGTTGACATTTTTCAATATGAACTCCCCGACTTTCCAAGGCAGAGGAATGAACTATTTTTTCTTCTCCTTTTGCAATAGATGCAACCAGTAGTTGTATTGTCATGCTACTTCTGCAACAAACATTCTATCTGTAATGTGACATAGAAGGAGAGCAGGTTTTTTCATGTTGCCAAAAATTCTTATCACAGTGTAATTATCCAAATGTTCAAGTGTCCCCTTCCTGTCCCAAAAATTGGTTGCATGTTCAGATATGCGGGGAGCATCTTCTTCTAAGAAAAAAACTTTGAAAATAGACACGAAGCCATTAAAAACCTCATAAAAATAGTGGGAAGCCTTGTGCTTCCACAAGGCCTGGTACCAAAATGTTACTGGGTTGAATTCCCAGTTGACATTCTTGGACAGATACAGTTGTGGAAATTGACAACAATGTGTGATCACAAAAACTAAGTAGGACGACATATAAAATTTATTTTCCCTTTTGAAGCTTGACAATTGGGAATAGATTTCATGGGAAATTAACTTTCCCCAATAAAAAATGGCTTGTTCGTTGACTGTGGAATACAAAATATAAAGAGCCATCTAGGAAACAATTGTTGTGGACTCTTGTCCCGTTATTCTTGTAAACAACCAAGAAATTTCATGGAATGGATTTCTAAATGAACTAACCTGCAAGCTTGTGATATCTTCAGGAACTAGAATCGGGTCTTCCAATAAATGGGGCAAGAGGTCCAACCCGTTATTATGCTTTGCTAGGAACTGTTTGAAATATTCTCCTTTGAACGTCAATGTTGTCTCTAACAATCTTACCATTTGGCAGAAGACCTAAGGTGACAAAGAAACAAAAGAGAGGTCGCGTAGTGGAATAATTCTTTTGTCTGAAATAAATTTATCGGTGCACCAAGAGACCAGGTCCTCACAGTAAAAAACCTCAGGGACACAACTTTCACGAGCAATCCCAGAGGTCCAAATTACTTGGTTCTCTACGACAAAGGTTGAGTAATAAGAATATGCCCTGGACCACTAGAAGTTCTGGTCCTCACGCCCGAAGATGTTCACTGTATCTCCACAGAACTGTTGTCAAGATGATGCCATAGGTTTATGAGAACATTTCTTTTCTCCAAATGATGGTTGAAATGAACACTTAGAACCGATAATGTAACTCTGCGCTAAATCTTGGTTAAATGATTATGAATGGGAAAGCTCCTTGAGCCTTTCGATGATTAATGAAACTATGTATGGGTGGTGCATGATGAACTGATAGCAGTAAAGATTACTTATTGCACATTTAGAAATGTGAAGGTAGTGGGTACGGCGAAGAGAAATTAAGGATTGCAGGTTTCGTGAATGTGCCAAGGTGGCAACGTGCAAATGACATTTCATGATTTTGAAATCAACACTCGGAAGGGATAATATAACCCCCCCAAAATCTTGGTTTAATGTGAATTAATAGGAGATCTCCTCGAGCCTTTCACCCATCAATGACAATCTATACGATTTGTGCATGATGTGATTTTAGAAATAAATGTCAATAATTTCATATTTAGAAACAAGATATATATATATATATATATATATATATATATATATATATATAAACATTTTTTTTTTCTTTTATTATAGACAAGTGTGAAGGTCACAGACACAGCGGAGAGCAAGGAAAGAATGGAAAGGTATGAAAAGCGGTCAGATGAGATTCAAAAAGGGTTACGAGGATACTCAGGAGAGGCGAGTGTTCCACGATCAAATTTTATGTATCTAAATTTTTTACTACAAAACGTGTAAAATGGAAGAGAGCATGATGGGGAAGTTTAGTGATCGGTTTGTATATTTGCGGAATTCTAAGAAAGTGGCTAAGTATGGAATAGGGAAATGGTCAGGCGGACTCGTTCTCAGAAGTGAGGATTGAAATTTTCGTGAATGGACCAACCCGACAATGTGCAAATGAAATTCCATTGTGTTTGAAATTAACGCTTGCTAATTGCATGCCTAGAAATAAGATCTTATATATAATTTCTAATTGTTAATTGCAAAAGGTAGAGGGCACAAGAAACAATGATTAGGAACTGAATATTTCTTATACCTGCCAAATCGATGATCCGTGAAAGAAATTTGAAGAGATGGTGAAGTATGGAAAGAGGATAGATGGGCTTCAAAATGGGGTGACAATAGTTCCACAGAAGACGTGAGGACCCGCAAGTTCGCCCACGTGCATAGCCAGACATTTTCGAAAAAATGAGTAAGTGAGGAGAAAGATAAAGCTCAGGGAAAAGAGAAATGAATATTTGGCTAAGTATAGAATATGGAAAAGAAGGGCCAATATATTCACATCTGTAACAGATATCCCATTTTCCTGCCAAGATATATACTTGGAAAGAAGTGTGAAGGTGGCAGGCACAGAAAACAGCGACTAGGAATATGATCCGCAAGTTTACTTGGTTCTTGGTTGTATGCTTCGTCTGTCAATTTGTATATCACAGAACTCTGAGTCATTTTTTTTATCCAGTCAGCCCGCAAGTACGACTGTCAATTTGTATAGTGCAGAACACTGGGTGATGTTTGTAGGATATAGAAATATAAAGGAAATTTTTTTCCCTTTAATATAGCTTATGTGACGCGAATGTGGTATGGCTCGTTTTAGCACTTTTCCATCCATAAACAATGGAAATATTGATTCCACCAACCCTGGAGCCCGTGTGTCAATTTTTATATCGTGGAGCTCTGAATGTTGTTTGGAGGTCACAGAAAAATAGAAGTGCAATGTTGAGCCAGCCAACACGTAAGTCCACCTGTCAATTTGTATATCACGAAACTCTGGGTGCTACTTGTAGGATACAGAACAATAGAGGGACAATTTAGAGAAAGGGGAAGCATTCAGCGGAAATGCGTGAATTCGCCAAGCCGCGTAGTAAGGCATTTTCGGAAAAAAAACAATTAAGTAACCAGGAAGAGAAACTACAAGGGATAAAAGAGTGGAAAAATAGAAAGGCAAAGGGCAGTTTTCGTAAGCCCGAATTGGTTTCAAAGAAGCCCCATTATTGCAAAACCATAATTTTCTACTAATTGTCAGCAAATGCTTTGTTGAAGATTAGATTTTATTGAAACCTGTGCATGTAAGTTTGTCCTTGATACATTCTTCCATGACTGTAACATATTAACTTAAGTATTAAACTTCATTTTCTACTAATTGTTAGCAAATGCTTTGTTGAATATTAGATTTTATTGGAGCGTGTGGGTGTAAGTGTGTTCTTGATACATTCTTCCATGACTATAACATATTAACTTAAGTGTTAAACTTCTTGCATTATGGGTTGTTAGCATTAAAACTTAATAACTGTATGTCTGGAAACAAGAATTACGATTTTGCTGCAACATTGTACATTGGTATTTCTATGTTGTATCTACATTATGAATAGAATTGAACGTTGGTTTGAAACTATGTGTAATCCATTTTTTGTTTGCATCAAATCCTGGTGGATTGACACAATACATTGTCATATAATTTTTACATGTTCCATATTATAAAAAAATAACCTAAGTAAACACAACATCAAATAAATACAAGACCACCGAACCATGCCAATGAGAACGGGCGTTAAATCCAAAAAAGAAGAAGCAACGAAGACTCCAAGGAAAAAAAAATTAATAGCAAATCCATTTAAAAAAAAAAAAAAAAAAACATCGAGTATTGTACATCTATCACTAGAAATTGTACCCAGTTCTTCGGACCAAATATTTGAACGTATCTGCCACAAACATAGGCACGAGATCCGCAATATGCAGGATCCTTGCAGTTTTCTCCTCGATGAATCATCCTGTGGTAAAATTGATAGTTTTCAGAAGCTTCCTGTGACAAAGAAGATGAAAAATGTTGTAGGGAAAATGGAATAGCCCTTAACTGAAAGTTAGGACACAACTAGAAACTGCCTCTACACAGTCGAAAAAACTTCAAGGACACAAGTTGCACGTGCAATTTCAGAGGCCCAAATTAGACCATTATGGGTGGAAGGAGATGACTAGTAGAAATATTCCTTGCAGCAGTGAGATTTCTAGACCTGATTCTTGAAGATGTTAATTGTATATCCAAGCAACAGGACAATAGTCTTGCAATTGAATAATGTTTTGGCTTGAAATATATCTCTGGGAACATCAACATATCATTTCTTTACCATGAAACTCTTCCACCCAGAATGGACTAATTTGGACCTCTGGAATTTCTACTTTCAAGTTGCAAAGAGGCTATTGCGTTCAGCGTCGATTTTCTTTCTGAAACTCATTTTGGTGTTGTCAGGGTCGCCATCATTGAGCCGGGAAGTTATGCCCATTATGGTTTATTTCAATTTGGGCACAGGAGTGGGAACAAACTTTGCATTGACATCATCCATTGTCATATCACCACCCATCAAATCATCTTCTTCTGGCTCAGAATCCATGACATCAACCTCTGCGCCAGCCATCAATGCAACTGGGTAGGTTTACAGAGAAGGTAGGGTTTTCTTGGAATTCTTTGGCTTGAAATATATCTCTCGATGTACCAAGGGACCATCTCCTTTTTTTCTCCTGGGCGGAGGGAGATGAGTAGTAAGAATATGCCCTGGAATAGTGGAACCTTTGGCCATTATGCCTGAATGTGTTTACTATATCTAGACATAACTTCTGCCACAAGTTAACAAGAATTTCCATTTTCTCCATACAATGTTTGAAATGAAAATTGGGGAGGGATAATATAACCCTCCGCAAATTATGGTTTGATGTGTATCAATGGAATATCTCCTCTAGCGTTTCATTGATCAATGAAAATCTCCAGGGTTCATGCAGAATGAGTTGTTACCATTAAAGCTCACTAATTGCATATTTAGAAAAACGTGCAAAGGTCGTAGTGACGGTGAAGAGAGATGAAGAATTAGATATTTCTTAAAGGCGCCAACCTATCGACGCATAAAAACAGATTGCATCATGTTTGAAATGAATACTTGTAAAGGATAACACACTTCTCCACAAATCTTGGTTTAATTCGTAGTAATGAAAAATATTCTTCAGCCTTCCGAACATTAATGACAATATTAACGGTTCCTGCATGATGAACTACTTGCATTAAAGCTTAATTATTGCATATCTGGAAACAAGTACGAAGGTAGCGGTGATGGTGAATTGCCACGAAGCATTGTACATTCCGTGCACCTGCCAACCCATGAAATAGATTCCAAGAAATTCCCAAGTATGGAAATTGTTCAGGCGGGCTACAAAAAAAAAGGGCAGAAGATATGCCCAGGCAAGAAAATCCCACACCTAGACATTTTCCAAAAAATGAGTAAGTAAAGAAAGGGAAAGAAGAGAGAAAAGAGAAAGCAAATGGCAATTTTCGGAAGCGAGAATTGGTCTTAACAGTAACTATGGAGTGCATTAAACATGTTAACAAGTTCCACCAAACCTCGAAACAGATTCCAAGAAATTCCCAAGTATGGAAAGCGGTCGGGTGGGTTACAAAAAAAAAGGGTAGAAGATATACCTAGGGCAGAAAATCCCACACCTAGACATTTTCCAAAAAACGAGTAAGTAAAGAAAGGGAAAGCAAAGAGAAAAGAGAAAGCGGATGGCAGTTTTGACAAGCGGGAATTGGTCTTAACAGTAACTATGGAGTGCATTAAACATGTTAACAGGTTCTTCAATTAAGGAATAGGTACAACGAGCGATGTTTATAGTTTCCAGGATCTGTTTGTATAAGAGAAGCATCGAAAAGTTACAAGACAATCATTTTTTAGATGTTTAAGTAAATTTTATGTATTGTTAGCTTCACCACAAGTATAACAATGAAGAATATGAATTTTAATGTTCTCTCATTCATATGATTGTTCCATTAGACTTCGCATAGTATATATTCTTTTATTTCAATTTGTTTGTTAATCTGTGGGTCGTGGAAGTGAGGGTGTTGTTTGCAGTCAAGGGAAGAATGGAAACTCAATATTGAACCCGCCTATCCAATAACTCGCCTATTCGGAAAACCGTGAGCCAAAAAATTTGTACAATATGAAACGGGGAAGCCGTCAGTCGAGTTGGTGATATAAAAGTAAGTGAAATCTGAAGACGTGAATACGCCAACTTTCGCACCTAGAAATTTTCTGAAAAATGAGTAATACACACTAAATATGTACTATAAAGTATGAACATCAAATTTTATAGAGCATGTACAAATCTCACATTCCATACTTAGCCACTTTTTAGATCGCAGGTTCTCGGGCTAGTGGGCCTCTATTGTTCCGTGGCCTACAAATAAAACCCAGAATTCTGCGATATACAAATTGACAAGCAGACCTACGGGTTAGTTGGGTCAACATTACACTCCTATTGTTCTGTGTCATACAAACAACACTCGGAGTTCTGTGACATACAAATTGATAGACAAACTCTAGGGCTGGCAAACTCAAGATTGCGATTGTTTACGGATGGTAATACCTATCAACAATTTAACATTATCTAAAAACATTATTTTCAATACTAAATTATTAATATTAAATATTGATATTGTACAATATAATTAGACAAAAAGGTTTGTACAATATGAAACAGGGGAGCGTTTGGTTGGGCTGGCGATATAAAAGTAAGTGAAATCTGAAGACGTGAATCTGCCAACTTCCGCACTAAGAAATTTTCTGAAAAAAATGAGTAATATATAATATGTACCTTTAGAAAGTATGGACACGAGATTTTATAGAGCATGTACTGATCCTGCATTCCATACTTAGCCACTTTTTGGATCGCGGGTTCTCGGGCTAGAGGGCTCAAAATTGGGCCTCTATTGTTCTGTGTCCTACAAATAGCACCCAAGAGTTCCACGATATAAAAATTGACAAGCAGACTTGCGAGCTGGTTGGCTCAACATTGCATTTCTATTTTTTCGTGTTCTTCAAACACCACTCAGACTGTTGCCATATACAAATTGACAGATGGACTCCAGGGTTGGCGGGCTCAATATTGCGATTGTTTACAAATGGTGATCCCTATCAACTATCTAACACTACCTAAAAACATTATTTTCAATACTAAAGTATTAATATTAAATATTGATATTGTACAATTTAATTACATAAAATTATTAAAGGATGATAAATATCATATTTAAAAGAAAAACCCGTCTATTCGTAAACTTGCATTCCAAAATTTTTGTATAATATGAAATGGGGAAGAGGTCGGTCGGGCTCATGATATAAAAGTGGGTGGAAATTTGAACATGTGCATCCGTCAAGTTCTGCACCTAGAAATTTTCCCAAGAAACTAGTAATACATACTAAATATGTACTTTTATAAAGTATGGGCATGAGATTTTAAAGAGCATGTATGGATCCCTCATTCCATACTTAGCCACTTTTTGTATTGTGGGTTCTCAGGCTGGCAGGCTAAAAATTGGGCCTCTGTTGTTCTATGCCCTACAAATAGCACCCAGAGTTTCGGGATATACAAATTGACAAGCAGGCTTGCAGGCTATTTGAATTTTAAGGGCCTCGTGTTGATGTGACAACACAATTGGACTTGGGCCAGTTTATATTCGTTTATTACAATATGAAATGGGGAAGCAGTCATTCGGTCTGGTGATATAAAATTAAGTGAAATCTGAAGACTTGAATCCACCAAATTTCGCACCTAGAAATTTTCCGAAAAATGAGTAATAGATACTAAGTATGTACTCTTATAAAGTATGGACATGAGATTTTTATAGAGCATGTACATATCCCGCACTCCATACTTGGCCACTTTTTGGATTGCGGGTTCTCAGTCTGGCGGGCTCAAAATTGGGCCTCTACTACTCTTTATCCTACAAATAACACCCAAAGTTCCACGATATACAAATTGACAGGCGAACTTGCGGACTGGTTGGCTCAACATTTCACTTCTATTGTTTTGTGTCTTCCAAACAACACTCAAAGGAAACAATCAATACCTACTAAATATGTACTTTTATAAACTATGGACATGAGATTTTATAGAGCATGTATGGATCCCTCATTCCATACTTAGCCACTTTTTGGATCGCGGGTTCTCAGGATGGCAGGCTCAAAATTGGGCCTCTATTGTTCTATGCCCTACAAACAGCACCCATAGTACCGCAATATACAAATTGACAAGCGGAATTGTGGGTTGCCTGGGTTAACATTGCACTTCTATTGTTCAGTGTCCTCCAAGAAGCAGTCAAACTTCCGTGATAGACAAATTGACAGACAGACTCCAGGACTGGCAGGCTCAAGACTGCCATTGTTTATAGATGGGCATCCCTATCAACTATCTAACATTATCAAAAAACATGATTTTCAAATACTAAATTATTAATATTAAATATTGATATCGCACAATTTAATTACATAAATTATCAATATTGAACCTGTCGATCCAGTAACTCGCCTATTCGGAAAAAACGCGAGCCAAAATTTTTGTACAATATGAAACGGGGAAGCAGTTGGTCAGGGTAGTGATATAAAAGTAAGTGAAATCTGAAGACATGAATCCACCAATTTCTGTACAAAGAAATTTTCCAAAAAATGAGTAATACATAATAAATATGTACTATAAAGTATGGCCATGAGATTTTATAGAGCATGTACGGATCCCGCATTCCATACTTAGCCACTTTTTGGATTGCGGGTTGTTGGGATGGCAAGCTCAAAATTGGGTCATTATTGTTCTGTTCCCTACAAATAGAACCCAGAATTCTGTGATATACAAATTGACAAGCGGACCTGCGGGCTGGCTGGCTCAACATTGCATTTCTATTGTTTCGTGTCCTCCAAATACCACTCGGAGTTCCGCGATATACAAATTGATAGACGGACTCCAGGGCTGATGGGCTCAAGATTGCCATTGTTTATGGATGGGAATTCCTATCAACAATCTAACATTATCTAAAAACATTATTTTCAATACTAAATTATTAATATTAAATATTGATATTGTACAATTTAATTTGACAAAAAAGTTTGTACAATTTGAAACGGGGAAGCGGTCAGTTGGGTTGGTCATATAAAAGTAAGTGGAAATCTGAACACGTGCATCCGCCAACTTACACACCTAGAAATTGTCTGAGAAACAAGCAATACAAACCAAATATGTACTTTTATAAAGTATGGACATGAGATTTTATAGAGCATGTACGGATCCTTCATTCCATACTTAGCCACTTTTTGGATCGCGGGTTCTCGGGCTGGCGGGCTCAAGATTTAGCCTCTATTGTTCTGTGTCCTACAAATAGCACCCAAAGTTCCACGATATACAAATTGACAGGCGGACTTGTGGGTTTTCTGGCTCAACATTGCACTTCTATTGTCTCGTGTCTTCAAAACAACACTCGGAGTTCCGCGACATACAAATTGACAGACGAACTCCAAGACTCACAGGCTCAAGATTGTGATTGTTTACGGATGTTCATCCTATCTAACATTATATAAAAACATTATTTTCAAATACTAAATTATTAATATTAAATATTGATATTGTACAATTTAATTACATAAAATTATCAAAGGATGTTAAATCGCTTATTTTAAAAGAAATGAAGGAAAAAAACAAAGTTTTTTTTAAATTCTATCACTGCATGCATAACAACGACCAATTTGAATTTTAAGGGCCTCTTGCTGATATGATAGCACAATTGGACTTCGCACAGTATAAATTCGTTGATTTCAAATTGTTCCAGGAGATTAATTTTACCAATTTCATCGATCAAGAAAAAATGCTAAAACAAGCCACATACTACATTTGTGTCACAGCGCCATAGATATTCTCAGGCGGATTTGCGGGCTAGCTGGCTAAAAAATTGAAATTCTATTGTTATGTGTCCTCCAAACAACACTCGGAGTTCCACGATATACAAATTGACAGACGAAGCATACAACCAAGAACCAATTAAACTCCAAACATGCCATAAGCAAGTTCCCACAAGGTACCATAGAGCAGGACGCATCGACCTTTGCATCAAACAATTTGATATACAAAGAAAAGACGTTGTGGAATTTGTTTTCTCTTACATATGGTATATGTACCCAGTAGAAAATAACCGGGGCCATGGGATATATGGGGTTTATTTCCATGCTTCCCATTTTTGGACCAAACAATCTTATGCGCATGCAATCCCAAGTAGTCAAGTCCGACGAACATTGATTTGGATGTTGAAGAAATATTACAAAGACACATGAGGTATTTTCGTTTCCTGCCAAAGTTTGATATTTTTGTTTCCCTTCTTCGGACGATATGCAAAATTGCATTGTCCTCATTTAAGGTAAATTTGTTGTGTATCCGAAAATCGCGCAGCATGTAGACATTGCTTGCCTTTTTTCTGTAGATATGTTTCATACGACAATTCTGCCAACTTAGGAAGCACATTTTGTAACAGAGGTTTCCTAACCGTACAATGCACAGTTGTGTTGCCCACAGTTCGGATGGAAACATTGAGGCAATTTCCATATATATAAGGACATTTTTCACCACATCGCAGATAATCAATCGTATCATCACTTATCAAAGTGGAGGTAGAAGCAGGAGAGTTGCATTTCGCACATACATGTTCAAAGGGGGTCAAGTACGCATTCAATGCAACTAAAACACCTTCAACTTGGGAACTCGAGCATAGGAATTAATACATTTAACAATATAATACACAACTGCACCCCCCCCCCCTTAAAAAATAAAATAAAATAAAACAAGCCACAGAAATTTGGTGAAGGCTATTTGTATAAGCAAATTGAGGATGATTTTGTCGATGTATATGCACAAAAGTTGTAGAGCTAGCTAGTTTCTTCAGTTACTGTACTATATCTCCTCGCAACTCTATTACAAACGTTTCCAAGGTTGTCTGAAAGATCCTTTCTCTAACATCCATTTTCTTTGTTATATTTTTTAAGAGCATAAGTGGAATCTGCCCTCAATGCAATTGTTGTTCCATTGACGAAAACAAATTTGAATAGGTATCGAACAATTGCAGTTGCAACATGGAACAATGAAATATTTGTGTAACTTACCTGAGATACATGCACATGCGAAAGTAAAGGAAAAAAACAGATATGGAAAGAGGTACCATTGCCTTGTCATTGTCTGACTCTCCATCCTTTATATGGAGAATGTGTTGCGAGCCAATTTTCCTCGCCAGTGTGATAGTTGTGTCAATGGTTTTGATTGGGTAAATATCACTACTCTGTGCAAGCTGGTTGATAGTCGCATCTGGGATGAAATGATATTCTGAAAAACTAGTGGTAATTTTTTCTATTATACTTGTTTCATTGAGTGAAATAATCTGATCACAATCACCACAGTCATATACTGTTTTGGGAAATATATTAAAATTTGTAATGGATATCCTATTACCTGGCAATATCTTTTCTACATGTTTCTGGACAAGCTGTGTAGGAATACTCAGTGTCACTGTCATCATGGCCTCCTTGTCTATCATGTCAGCATGCATAATGGATCTATTTTTGTTTTCCTTGTACAAGTAGGTGCTATAGACGACCATTATGTCCCCGACGAACACTTGTCCAGTTCGGCAGTTGTTCAAGCCCTATATTGATGGTACTTTGGGTGTTACAACTCTAGACCTGGTGACAATTTTTTAACAGGAAAAACTAAAGTGAATGGTAGTGTGCAATTTTTTTTTTATATTCTTCTTTCACTGGCATAAATATACAAGTACACCCATATCTTCAATGAATTGTGGAGCCAGAGTTTTGCAACCACACCTCTTAGTCCGCGGAACATGCGTTATGTTCGGCATCTCGCCTGTAATTGTTGATACTTCTTGTGAACTACAAACCATGCATTGCAGATGACATCATCATATTCACCATGCCATAGATGAATAAATAGTTAAGGATATTTTTCTAGTAAACATACTAAGAGCAGAGCATATGCATCTTTACCTTTGGCCTTGTTAGTCTGCTGATGTCTAGGATGAATGAATGCTCATAACCATGTCACTAGACCAACTTTTTCTATGTTGGATCATGTTGTCATTGATGACAATGGTTTGATTGATTGATGTCAAGTGATTGATTGATGTAAAAGGATTGATTGACTGATGATTTATGTAATATAATATGTATTGTCCTTGATGAGAATGCATAGATGAAGATGGATCAATGAGTTGTCATTGATACATGATGAAGCTGGATCGATGTGGTTCCATTGGTATATGATGCATTGTTGGAAAAATGTATATATGACTCATTATTGTCTTATCATTATTGATAAGGTGCACAAATGGATGAACTCCAAAGTGGTCCCCTTATGGTGAAATCCCTCACAGGAAGACGCTTTGCGGATTGAGTTATCCTAGAAGAATGGTTGGAGGACCCATGCTCCCATTATTGTCTTATCATGATTGATAAGGTGTACAAACGGATGAACTCTAAAGTGGTCCCCTTATGGTGAAAGCCCTCACAGGAAGACGCTTTGTGGAGTAAGAGAACCCATGCTTAATTGTGGAATAATGAGATGAACGAAAGTGAATTTTTCAGGGAAAATATCCTATATGGATAGTTCTTGTCATTTCATTTCCGGTGGTATGTGGAATGTCACATAATTCCTCACGGTTAGAGAGTTATGGCCATGAGAAGTTGGAGACCTCAGGTTTGGGTAATGGACCCAAGTTTGTTTGATGGGTAATGGTATGAATTATGATATATTTTCAGATAATACTATTCTATATGGATAGTACATGTCATGCCATTTTTAGTGGTATGTAGAACGTCACATAACTCCTCACTGTTTGAGAGTTATGGCCTTACGAAGTTGCAGGACCCTCATATGTCATCTAGAAGCCCCAAAAGGTCAAAGTAATCAAAGTGGTTTAAGAGATTTTAAAAGGTAAATAATAAAGTGAAGTGATGAGTGTATTATAATTCAAAGT
>ML778314.1:329583-357456 GCA_009831015.1 Picea engelmannii
AGAGATATGTGTGAGGATTTGAAGGGATCATATCTTGTAATAATGGGAAAGTAGTTGAGAGTGGTTGAGAGAATAGTGGATCTGCAATTATGAGATGGTTATGTTCTTCATGTATATAAGAGAGTGCTCTCTCTTCATGAGAATTCAATTAGAAATGAGAATTAGACAATTAGAGTTCGAATTCAATTAGGATGTGATTGTAATGAGGAGAAGGGAATTCTTAGCTTTTTTATTCTTTCATGTTTTGTCATTTGACTATTGTAATATGATTTGAGATTGATATGTTGTATGAGCTCATTGTTGTTAACTCTTCACATGTTTTATTTCCCTTAGGCAATCTCATGCTTTCCTAGTTAGTGTTTCAATGCTTTCTTAGATCAGTTTGATTTCAGCAACATAGATTAGATTAGATTAGCTCTACTTCAGTCCTGCATATACAGTGCGTGTGCTTCGTCAGTCTACGTACCCCGGGTTGACAATTAAATGGTTGGGAAAGTACTACAATGTTATTATAACGACATATATTTCACCTAACAATAAGCTACCACCATTCTAGTGAGTCTTTCACTATGTATTTTTACAGTCTCTGTACATTTCTTTCATTAATAAAAATCGTGTATTACTGTATTTCTCTGTTTCTGGAAATATTTATGTATATTTGATTGTAATAAATATGCTTTCATTTTTTTCTCAAAAGTAATCTGGATCAGTTGATCTAGATTTATATCGGTGGCCACCCACTTTTTCCAACTGGCTCAAAACAGTTTTCTGGCAATTTTGGTAATTTACTATTTTTAGCAGTTTTCACTTATGGAGTCGTTTTGAGGCCCTAAACGATGTTTTTTTTGGAAAACAGGTTTGAAAAATACAAATTCCTTTGTTATTGTGAATAAAATGAATCTCCTCGACGATACCTTTCCAACGGGCTATCATACACCTAAAACGAAGATCGTATGCAAAAGTTACGACCCCGGGAAGTTGATGTACTAACTTAACCAAACGGGGCCCACATGACTTTTGGCGCTTCATCTCCTAGGGTTAGGTTTTTAGATGTCTAGGGTTTTTGACATTCATGATTATTGTAAAAAATCCTTCAGAGCCTCATTGTAATCATCTTCTTGCGAATGAGCACAGCCGTCACATCTCTTCTCAGAGATAAGCCGCCACCATTCCAGTAAGCTTATTTCCGCTGCATTTTACAGTTTTCAACTTATTTCGTTATTGAATACAAAATCGGTTTTACTGAATCTCTATTATTTTGTGTTAAGAACCTGTTAATAAACTGTATTCATTCCATTATGCTCATAAAATATGGATCAGTGGTATCAGAGTGGTCTGATCCTTGTCATCTTAATGCATGTCCCCAACGAGGTCGGAGTACAAAGAGTTGGGTCTCGAGCTTGTTTCTCTTGAGGAAAAAATCTCTTTCATGCCCAAGCAACCTCTCATGGTAGGAGAAAATAAATATGATAGGATAGGATATCCTTTCAAACTGTTGATTGAGGAATCCCTCACACAACAGAGGAACGAGATGATGGATAGTTTCGCACAAATCCTTCGGCGGCTACCAACAAGCGACGCATCTTCTTCGAATGGAGGTGCCACCCCCTTCAAGGTACAAATAAACTTTGATATTCCTATATTTAAAGGTCAGATAGACACATATGTCGTAGACAAGTGGTTTAATCTACTATAAGGGTATCTTTTTGAATAGAGAAAAGATTATTTTTGCACTCCTCAAAGTTGTTCCCCATGTCAAAGATCGGTGGGAAACTTTCTGTGAGAAAAAGGAAACAGAGGAACCCTCATTATTTACAGTCACGGGCACCTGGGAATCCTTCAGGTATGTTATTAAGGAACAATACTACCCTGTCGGAAGTTATGACAACCTATATACCAAATGGACCACATTGCGGCAAGAAAGAGACCGAGCAGTGCCAGATTTCACAAATATTTTCCATACCTTGCACACCAAGCTGGGTATCAAAGATTCGGAGTGAAATCCGGTGCTCAAGTATCGTAGTGCTCTGCATAGATACATCCAAACTGAAATGGAATTTATGGACATCTCATCATTGGGCATGGCCTACCGATATGTCGTCAAAATCGAGTAGAAGCTCAAGCAAAAGACGTGGAAATTTGGGCCTGGGAACCCCTCACAACAAAAGCTAGGAAAGGGTGACCCCAACCCATAGAACAAAGGATAGAGAAAATATGAACAGTATCAGGACAACCGGTTCAAGCCACAAGAAAAGAAGGACATCGGAAAGACAAAGAAAGATATTGGGAAGTGGTGTGACTTCCATAAGATCCCTTGGCATAACACTGATGACTGTCGCTCAATGTAGTCGTTGGTGGCCGAAGTGAAAGCCTCTAAATCAAATGTGGATTCTTACTCTAATCTAGAACCAGAAAGGGGAAGATGGATCATTGACGTGGAACCCAGTGCCACCATTGCTACCACCAAGCTCCATCCTAGTGAACCAGACGAGCCAGAAGGAGGAGAGTGCCTCTTCCATTCACAGATGTGGGTAAAAGGAACCCTGTTGCACTTCATCGTTGATAGCGGTAGCTAGAAGAACCTCATCTCAGCAGAGGTCGTCAAGCAGCTGGCCCTGCTGACAACATCGCACCCACAACCCTACACCATCAGATGGCTCTGCCAAGGAAGTGATCTTCACGTCAACCAACAGTGTCGATTGTTGTATGGAATCAAGCCCTTCAAAGATGAGGTATTGTGTGATGTTTCTCCTCTCCAAGTTTGTGATTTTCTTTTTGGCCAACCTTATTTATGGAAATTTCATATTGTACATGAGTCTAGGCCTCATAGTGTTATTATTACTTTGAACAGGAAATTGTACAATATACCCAAGGCAGTCCCACCTAGTGTTATTTCCTTGATCTTTGCTAAGAAATGCAGGAAGGTCATCTCTAAAATGGGGAAGTGTGTCTTCCTTGTGATTTTCTCTCAGAATAAGCGAAAGATCACAGCCACATCCAGGGTCTCTACATCCGACCTCTCCACACAGTAGAAGAAAGTAGATAAGGTCATGGAAGAATACTCATATATCTTCTCCTCACCTACAAGGGTACCTCTGCACTGCCAGGTCAAGCACCCCATCGATCTGACCCCTGGCACATCACTACCGAATGGGCCAGTCTATTGTCGCTCTCTGTTAGAGAATGAGGAGATCAAGCGACATATCCAAGAACTACTCCACAAGGGGCACATCTGTCCCATCTCATCACCTTGTGGGAGCCCAATCATGTTGGTACAGAAGAAAGATGGAACCTGGCAACCCTACATTGATTACTGGGCTCTAAATAAAATCACAGTCAGAAACCGATACGCGATTCCCCGAATCGACGACCTCCTTGATCAACTCACGCGGGCCAAATACTTCAGTAAGATTGATATGAAGTCTGGCTACCACCAGGTCCCGATAGAATAGACAGATGTATGGAAGACCGCCTTCAAGTCAAAGGAAGGCCTTTTTGAATGGTTGGTCATGCCCTTTGGTTTGAAAAATGCTCCAGCCACTTTCATGGGGATGATAGACAATATCCTACGACCATTCACCAATACTTTTGTAGTGTTCTATCTGGATGACATTACCATTTACAGCAAGACTTGGGTCGACCACTTGAAGCATATTTAGCAGGTTTTGCACACCCTGCAGCAGCACAAGCTATATGCCAACTTGGAAAATTCTCCTCCGGCATGGACATGGTCCATTACCTAGGCTACATCATTGATCAGCATGGCGTACATGTGGATCTAGCCAAGATAGAAGTCATCCATGACTGGCCAGCCCCAACCACACTCACTGAGCTTCGGAGCTTCTTTGGCCTTGCTAATTCCTACCACAGGTTCGTGTTGGGATTCTCCCATATTGCATGTGCCCTCAGCCAAATAAACAAGGGTGGTGGTAAGACGAAATTTGCATGGGGTCAGTCCCAACAACAAGTGTTTGATGATTTGAAGCAGTGCTTGTGCTCATCCCTAGTACCTTCACTACCAGACCTGTAGCAACCCTTTGAGATCGAGACAGATGCTTCAGACTATGTTGTGGGTGCCATTCTCACTCAACACAGCCACCCCGTGGCCTATCATAGTGAGACACTATCAGATGTTGTCCGTAATTACCCTACTTATGACAAAGAAATGTACTCCATTGTGAAAGCCTGCCACCAGTGGAGACTTTACATTCTTGGGAAGGAGACAATCATCCACAATGATCATAAGCCACTATAGTTCATGCAAACACAAGGAAAATTGCAGAATGATCTCCATCAAAAGTGGTCCACATACTTGCAACAATTCCACCTCAACATCAAGCATAAAATAGGAAGTATCAATCACGTCATTGATTGCCTCAGCAGACCGCCAATCGCGACACTCACCACAGTGCTATACTCTTGTGTCCATGAGACCTCTAGATGGCCCCAACTCTATGAGACAGACTCGGACTTCGCCACCACCTACCAAATATTGGGTGAAAATGTAGTTGTCGATAATTTCCATCTTCGGGATGGGTTGTTGTGTCGTCTGGGCCATGTCTGTGTTCCATCAAGCGAGTGTGCAAAGATGATCTAGTAAGCCCACTACGGTCGGGTGGCAAGACACTTCGGCGTTGAAAAGACAGTGGCGATGCTACATAAACATTTATATTGGTCGAAACTTCGACAAGAGGTCAGGAAGTATATCAGGTCCTGCACTACCTACGTTATTTCCAAACCAACCACTAAGAAACAGGGCATGTACACCCCTCTTCCTACTTCTGACAGGCCATGGGAATCCATCTCAATGGACTACTTGTCGATCCTCCTATCCACCAAGTGGGGAAATGACTATTTTTTTGTGGTTGTTGATCGCTTTTCTAATATGGCGATTATGGTTGCCTGCAAGAAGAGAATCACAGCAAACGCCACTGCCAAGATCTTCTTTGAACCAGTCTAGGTACATTTTTGAATCCCACAAACCATTGTCTCAGATTGGTATAGTCAATTTCTCATCACATTCAGGTTGAGCCTCTGGTCACTATTGGACACCAAGCTAACCAAAACACGGCCTTCCACCCCCAGACAGATGGCCAAACCAAGGTTGTAAATCAAATGATTGTGCATATCCTTCACATGTATAATTCAAAGCACCCCTGCACATGGGATGAGAGCCTTCCCTATATCCAACATAGTTACAACTGAGCCCTTCTTAGCTCAACCAGCCACAACCCCTTTCAGGTGGGGTTGGGATTCCAAGCATTAGGTCCCGTAGATGTTGCACTTCCCCTTGCGATCACCTCGACTGACTCATCTCCTACTCCAACTGAGGCTAAAAAAGCCACTCGGTTCATTGAGTATATCCATCACATCCTCCAATAGGTTCAGGATATCCTACATAAGTCTAATGACAAGTACAAACAACGCCATGATCAACATCGAGTGCCACATAAGTTTCAAGTGGGCGACAAAGTGTGGTTGCACTTACAAAAAGAGCGCCTTACAGGACACCATCAAAAGCTTCACCCACGACATTATGGACCATACACTATCACCAAGGTCATGGGGGATAATGATTTTGAGCTCAACATTCCTCCTTTCCTTGGTCTGCACCCAGTGTTCAACGTGGACCTCCTTCGCCCTTATTTCCCACCATTATTGGACACCTCAGAAGTAGCAGAACAAATGACACCAACAGAGCTCAAACCCAACTACTTACAATAGGCATCCAATGATCATATTTTGAACACACAGATCAAGGGAACTTGACAACAAAGGATCTAGCTTTATCGACTCGTCAAAGCAGGGAAACTCCTACACCAAGGCAAGTGGCTCACCTGGGGCCAAATTCAGCAGAAATTTCCTCATCTGATGGGGGACCTCAACGCAATGGAGACCATTTCTTCATAAGGATGGAGTATTGATCCAAATGGATATCAATGGCCACCCAACTTTTCCAACTGGCTCGAAAAAGTTTTCTGGCAATTTTGGTAATTTACTATTTTTAGCAGTTTTCACTTCCGGAGTCGTTTTGAAGCCCTAAACAATGTTTTTTTGGAAAACAGGTTTGAAATATACAATTTCCTTCAACATTTCTCTCAAAATGAATCTCCTCAATGATACCTTTCCAACATGCTATCATAGGCCTAAAACAGAGATCGTATGCAAAAGTTACGACCCAGGGAAGTTGATGTACTAACTTAACCAAACGGGGCCCACATGACTTTTGGTGCTTCATCTCCTAGGGTTAGGTTTTTGGATGTCTAAGGTTTTTGAAATTCCTCCTTATTGTCAAAATGCCTTCAGAGCCTCATTTTAATTATCTTCTTGCGAATGAGCGTAGCCATCACATCTCTTCTCAGAGATAATCCGCCACCATTCCAGCAAACTTGTTTCCACTGCATTTTACAGTTTTCAGCTTATTTCGTTATTGAATAGAAAACCAGTTTTATTGTATCTCTATTATTTTGTGTTAAGCACCTGTTAATAATATGTATTCATTTCTTTATGCTCATAAAATTTGGATCATCAGTGGTATCAGAGCAGGTTGCTCTTGATCATTTTTTAGTGCATGTCCCCGATGAGGTTCGAGTATAGCAAATTGGGTCTCGATCTTGTCTCTCTTGAGGAAAATCACTCTCGCACACCCAAGAAACCCTCCATCATGGAAGAAAATAAAAACGACGAAGCAGAAGATTCTATCAATATGTTGCTTGAGCAAGCTCTCACTTGACAAAGGAACGAAATGATGGAGAAATTTTTCACACATCCTTCAATGCATGCCGATAACAACGGACATGTCTTCATCAAGCGGTCACTCTGGAGGCGACTTGCCTTTCAAGGTACAAGTTAATTTTGATATTTTCGTATTTGAAGGATATATAAATGCAGAGGCCCTAGAAAAATGGTTAAATATGCTAGAAGGTTATTTCTTTGTTCATAATTTCTCTGATAGGGAAAAGATCACCTTCGCACTCCTTAAGGCTCTGCCCCATGTCAAACATTGGTGGGAAACTTACTAGGAGAAATGTTCCACAGAGGAGTTTGGAATATATGGGGCCAAGCCCACCTGGGATTTTTTTGTGGATGTGGTCAAGGACAAATATTACCCTATTGGAAACTATGATGACCAGTACATGAGATGGACCACATTGTGGCAAGAGAAGGGCCAAGGAGTGTCGGAGTTCAGTAATACCTTCCATACCTTGTGCACCAAGTTGGGTATCAAACACTTTGAGCGACATATGGTTCTGAAATATAGTGGGGCTCTACACAGATACATCCAAACTGAAATGGATTTTATGGGCATCTCATCACTGGGTGTTTCTTATTGATATGTTGTTAAAATTAAGCAAACAATTAAGCACCAGAACAAGTTGGAGTTCACGTATGCAAATCCACAACAACTAAAGTATGGTAAATATGGCCCTAACAACCAGCCTTTAGAAAACTAGTCCAAGCCATAGGAAAAGAAGGGTAATGGAAAGACGAAGAAGTACACTGTAAAATGGTGCAATTTCCACAAAATCCCATGGCACAACACCGATCAATGTCACTCAAAATAGTCATTGGTAGTCAATATCAAAGATAAGGAGCCGAACCATGATTCAGAATATGATTCAAAAAATACTAGTAGAAGATAGATCATCGACGCAGAGCCCATTTCTATTTTCAAAATCACAACAATTCAACCAGACGAACCAGAATATCATGAAGAGGGGGAGCGCCTTTTTCATTCACAGATGTTGGTGAAGGGGACCCCACTGCATTTTATTTTTGAAAGCAGAAGTCAGAAGAACCTCATCTCAACAGAGGTCGTCAAACAGTTGGGATTGTCAACTACACCACACCCACAACCATACAACATTGGGTGGCTTCTCCAAGGATGATATCCCTGTGTCATCCAACAGTGTTTCTTTCCCTATGGAATCCATCCCTCTAAGGATGAGGTATTATGTGATTTTCCCCGCTGGATGTTTGTGATGTTCTTTTGGGCCAGCCATATAGATGGAAGTGACACGTTATTTATGAGTCATGACCCTATAGTGTCATTGTTACTCTGGAGGTTCATCTCTATAGGATACTAGAGATTTTTCTGACTACTGTCCCACCTAAATAGTGCCGCAAGGTAGTATCTCATACTAAAAATTTTAACCTCTTCACAGTTTGTTCAAAAGGTGAACAAAAGAACACTCCAACCATTGTAGCCTCAGTCCAAGAACGGTCTCTCCGGCAGAAGCAAGTCAACAAGATTAAATCAAAGCGTAAGGATTCCTTCTGCACATATTAATCTCATGTAGCCAGACTAGTTAAAAATGTCCAACTCTTCCAGCCACAGTTTCGTGACAACCTTCAACAAGCTAAGCAGCGCTACTTCTCCAGCAAGGAAAGTAGCTCATCAAGGTTCAGATTCAACAAATGCTTCCCCCTATCCCCTGGGAACCCAATGCAATGGATACCATTGCTTCCTAAGGATGGAGGATTGATCCAGGTGGATATCGGTGGCCACCCACCTATTCCACTGGCTAGAAAAAACGTTTTCCACCTTGGCATATTTTCGACAGTTTTTCAAGTCCCAAACTTCTGGGGTCGTTTTGAGGCCCTAAACGATTTTTTTTGGGGATTTGGGGTCCAATACTAATTAGAGAACATTGGTATGGTCCATTCTAAATTTGTTATTCTTGGTTATACCTTTCCAACGGTGTATCGAGGGCCCCAAATGGAGATCGTATGCAAAACTTACGCCCCCCTGTAAGTTGACGTATCAACTACCCCCTTCAGGGTCCGCAAACCTTTTGGCTTTTCATCTTCCAAGGTTAGGGTTTTGGATTTTACTTATGTTAAAAATCCCTTTGGAGCCTCATTGTAAAAATCATCTTCTTTCGAATGCAAGTAGCCATCACATCTCTTCTCAGAGATAAGCTGCCACCATTTTAGCAAGTCTTTCACTATGTATTTTTATTGTCTTTGTACATTTCTTTCATGAATAGAAATCGTGTATTACTGTATTTCTCTATTTCTGGAAATATTTATGTGTATTTCATTGTAATATCTCTGCTTGCATTTCATTCTAAAAACTAATCTCGATCAGTGGCATCAGAGCAGGTTTCTCTTGATCATTTTTCAGTGCATGTCCCGGATGAGGTTCGAGTATAGAAAGTTGGGTCTCAAGCGTGTCTCTCTTGAGGACAATCACTCTCGCATGCCCAAGAAACCCTCCATGGAAGAAGAAAAGAAAAAATATGGAGCAGAAGATTATATCAATATTTTTCTTGAGGAATCTCTCACGTGACAGAGGGATGAAATGATGGAATTTTTCCCACATCCTTCAATGCATGTCGATAACAACTAGTGTGTCTTCAGTAAGAGGCCACTTTGGGGGAAAACTTGCCTTTCAAGTTACAAGTTAATTTTGATATTCTCATATGTGAAGGAAAAGTAGATGCAGATGCCCTAGAAAAATATTTAAATCTTCTAGAAGGTTATTTCTTTGTTCATAATTTCTCTGAAAAGGAGAAGATCACCTTCACACTCCTTAAGGCTCTCCCCCATGTCAAACATTGGTGGGAAAATTAATAAGAGAAAAGTTACACAGAGGAATCTGGAATATATGGGGTTGAGCCCACCTAGGATGTTTTTGTGGATGAGGTCAAGGAACAATATTACCTTGTTGGAAACTATGATGACCAGTACATGATATAGACCAGACTGTGGCAAGAGAGGGGCCAAGTAGTGTTGGAGTTCACCAATACCCTCCATATCTTTCTCACCAAGTTGGGTATCAAAGACTCCGAGCGACATATGGTTTCTAAATATCATGGGGCTCTACACATATACATCCAAACTGAAATGGATTTTCTAGACATATCATCATTGGGTGTTGCTTATCGATATGTTGTTAAAATCGAGCAAAAATTTCAGCACCATAACAAGTGGGAGTTCAGGTCTGCAAATCCGCAACCACCAAAGTATGGTAAATATGGCCCTAACAACTAGCCTTCAGAAAATTGTTCCAAGCCACAGGAAAAGAACTCTAATGGAAAGACGAAGAAGGACACTAGAAAATGGTGTGATTTCCAAAAAATCCCCTGGCACAACACCGATGAATTTCGCTCAAAAAATTCATTGGTGGTCGAGATCAAAGACAAGAAGTTAAACCATGATTCAAAATCTGATTCAGAAAATGCTGGTAGAAGAGAGATCATCGACATAGACCCCACTTCTATTTTTTCAACCGCAATAATTCAACCAGAAGAACCAACAGATCATGAAGAGGGGGAGTGCCTTTTTCATTCACAGATGTGGGTGAAGGGGATGCCGATACATTTTATTGTTGATAGCGGAAGCCAGAAGAACCTCATCTCAGGAGAGGTCTTCAAACAATGTGGATTATTGACTACACCACACCCACAACCATACAACATCGGGTGGCTTCTCCAAGGACAAGATCTTTGTGTCAACTAGTAGTGTCGCTTGTCCTATGGCATCCATCCCTTCAAGGATGAGGTATTATGTGATGTTTCTCCATTGGATGTATGTGATACTCTTTTGGGCCAGCCATATATGTGGAAGCACCGTGCTATTTATGAGTCTCGACCCCGTAGTGTCATTGTTACTCTGGGGGGTCATCTCTACAGTATATTAGATGTAGTTCTGACTACTGTCCCACCTAAATAGTGACGCAAGGTAGTATCTCATACTAAAAAATTTAGCTTCTTCACAGTTTGTTCAAAAGGTGAACAAAAGAACATTGCAACCATTGCAGCCTTAGTCCAAGCACGTTCTCTCCAGCAAAAGCGGGTCAACAAGATTAAAGAAAAGTGTAAGGATTCCTTCTGCACACAGTCATCTCATGTAGTCAGACTGGTTAAAATGGTCCAACCCTTCCAACCGTAGGTTTGTGAAATCCTTCAACAAGTTAAGCAGCGCAACTTCTCCAACAAGGCAAGTAGCTCATCAAGGTTTGGATTCAACAAACACTTCCCATTATCCCCTAGGAACTCAACGCAATGGATACCATTGCTTTCTAAGGAGGGAATATTTATCCAGGTGGGAATTAGTGGCCACTCACCTATTCCACTGGCTCAAAAAAAACATTTCCACCTTGGCAGTTTTTCGGGTCCCAAAGTTTGGGGCCATTTTGAGGCCCTAAACGACGTTTTTTTTGGGGATTTGGGGTCCAATATATTCCCAAAGGCAATGGCATGAACTAGTGTAAATTCATTCTTCTCGGTTAGACCTTTCCAATGGTGCATAGAGCACCCAAAATGGAGATCATATACAAAATTTACGCCCCCGGGAAGTTGATGTATCAACTACCCCCATCAGGGCCCACAAACCTTTTGGTTTTTCATATTTCGGGGTTAGGGTTTTGTATTTTACTTATGTTAAAAATTCCTTTGGAGCCTCATTGTAATAATCATCTTCTTGTGAATGTGAGCAGTCGTCACATCTCTTCTCATAGATAAGCTACCACCATTCTAGGGAGTCTTTCACTCTGTACGTTTCTTTCATTAATATAAATCGTGTATTATTGTATTTCTCTTTTTCTATAAATATTTATGTGTATTTCATTGTAATATATTTTCTTTCATTCCGTTCCCAAAAATAATATGGATCATACTAGCACCAATTGAATTTGGTGACATGCATGCAAGCCTCTGTAACAACAAATGTGTCCAAAGTGCACTCTCCAAAATGGACTTACTCATTATGTGAAATCTCATGATATGACGTGCCATTTTGATAATCGGGTGATTGCAATTCGTATTCTCAACATATTTGCTCGCCTAATTGGTGATGTCTTTGCACAAATTTTTCTCAATCATTATTTTTTCCATTTTCTTTCCCTGCAATGTTGTAGTGACATTTGAGACAATAATAGAAAGTATTTTCAAATCCTTGATAACATGAATGTTGAAGGGGTAGGGGCGATCTAACCTAAGGTGACGATTGTGCATGTGGCTAATGAAAAATATGATACTCCCAGCCACTTCTCTTGTGTTATGAAAGGTAGGGGCCTTCAGACATTCATCAATGTGGAATTGAAAAATCCCTAAAATTATAGCCTAGTGTTTATCTTCATTTGTCTAATGTGGGTTCCAATTATTAATTAATATTGAATCTATGAGGTCATGGTCAATGAGATAGTTTATTCCACTTGGCCCTTGAGGTTGGAAATTTATGTGACTTGAGGGTTCATGACTTCATCTAATGCAGCTTCCTTGTTTCTGAATTCAACTCCTAAAGTTCTTTTCCCCATTTATTGCACTAAGTAGTGATAAGGAAGTTGATACACAAGTAGTTAAATTTTCTGAAGGTAGCCAAGGGCACCAACACTATCACTCTCTATGATGGCATAAGAGTACGGATTTATGGGATGAACAAATCGCATGCCCTCCACATCAAAGGATATATTTCCTTTATTTAGGTTAATAATGATGTTATTGTCGAAGGCACATTCAATTCCCAAGAGTGTTGGGAAAGGATCCATCTCACCTAGGATTTCTATTACTTCAAAATCCAACACTATTTTAACTCATACAAGGTTACTTGAACATCGTCTAACCCGTCAATAGGAAAAATATTATACCAATTGGTAGGGTGCAACTGAATTAGTGAGTCAACTAGCCTAGGGCTTCCCAAAATATTATACCAATTTCTAGGGTGCAACTGAATTAGTGAGTCAACAAGCCTAGGGATTCCCATTGCTTCCCAATATTTCTTTGATTGAATTTTTATATCAAATCCCAAATTTAACATAACATTTATGACTTCATAGTCGGTAATGTCTATGATGAGCCAAAATTCTAAGTATATTTGTGTCTTCTTATTTATCCTTACCCTATGGGTGTGCCTTTCAAGAAGAGGCATGGTGATTTCATCTTCACCTTATTCTATAAGTTTCTTGAAAGTAGTGCACAACCTCCAAGAAAAAATATCATTATCCAAAATTTTGAAAAAATCTTTAAAGAATCATGGACATACTCCATTTATCCTTCCCACTCAGTGACCCTCCCTTTCCCAACTCATGGGATTCATTCATTCTTGAGGGTAGTTGGATTAGAATTTGATTTGGTGGAAATGAATGCCTCGCACATAAGGTAGAGATATTCCTTGTAATACTACCTATGTTAATTTTCATCAAAGTCAAGTAGAAGAGGATTGAACTTTCTAAACTATATTGATGTTCCAAGACCTTCATTGCCACCTATTTGGGTTCCACCTCTAGTTACCAAAATTAACATAGCACCCTCAATATCTAGCATAGATAGGATCTCCAATATGACCAATTTAGTATTCCTCTCTTAAACTTAAGCTTCCTATTTCTCCAAAAGTTTCGGGAAATATTTTGTACCATGGCTAATAGCTTGGTAGTAGCCACACCTAACCCTCTCCTAGGAAGAGAACAATTTTGAGAAATATATCATTGACTTTGTTGATGCTTAAAATTAAAACCAAGTGTAACACTTGAAACATCCTTGTAGGGATCTCATGGGAAAAATGAGGAGGGAATCTCACCTTACTTTTAAATCCACCAAGCATAACTAGCTTAAATTAATTAGTTAGGCAAGTTAGCAGAGTATTTCCCCTTAAAGTTGCTACTCCAATTATGTATGCATGTAAATTTAAAATGTTTCTTAAGTTAGTGATTAATTGCCTTATATTCTTGATTTAGAATGAAAACCTAATCCTAATAAGTTATGCAAATTGAATCTTAGTATGGAAATAAACTAATAAATGTAGAAAAGTTATGGTAGTTCCACGTCAATTAGAATAAAATATTAAATTTGAGTTGATGTGAGCTAAAAATGCATAGATAAATACTTAATAAAATGTTGCAATGATTAGAGTTAAATTAATCATAAATTCGGCAAACTGTAAGTGTAAAACACCTTATCATGATCAGTTAAAGGTATGCCTATGTACTTCAATTAACAAGAGAAATAAAATTGAAAAGTACTTGTAAATTAAGAAAGAATGTTGTGAAAGACAAGTAATATAGATGAAGAAAGGTAAGTGTAGGTATTCTCAAAGAAATATTTATTCATTAATGAATATTTCTATACATCCATGATGCAATAGCATAGAGAAATTTCTATCAAATCCAACTTGCCAATCCAACAGAGCACATCCATTATGGAGGACCGGCCACATAAGGAGTACAATTGGAAAAAAATTGATGTAAAAAATGCACCTCAAAACAAAAAAATGTGCTATCAACATCAACTTTTAAAGAACCAATAAGATTTAAGATGATGATATCAACCATAAGGGTAAATAGTTTTAAAGGGAAAGAAAAAAAAAATACTTTTTTTAATTCTATTTTCAACTTATCTCCTTATGGATTTACTCTAATTTCAAGTGTAGGCACTGGTTGGATGTGGAATTAAATTCCACATAAAATGAGTACCCACACTACATATTCTAATAAACCCATAGTGAGATAAACTAAAAATACATGAAAAAACATGTTTCTTTGTTCGATGCGGAATTAAATTCTACATCCAACAAGTACCCACACTACATACTTTTAATAGACCCAGAGTGAGATAAACTATGAAAGAAACATGTTTTTCATGTGTTTTCAGTTTATCTCACTGTTGATCTATCAAAAGTATCCAGTGTGGTTACTCACTAGATGTGGAATTTAGTTATGCATCCAAAAAGTTCCGACATAAAATTTGAGTAAACCCATAAAGAGATAAGTAAAAAGCACAATTAAAAAAATAGTTTTTTTCTTTACTTTTGAATATTTGTAACTCTTATTTTATTATTTTAACTATTCTTTTATTATTTCTCTTAGGATGTCCATTTTAGACCTCAAAATTTCTCTAATGTGAACTTAGGAGCCTCTACAATGCATCTATGTCATCAAATCAGAACCCTATAATCCAACAACCCCCGTCAATTATGGAGGACTGGGTGTGTAGGGAGTACCACCCATGGGGGAGCTCCACAATCATCATCCATAGTTGGATCAAATCCACACCATTTGAATACCCACAATAATTGTGGAAGGAGGCTATCCCTTGGATGGCATCACCACATGGTATCCCATAATTTTCTCCATCATCTAATATGTCGCCATCATCCAATGATCCATGTTACTCTACATATTAATATACAATAAATTGGATTTAAATCCATCTAAGGTAACCACCACTATTGCATGGCTTAAATTAATGGTTCCAAGTGTGGATTAATTAAAAATTAATCAAAAGTGTAATTTGGTAGATGTATTTGGGGTTGCATGGCACCTTATGGTGGATGCCCTCCATTGGTTTATTGATGAATCTTAAATGTTGGAGTAAGGTATTTTTATTATGGGGAAAGTCTTGATATTTATATTGTTCTTGGTTCTTGAAGAGAGAATAGAAGGAGAGGAGAAGTGAGGAAGAGCTACGTATAGAAAAAAAAAATATAGAGACGAGGAAGAAGAAAAACATGAGGAGAAGGAGAAGGAAAGAAAAAGAAAAGATAAGTTACAAAGGAAGACTAAAGAATCCCATTTCTTGATATAAAAGACTAGTGAAATATTCTTGGGTAAATTTCTTTATGCTTTTTTTATTATTATTTTGTAAAATCACATCAGAGACTTAGAACAGAGGGAATAACTTTATTTAAAAGAAATGATGAATCGCCTAAAGCGTGTACATGTAATTTACCATTTTTAGAATTAATGTAAATCTATTGTTGGGATTTTTAGTGATTGCCTATGTGCATGGTGCATGTTTTAGCTTGATTTTTGTATGCCTGATTTTATTTTATAATTGTGTGCTTTTGATTGTGACCACATTATACAACTTTAATGTGGTCTCATTACTACCAATAGCTACAACCATATTGTCCCGCGAATATGGCAATGAACATAGTAAACCAATGCACTTATATTCATCTAAAATTTAATATCCAGAGACAAAAAATGACTTACCACAGTATTGAAGGAATTTAGATGCTCTATCATTGAGTGTCCATCATTCATTCTCAGGAGGTACAAATTATTTCAAAGGAAATTTTTATTTACCAAGGAATTAGACTAATACAAATCCCCTAACTTATCCCATAATTCCTTGGTTGTATATTTTCTCGATACATTCAGTAAAACTAAGTCTGAAAGACACAGTTGAATTGTGCTCTTTACCTTCCTATCCAACTTCATCTAGTCTTATTTCGACATACCCATAGGTGTAGTACTCATATCCACAACAACCCATTATTCTTTATCTACCAAAAGATCATCCATCTTCAACTTCCAAATCTCATAGATTTTCCTATTAAATTTATCAATCTATATTTTGGAACTACTTGTCATTTTATTTCACCACAAGAATCACCACCATAGAGCTCCCACTGAAACCAAGTTTATGACAAACCTAATATAACTGAACCCTTAGAAAAAAAAGCATCCCCCTAAAGCCAATAACTTCTCTGATACCAAATGTAGGTTTTAATCCTTTACAGTATAGCAATGCACATATAGATTCTTTATAAAACATAACTATATATATATCAATTACACATAGTACTAAGAAATTTACCCTAGAAACCCTTAACCAGGAAAACCAACAAAATGTTTAGAGTCACACCTCTAACTCTTAGTATATTAAATCCACCATTAAAATACAATATATACGGTCTTACAACATCCAAAATCCCTAATCCATTGACCTGGATTAGATTACAACCTTAATTACTTAACCAGAATTAGAAAACCATGAGTCGAAAAACTATGTGCCAAAAACACCCAAAATCTATGCAAAAACTAACAAAAAAATTTTATGGGGGCTCCAACCCCCCTTGTGACCCCCTCGCAATTCGCAATGCAACGTAACAGCATGTGGGGCTAGTCATGCAAAAATATAACACATACCTAATATGATATGAGGCCTTAAATGGCTAGTTTTGGAATCAAAACTATGCTAACAAAGTTCACAACCTCTTAACACTATTCTGCACATTGATATCTTTTCAACAACAAAAATATCACCTCAATTGGATTTTGTATGTGGAATTTATGCCTCCCCCAATTTGACCTATCTTTATGACCACCATGATAACGATTGGATGCCACATTAGCTTATGTTACTCCCACATGTGGATCTAGTCATATGTGGACTTTCAAGAAGATTCTAGAGGGTAAAAAACCATAACATTAATTGGGGGTGCAAAAATCCTAACCTTGACCCTCGAAGCCTATTAGGTTATGTTAAATATTGGGCAGTCAGGAAACGAAGGGTTCCATTCTTGTTGTATTATTTTTTCTCCATATTTGAGTAGAGAATACGGGAATGGGATATTGTAGTAGAACAAAGGAAGTAGAATATCTTGTAGTATTTGTATTGGCCACAATGTTGATAGAACTCCATGTTGACTACCCCTTTCTTTGTATTTTCATTTCATGTTAGAGAATAAAAGAGCATTGTTGTGTGCAATTTGTGAAAATGATGTACAAAAAACACTAACTTGATAGTTCTATGTTAAGCACAAACAATAATGGGTGTAAGAGATAGAAACCCTAAATCTAATCTAAAAATACCATTCTCAAACTTACATTATTCGTTAAGTAAATGACCCAAAGAATAAAAGAGAAACATTCACATGATCAAAAATTTCATAAAGAATGAAAGTATCTATTACCAAATAGAAAAGGCCAAAGATAGCACCTATTAATGAGCTTGATGAAGACAATGGGATCCAAATCCCCTCCTTGGGATGGGTCCTTGGCTTCCTTGGTGTGTGTATATGATCCCCTCCTCGGTGTATGAGCAAGATACCTAGAAAAAAAACTCTCTCAAGAGGAAGAGGTCTTCAAGACTGTAGTGGAATTTTGGCAGCATAGCCTTACTATGAATATGGATGGATTGAGTGACCTCAAGGATTAATTTATAGGGAAAATAGTGGTTAAAACCCCTTGACATGGACTTCAAATAATTGTTAAAGATTACCAAATCAAGGCTAACAATAGAAATTAGGGTTCTGAATGGTCCACATATAACTAACTTCCCATTTTAGCAAATCTAGTCTAGAAATAGTCAGAATTGGATTTTTGATGAAGCAATGTAGCTTTTAAGGGTATTATCCGCATTGCCTGAATGCTCTTATTGGGGGCGATATCTATGTTGGCCCTTTTTGGTCAAAATCAAGGTTCGATTTTTCATTTTTTGATGAGTTATAGGTCATATGGTGGTGGAAAGGGATTGAAATGGAGTTTAAGCATGTTGTTAGTGATATGTTTCAATAAGAACGCTAGAAATGTTGCAAGTGAGTAGTTTTAAGGTGATAACAAATTTCCTCCTAATGTGTGAGCTTAAGATTAAATCATATGACCGAAATGAATCACAGTTTCTTTATCCAAGTATAGAGAGGACCAAGGAGAGAGTGGAGTGTCCAGAAGGAGGACTGCTCGCGGAAGGGCCATGAAGAACCACCTATCAACAATAATAATAAAATGTGATATGTGTGGAAGATGTCAATATGGACAAGGTATCATACCCATGCTCATCGATTATCTCACAAAAATGATAAAATGGTGTGACATGGAAGAAATGGACACAAAACAAGGTCTCAATACAATACAATATGATGTTGGAAAAGTGATGCCAAAGTATAATACAATGATATGAGAATTCCTATGTACACATGCTTGGAAAAAAAGGAGCTAGGTCCAACATAGAATCATAGTCACTGCAATGATCTAGATACATAAGAATTGAGGCCCGCTCCCAGGGTGCGGGGGGAGAGAAACAAGCCAAGAAGCTTTGGTGAACAAGAAAGAGGATTCGAATATATAAAATGATTTATCAAGAGGGAATCTCAAAATGATGGCTCTAAGAATGGTAGAACTGAGCCAATCAAATCCAAGTAACTGCAACTAAGGCTAGATAATTGAAAAACAAATGTATGAATCTCAATGGTGCGAGAATGAGCTAGAGTTGATCCCATGAGATCCTACCAACTATAAGAGGAATTATGACTCTATTAGCTTGGTCCAAGGTATCCCATCAATGAGGAAAATGAAACCAAGTTACATAGGAATAACCCCTAGAATCAAGGTGCTCATGAAGAGCCTCAATATTGCCTATCTCAAAGGCTCTTCATAGACACATTTTTCATCATGATATCACTAATATTTGTTTTTTTTACCATATTTAATAGTAAGTCATGAGTACTTTTGTATCTTTCTTAGTGAATAAGTTTTTGAGGTGGAATTTCATGTGTATAGTACCTTTTTTTTATCTAAGTCCTATGATAAACAATGTTTGTAGCATCAAATAGGTCAAACCCCTTAAGGAAAGGAGAATTCCTAGAATCAAGGGACCTTGTCCCCATAAGAGAAATTTCATCCAAGAATCAAGGAACCTTGTCCTTGTAAGAGCACTTCCATCCAAGAATCAATGGACCTTTTCCTTCACCTACCTCTATAGCGCTCTCAGTTCACTAATGACCACTCCTTGCAAGAAGTAGTTTGAAAATCAGATGAGATTGACTGAGATCTATTATTCCTCCATTTCCTCCACAATTCAAGTGAAGAGGTCAATTTATCAAGGAAATAAATAGGCCTCTACCATAGGGGAAAGAGATCCAGAATTCTAATATTGTATTGATTTTTGTTAAGAAAACGTTTTTGAAGACTTGGATATTTTTCTCTTGATGTACTATTGATTTTGATGAAATAAATATGACTCTATTCTCATCTTGTTAGAGTTTCTCTAAGGTTACTTTTGTTTCTTGGGTAGGGCCCCCTCAATAGGGCTCAAACTCTATTGCAATTTATCTTTTTCTTTCATGTTAATGAGTTATTAGTCAATCTTTCATTTTATCTTGAAGTTTAGATAGGCATGCATGGTAATCTATGATTTTTGTCAATTTGTTATTAATTGTTAGCTTCAGCAGGTATCCTATAGAAATAGTTAGCATTCTATTAGGATGCTCAAAGGTGTCCTCTCAAGGTTGGAAACCTCAATTATACCTCATTATATTTTAGTCTATCTTTGTCAATGCTTTTGAAATCTCCTATTAACTTCTTAAGACTCTTTTTGGCTTCTTGCAGAAGTTTCTTGTAGGACTGTTACAGTTCCTATAGAACTATTACAGTCCCTGTAGAAATCTCATGTAGGTTGTTTTAGCTCAATATTCTTAGTTTTTCTCAATCATCTTTTCATGAAATTAGAAGTAGAAAATAATATAACATATGGCTTGTTGTCGACTCAAGGATTAGGCATAAATTAGTTCATTTAGTTTATGCAATGGTTATGCTTCCTTAATTGCAATTTCTTATCATACAATAGAATTATTTTCATGTTTTACATTCGATTTACTCATTTCATAGTTTAGAACACTTTATATCACGCCAATAGATTAGATCTCCTTTAATGTAATTTAGATCAGTTGTTCTTTCAATTTGGTGTGCTTTCATTTATGCAATAGTTCAATGTCTCTTTCTACAAATTCAATTTCATCCACAATTTCATGCATTTAACCCCTTGATCAATCTCATACCTATAATGTTGTCAGTGCATTCTACATATACTTTACATAGCACCTCTTAATTTTGTATGAACCTTGGTTTGACAAGTAAAGTAACAAGCCAAGGAGGCAGTAGCATTATTGTTGTCATTCCTAGGCCCACCACTTTTTGGGGTCCTTGTCAGGGAGGTGATAAAGTATGCACATCATTTTCTTTTTTTTTCTTTGTGTGACTTGGAGAAATAGGAACGATGCCTCGGTCACAAGGCCAACCTCACTTTAGATTTTTTGTAGTGTAAAATCCCTAGTGATTTCACTTTGAGTGAGTATTGATTTCTCCTTGTCACATTCTTTGCATATTTAAAAAAAAACAATTTCATTTTCTTCACTTTTATGAATGGCTCGACCTAGAGATAGGAAGGGAATATTTTTACCAAAAAATGGGCCCAAGTAATCCATAAATTGGTCCTGAGACACTTGAAAGATTCTTGGAAAGGGAAGCTAGAGAATTTGAAAATATTTTAGATGAAGATCAATCTCCCTCACCTCATACCATGGTTGGTGAAGAAGATATGACAGAATTGTTTGAGTTTCCCATACGAGAAACCAATGGAGAAACTAATATGAAAAATGTTAATCCTTCTACCTTGCCTCATTTCCATGGTCTTGTTTCTAAATACCCTAACACTTTATTATTTTATTTTATAGTTATATGAAAGACATATGATTATACTATTGATGAAAAAAATCTCAAACTTTTCCCTTCTACTTTGAAGGATTCACCTCTAAGATAGTTCATGAGACTGGAGAGAAACAACATCACAACTAGGGATCAAATTAAGAATACCTTCAGTGAAAAATATAGATAATATTGTGGAGTAAGGGACACAATATATGAGATCTTCATAATGACTCAAGGACTTGACTAATCTCTAGAATACTTTGAAGAGAGATTTCAGCTAATCTATAAAAGAGCTCACAATTTCACTCTAGATGAGGATCCGCTCAAGCTTGTCTTACTTATAGGATTAAGAGAGGATCTCAAGTAAAAATTAAATATCCTATCCAATGGAGATATATATCAAATGGAATATTATGATATCAATCAAATCCTTAAAAACCATTCAAGGTCCTTAAGGAAGAAAGGTAGAAATGGTAGAGGGATGGTACCTCAATCTTCTAACCATCCAACCCATATTAAAAATGAATTAGGAGGGATAATAAAAGATATGAAAATTGATATTTTTCATTTTTTTCCATGCAAATGGATACTTTCCATATCAAAAAGAAAAAGGAGGAAGAAGAGAAGGAATTATCGATTTATTTCCCTAATTGCACTAAGAGGCATCCTAGAAATGAGTTCCCTTTGGACCTTATAGATGTTTGTGGTATTTGTGAATAAAATTATCCAAATAAAAAATGTCCTTTTTTTCCAGGGTTAGAGGATACATTTCTAGGAGTAGAGAAGAATGTGGAATCACTATACTTAATCAATCAAAGGAGGCATGTAGAACCAAGACCCTTCCAAACATGTTTGAACTTCAATCCTTCTCAAAATTTGGATGCATGTAATACACAAATGTCTTCTCAACCTTGGTATAATCCAACCCATATCCTTAGGAAAATACAAATCCTTTCTAATATCAAGGGCCACCTAATCCTCCTCCATACCATTCCTTCCCTAGCATGCCACAAAACCAAAACCCCCGGTGGAGTCAGCCTCTACAAAGATGGAAGCCCCAAAATTTACAACAACTAGCATTAATTCCTCCTCCTCTGCAACCCAATAACATTATTCAAAATAGTAATTCTCCTAAACAATCTCATTTACATGATCAACCAACCCCCAATACGAATAACAAGCAGGTTTAACCAGTGTACAACAATGAAACAACCTATCAAACTTACTCCTTGGAAGTAAAATAAATTAATCTTAGATCAGAAAAAGTATTACAACAACAACCAAAGATCATAAAATATGTAGAACCTGAAAAAAGATGATGTTATCTTACCTCAGCCACAAACTCCTCCTTATCCTAAAATATTAAATGAAACCAGGTCAAAGGTCAAAGTCCACATGGGAAGAAAAGGGTGACACATGTCACCACTACAAGGGTGACACATGGCACATGATTGTGGGAAAATAACTAGGCAAGGTACAATCCATGTGGTCCAATTACAGGTTGATAAGTGGTGCACAAGTGGTCCACTCCTTTGATGACACATGGCAAGGATGAGCCAATGAGAGGATTCCACGTGGTGACCTCCCATTGGCCTATAATGGCATGGTTTATTAAAAAGTATAGAGTCGACGGGGGTTGAACCCATGACCTCCATAAGCCTTAACAAAACCCCACTACCTATGTGCCATCAAAATGTTACTTAACCGTACATATCATAAAATGTATTTAATTTGTAATAAAGTTGTAATGGGTAGCAATTAGGGCCAAGGTCCTAAGCCCTTGGCCCATAACTTATTGTTGTATGTGGGTAATGTGATCATTCCCCATAATGTAGGGGTTATGTTATATCTGTGTGTTTGTGTGTGTGTTTTATATATAACATATGGTTAAATATGTTATAAATAACATATAGTTACAACAACATCCACCAAAATGTCAAAATATATGGTGGTTGGTGGGGCTCGAACCCCCGACGTGCCATATATATAACCTTGCCTTAACTAATGTGTAGGATTGGTTATAAAACCAATTAATTTATATTTAAAAGCATGCCACAATTTTCAGAGGTCGGTTAAGGGTTTGTGCCCTATTTAATGGGAACATGGAATGAGGTTGGGGACAACACATTAATGCAAAGTTTAGTCTCAATTGATGTACAAATTCAAAATAATTCTTACATGGACAAATCACTACAAACATCAAAAGAATATGATTCCAAGGAAAAGTCACAAGAGATTAGGATGCCTTATTGTCATCCAAATCACAAGACTCATTATGACCAACGACTAGGAGAAGAGGAAAATAAACAATGTTCTTCTTACGAACAAATAAAATACCACACTGAAAAAGAATGAAGACAAAATCAACAACTTGGAACAATCGATCATCAAACAATTCCAATGAAAGTAGATTTTGTATGGATCACTCCCCAAAATATGCAACACATTAGATTGGGAATTCGAAGGTTATATCATCTTGTTTCGTCAGGAGTCACAACTACAAGAACAACATATTTGAGAAGACATTGTGTGCCAGAACAAAAGTTAAAGCGGAAGCCTTCCAGTGATTATGCTTTGAGGACAAAGCATTTTTAAGGGGAAGGCAATTTTATGAACATAAATATACATAAAAAATAGATATTCATAACATAATAATTAATTAATAAATAATAACTATTAATAATGAAAGGACATGACTATTGGTTAAGGCCACCCCTGTGTAGGTATATAAACGATCCCTCATTCTCAATTGTATCTTATCTCATCTATTCATATTTTATACATTATTCCTACATGGATTATTATGTTATATTCCAAGTATTTTGGATAATTCTTGTGTGAGTGAACTTTGTTCGTCTCAAAATTCAAGGAAAAATGGAAGAAGAAGACTATTGCATCATCTCATCGGGATCTAGGGTCATATTCTGGAGATGAATCCAAGATCATGGCCATAGGAATCAAAGGTATATCAGCTATCAATTCAAATTCTTCATTTCAATCTGTCAAAGTGGAAGGTGATATTCGTCAAAAGAAGAGAAGTGAGAATTTTCATGTCAAAGTTAAAGTCAAGTATACCAAGGTAGATACTTTATTTGACAGTGGATCTCAAGTTAACCTAATATCTGAAGCAATTGTCAAGAAGTTGGGTTTGAAGACGACATCTCACAAAAATCCATATATGGCATTGTCTTGGGTAGTCCATATCTATTTCACAGGAAGGTTATGTTCTATCGAGAAGAGAATAAATATCTTCTTTCAAAGAAGGAATTGAATATGTTTTCAAAGATCATCACACCAAAACTAATGTTTCTTTAGTGATCACAGAGAAAATGAAGAGAATCGTGAGCACAAGTAAATATTTTTTTCTCATGATAGTGAAATAGAAAGGAGAAGATATAACCTATGATTTATCAGGTTGTGATCCAAGTCATAAAAAGTAGTTGATCAACATCATATATAATTATGATGAGTTGTTTCAAAAACCTATTGGGTTTCCCCCTAAAATGGAGGTTGAACATGAAATATATTTGCAGCAAGATGATCCTCTTCCAAACATTGGAATGTATAGGTCATCAGTAATCAAGAATGCATAAATAAAGAAGTAAGTTTAGGACCTGCTCTCTTAAGGAATCATCTGACCAATATCCTCTCTATGTGGTTCTCCTATTGTACTAGTTTTGAAGAAAGATGGAACGTGGAGGATTTGTATTGATTTTTGAGCCCTGAACAATATTATGGTCAAGAACCGTTATCCTCTTCCTAGAATAGATGAACTATTAGATTAGATAAAGAATGTTGTGTATTTCACTAAGATAGACTTGAGAAATGGTTACCATCAAATCAGAATTGCAGAAAGTGACATATGGAAAACTTCTTTCAAGACCAAGAAAGGATCGTTTGAATGGTTAGTTATGCCATTTGGGTTATGTAACACACCCGCAACATTTCTGAGAGGATGAATGATGTGGTCTGACCCTACATAGATGATTTTTTTATTGTCTATTTAGATGATATATTGATATTTAGTCAAAGATGGGAATATCATATAAAGCATGTCAAGATAGTCTTTGAACTCTTGAAGAAGGAGAATTTGTATATCAAGTTATCTAAATGTGGATTTGGAAAAAATTCTTTAGTATATCTTGGATACATTATAGAGAATGGTCAACTAAAGATAGATCCTGAAAAGGTAGGAGCCATTGTAAAATGGCCCAATCCTGTTGGAAATGTTTAACAGGTAGCATGTGCTTGTCATTGATGGCAAGTACAACAATGAAGATGGCATGAGTACAGGAAGAATGTAATAGATGGGCACCAGAAGTATTTTGGGAAGACGCTGCAGAGAAACCTCGATAAGATCAGAAGAGATAGTGCAGAGGATGTTTGGTATGTTTTACAAGCAGCGTATGCTTGTCATTGATGGCAAGTACAGCAGTGATGATGGCTTGAGTACAGCACCGATGATCAACAGGAAAATAGAAGATAAGTCCAGGAAGATCGAATGATCGAAGGCAACACTGGCAAGTACAACAATGATGATGGCTTGAGTACAGCAGCGATGATCAACAGGAAAATAGAAGATAAGTCCAGGAAGATCGAATGATCGAAGGCAATGCAACATTGATAAAATGATCGAAGGCCCGAGAAGCATTTCTGATAATTGGATCTCATTAAAAATTCCTGAAAGAACGAGGGCCATCAGATCAGAATATAGACAAGAAGAGCGTTGAACAGGAGGACAAATCTCAGATGTTAGATCCAAGCACAGGACCCGACCATCGTTGGATCAAGGAGAACCTGCACACCTTTTAAAGTATAACAAGGAGAAGTGGGCGTAATCACGATATGTGAAATCGAAACTTAATCTGAGCCATCAGATCGAGGTTGAATCTGGACCGTTGATTCCAGTCCATGTCAGAGTTTCGAGGATTGTGAGTTGAACATGTCAAAGATTATTAACATCAGGAATCTCGATATCGCGATGTAATCTGAGCCGTCAGATCAAGCTTTGATCTGGACCATTGATCTTACTCCATATTGGAGTTTCAGGGATCGCAACATGGAGAGGCAAGTAAAAAATGCAACAAGAATGTCGATTTCGCGATATGTGAAATTGCGATTCAATCGCAGCCGTTGAATCAAGCTCTGATCAGGACCGTTGATCCCATGCCATTTCGGGGAATTGGGGATCGCGACTTGGAGATTCGAAATGTCTCATCTCTAGACTCATAAAATGTGAAATCGTGAAAGATCCTTATGCATAAGGTTGTGGTCACAGCCCATGGTCACGAGAAGGGAAGGAGTCAGTCCAGATAAGCTCCTTTTCGAAGTTTCTCCTATCGCGACTTGGAGTGACAAGAACCTCCATCTAAGGAACCGCGAGATGCGAATTCACGATGAGATCTAGACCATCAATACATCAAAAGCCTGGACCGTTGATCTGAGATCCATCTCTGAGTCTCACCTATCGTGACTTGGAGTGATGAGAATCTCCATCTAAGGAACAGCGAGATGCAAATTCACGATGAGATCTGGACCGTTGATTCATCGAGATCGCGGACCGTTGATCAACGTCGATGAAGATCATAACTTCGCAGTGCCTTTTAGCGCAGCCTATGGTCACCGTGTGTCGTCACGTGGAGGAAGGACCTAGTGCAGATAAGCTTCGCCTCGGAATTTCGGGGATTGCGTCTGGGAATGTCGAGACACTAGATCATACAAATGCCGAAATATTGAAAAGGTGAATTGTTGGTGTAACCGGCGGTCACCGCCTGTGGTCATATAGAGGAAGGAGCTAGCGTAGAAAATTTTTGTATCGAAGCTTCGGATATCGCGACATGAAGTGTCAAGACACTTGGGCATGGGAATGCCAAAATTCCGAAACCCAATTTAAAGGAAAGATTAATAAATTTCATCCAATGGCACAGATAAACCTGAAGGAGATCGGAGGGCTACTGATGCACGACACAGTGAAACTACCAGAAACCATTGATGGCATCTGCTAGGGAATTCGAAGAGACCTCTGTGTGATCGCCAAAGAAGATGAAGAGTCTCCAAGCTTCGTCCAGTGAAGGAAGACTATTCTTAGAAGGTATTGACAGATGGATGAGCGTTGAATCCTGTAACTGAAACAGAGAAGGTGAGCTCGACTGTCACAGAGAAGATGAAGAGTCTCGAACTGCCAGAGAGGCTAAGGAATCTTTGCATAATAGCTAGTGATGATAGACATGTGGTTGAACTTCTAGAGAAGTCGAAGAGTCATGATGATGATCACGCCGAGCACTTGAGATGTGGAGGAGATTGGCACTGTATGAGCATGCAGAGTAATGGCGAATATTGCATGCACGAGATGCTCAGAAGCTATATATACATGGAACAGAGAAGAGAAGCGGTTGTTGTTGTTGTTGGTGAAGGTGATTCATGTGTGAAGAAGGAGGAGAGTGCAGCAATTGAATTGAACAGAAGAGGATCTGTGTAGTGAATGGGTATGGTGCACAGAGCATAAAAGGAAGAAGAACAGATAGAACAAGTGATGTTTGCAGGAAGGCAATGAGGCAGACAGAGTAATGAAATGCAACAGAACAATGATGAGTCTAGTAAGCCATTGTTGAACATTATATCACTGTGATAAGTTTCAGTAGCAAATATTTATATTTCAGGGTGGCTGGGAGGTGCTCGGGAGGACTGTTGTCCTCAGAGGTTCAAGTCGGTGCTTGAACACA
>ML778314.1:366046-376699 GCA_009831015.1 Picea engelmannii
GTTGCTGGAAAAGGTTGACACTTTGAAGAATGTTGCAGATTCATTGACAAAGTTTGTGAGCACAGAAAAGTTCTCTTGGTGTAGAGTAACAATGGGCATTGTTGCCCTGGATTGTTGACTATATAATCCCCTGGACCCCTGGACCCCCGGATGCAAATAAAAAAACAAGTGGGAAAATGTTTGTTATGTGTTATATTATTTGCATGTGTGTGTGTGGGCATGTCAGGTTTGACAATTGCGGTTTTTGCTATTTTTAGTGGATTTTGCTATTTTTAGCGGATTTGTAAATTAATCCCGGATTAAGGGATTAGGGTTTTGGTATCTACGGAATACCTAAAAACATTGTATATATTGTATGGTGAATGGTGAAATTCAATATAATGAATATAAGAAAGGTTTTCCCGGTTGAGGGTTTCCGGTATAAAATCTCTATGTACTTTGTGTATGAGCCATTGATTAATTTTTGTCTTGCTTAAGAATCTATATGCATTGCTTTACTTCGTAGGTTTAAAACTTACAAATATGGCCAAGGACCTAATCCCTTGACCCATAAAATATGGTTGTATGTGGGTAATGTGATCATTCCCCATAATGTGGGGGCTATCAACGAATATTTCATGCGGGTTTTATATATATATATATATATATATATATATATATATATATATATATATATATATATATATATATATATATATATATATATATATATATATATATATATATATATATATATATGGTTACATATGTTATATATAACATATAGTTACAGTAACGTCCACCAAAACGCCAAAATATATGGCGGTCGGTGGGGCTCGAACCCCTGACCTGCCATATATATAACCATACCTTAACTAATCCTCCTATGGTGTGGGTTTGGTTATAAAACCAACTAATTTATATTTAAAATCATGCCATGATTTTCGGAGGTCATTTAAGGGCATGCACCCTATTTAATGGGTGGGTAGACCAAGGTTGGGGACAACAAATTAATGCAAAGTTCATTCTTTTAATTTGTGCCTAAGGGTACCTAAGTTATGAGGCTACACCATAAAGTGTGTCGAGAGGTACCTTGATGAAATTTTGAGAATTTTATACTCATTTTGCACAACTTTTCACCAGGAATCCAATGGTGCACTATGTTTCTACATTTGAGCAACATGTAAAAAGGTCATTGTAAAACGCAAGCATTTGAGAATTAATAAAAGAAGGTATCTATTGGAATTGGACCCGAAGAGGTATCCCAAATTGGGTGAACTCTGTTTTTCAACTTGTGTATGTGATTTCATTATTGTTATTCATTTCAAGCTCAACTATTTGCAAGTTAGTTTATCATTAAAGTGGATTTGGTTAGATAAGTTCGTCACGTGTAATTTTCATATAGTCAAGTAATCATTTTATTTCAAAGATCAAGTAGTTGTTTCTTATGTATTAAAAAATTAATAAGCATCAAAGGATTTTTCATATCAAGTAGGCAACATGACTATAATTGATGGTCAATACTAAAAAAAATTGTCCTTTACCCCCCTTCCCAACCTTTAATAACAGAAAACCTTCTAATGTGGATAGAAGAAGAACACGACCTGTTCCAAACTACTACTTATCCTATCTACACCATCAGCACAACCTTGGCTAGTAGCAAGATTGATGAGGACACTTTCCTTGTAATGTTTTTGCAAAATCAATACCCTGTTGATGTGATAATAGAGGGGAGGAATGATGAAGTCAAATCTGAATTATATGTTGATAATAAAAAAGAAATATGGTTAGAACTATTCACATTCAAGATTGAAGACCCTTCTATCAAAATCATAGAGATCATCCATGCAAAAACACTCAAAATCGGCACTAAACTTACCAATCAGCAAGAACATAAATTGTTAGATGCGTTGAAAACAAACATTGAAGATTTTGCATGGGATTATGAGGACATGAAAGGAATCCATTATTCCATCTTCACCCACCATATTTATATCAAAGAGGACTACAAACCTATTATGCATCCCCAAAGAAGGATGAACCCTACACCAAAAGATATAGTTAAACAAGAATTGCAAAAGTTATTAGATGTTGGATTCATGTATCCAATTTTAGATAGTGAGTGAGTATCTCCCCTAGATATTTTCCCAGAAAATAATGGGAAATGGAGGATATGTGTGTATTACTAGGAGTTAAACAAGTTTACAAGGAAATACCATTTTCCCCTACCCTTCATTGACCAAGTCTTGGATGTCTTAGATGGGAAAGAATATTTTTTATTCTTGGATGGATTTAGTGGATACAACCAAATTTAGATCGGTCCCAAACATCAAGATGAAACAACCTTTACTTGTCCCTGGGGCACATTTTATTATAAGGTCTTACCATTTGTCCTATGTAATTCCCCAGCCACATTCTAAGGAGAAATACTTAGCATCTTTTCAAAACTCATCCATGCTAAAGTAGAGATCTATATGGATGACTTCACCCCGTATAGAAACTCATTTGATGAATCCTTAGACAATATGGATAAATTTATCCAAATATGTAAAGAAATGAACCTCTCCCTTAGCAATGGCAAATGAAATATGATTATGAATGGAATAAGTATGTTAGGACACCATCTATCCTCTAAAGGGATCGAAGTAGACAAAACAAATTCAAGAACGTTACACTGCTACCTATCCCTCTGAAACCAAAAAATATCATAAGTTTTCTTGGACATGAAGGATATTATAGGAGATTCATCAAAGACTTCAGTAAGATAGATTCTCCCCTATTTACCATGTTATCCAAAGATGTAGATTATTGTTGGACTCTAAATTTTCAACAAGCATTTGAAACAATAAAAGAAAGACTCTCAATTGTTTTTATACTATAGGGTCATAATTGGGCTCTTCCCTTTCATATTCATATTGATGCATCAGATAAATTTGTAGGGACAGTCTTAGGACAAAATGAATATATCAATCCCTGTGCAATTTATTTTATAAGAAAAAACTTGGTTGGTGCAGAGCTAAACTACATTGTTACATAAAAGGAAATTTTAGGAGTAGTTCATGCTCTCAACAAGTTTAGACATTATGTTATAGGGTATAAAATTTTTGTATACATTGTCATGTTGTCATTAAATATTTGATGAATAAACCCGATATAAATGGTAGGATAATCATATGGCTTTTGTCATTACAACAATTTGATCTAACCATTCTAGATAAGCTGGGAAGCATAATGTTTTTGTAGAGTTTTTATCCAGTTTGACCATTCCTACTAAAGAAAAGAAGGCATGATTGATGATAATTTCCTGGATGAACACCTATTTTCAATATCAACACAAACCCCCTGTTTTTTTGACATAGAAAATTATCTAATGACACGGAGGTTTCCTCAACATTTCTCCTATCGGGAAATATGCAATATTTTTTGGAAAAGCACAGCCTATACTAGGGTAGCAGGGTATTTATTAAAACTTTCCCTATACCAAATCTTGAGGATATGCATGAGATAATATGAAGTGCATGATATCCTCCATGATTTTTCTTATGAAACATGCGGAGAACACTATGCAACAAAGAGGACATCCTACAAGATCTTGCAAGCTCAATACTATTGGTCGACCCTACATAGAGATTCTCAACAATACACCCTACACTGTGATGAATCTCAAAGGATGGGGAAGCCTATAAAGAGGAATGAAATTCCCTTATATCCCCATGTATCATTGGAACCATTTGACAAGTGAGGCATGGAATTTATAGGCCTAATTAATCCACCTTCAGCATAGAAAAGGCACATACTAGTATGTATTACATATCTAACCAAGTGGGATGAAGTAAAGGATATGAAGGATGCTATAGAACAAAATGTAGCTTCCTTCCTCTAAGGATGCATATTTTCAAGATTTGGGTATCCCAAAGAGATAGTCACATACCAAGGAGATCAGTTCACATCCATTCTTATTGAGAAAATCATGTAGAAACACCACATTCATCATAGGAAGTCAACACCTTACCATCCACAAGAAAATGAATAGGATAAAGTCACTAATTGAGAGTTACAAAATATCCTCATCAAAATAGTGAGCATGAACAACAAGAATTGGTCAAAGAAACTCATAGAAGTAGTATGGGCATACAACATCACATGTAAGACTACCATAGGGATCACACCCTTTGAATTAGTCTACAGTAAGAAATACATGCTCCCTATTGAATTTGAATACCTTACTTTGAGGAAAACATATTAATTGAATATGGATATACCATCAGCATAGAAAGAAAGATTGAATCAACTAAATGCCTTAGATTAGTACAGGATGCAAGCACTCTTAACAATTGAAGTAGTGCATCAACAAAGAAAAGATCGGCATGACAAGAAAATCAAGCATGGCAAGTTCAAAGAAGTGGATTGGACCCTATTATATGATTCAATTTTCAAGGACTTCAAGGTAAAGTTGATGTCAGGTGGATAGGGCCCTACATTATTGAAATATGTCATGATAATGGTTCAATACATATCAGAACCATTGATGAAGAAGCAATTCCCTTGCTAGTAAATGGATTCAGCCTTAAAGTTTGCAATAAGTCAGTGATAGGGGAATAGGTTACAACAACAGTGAAGACACAAAATCTAGATGTGATTGATAGTAAAAATTCTCTCAATCCATCCAAATAATGAGACTTGGTTAAAAGAGAGAGAGAGAGAGAGAGAGAGAGAGAGAGAGAATAAAATACCTAGATGAAAAACTCATTGAAGCATCCAGAATAGATCTTTTATTGAAAACCTCCAATGGTGGTGGTCTCAAATGTAAGAAATAAACAAATTTCCTCATCAAGAAAACATCCTAGAAGCTTGATGAGGTAGGACAATGGTGAAAACTAGCAATGACACCTCTGTCTTGAGAAAAAACAAATAAGAAAAAAATTGAATTGGTATAATAATTTTTTTTTTGGAGGTACCAAAGGACTCCATATTAGCAACCATTTACACATGAAATGAGGAATTAGCATCTAGAATAAGTTAGCAACAACAAATCCTCCACAAATAAAAAAAAACAGTAAGCATATTTCAAGTTTTATGCACTTCGACTCATCATTTTCCATACATCACAATTTCCATCTTATCATTCATAAATTTCCCTTGTTTTCCATTCATTTATTTACACTTTACATTTCCCAAGTTCTCATTTTTAACCCTCTTTTACAAGAAGAATGACCTACAAGATAAATCTTCATATTACTACAGGGTCATTTCTCAATAATAAGCTAGGATTTCATTAAACAAAATCATCTCCAGCACCAGCATCATCATAATCAGCAACAACATTACTAGCATCAGCAAAATACGACCTTTTAACTTCATAAAAATAATTCTACAGGATCCCATGTATCATGTACAAATCATTACAGCAAGCATAAAGAGAGTTCTATAGGATCCCATATTGTTGGGAAACTGAGAGTGGGGGGTTGAATCAGTTGTTACTATGCTTAAACAATCATATCCATTTTTAAATTCATTACAGAGTTCTTCAATGACGATCACAATAAACATGCAGTAGAGTATTCAACATCAATCACACACATGCATAGTATAGATACAGATGTTCCTAAGGAAACCCATAAAGGGTGAAAACCTCTTCTTCTTTATATGATAATTATTTTATGTACATTATCAATCTTATGAGCACCAACTCATAGTGAGGCTACAACCTCTATTTTGCAAGATGTTACTTGATGAGAGCACCAACTCTCTGATTTCTCTGTCACCTACTATAAGGAAGCACCAACCCCCTCACTATTTCAGCACCAACTGGATGGAAGCACCAACTTCCAGTCACATAGGCACCAACCTGTACAATTAGAGAACCAATGTTCTCCCTAGCACCACCCTACCACCCTTATTTCTCTGGTTGCAACTAGATGGAAGCTACAACTCCCTGTGTTCAAGCACTCACTTGAACCTGTGAGGACAACAATCCTCCCTAGAACCTCCCAACCACCTTGAAATATAAAAAAATTCTCTTTGTTTATTTATTACAATGATTTAATAGTTGTCATCGGCTTACTAGGCTTATCACTATTCTGTTGTGCTACTCTACTCTCCTGTATCAGTTTCTGTTGAGCTTGGATATCTATGATTTTCTTTTGTTGCGCAATTTCTCCTCTAGACCCCATGCTTCTACCTGCATAACATATTCTCAAAAATCGCATCACCAATATCCTCTTTGTTCTCCATTTTTATATGCTCTATACACCTTGTGCATGTAGCATCCACTAGACCACTACCTCTCTTCACTCTCTTCATCCTCACTACCTTCTCCTCAGATTCTTTGGCTTTACTGACTGTAACAGTCTTCAACCCATTTCCATCTGTCATTCATCTCTATGATGAGTCTACACTCCATTGGCAGTTCCTCGAGTCCCTTCACCTTCTTTGGATATCACCCTGAAGTCTCTTCGAGTCCTCTAGCAGAAACCATCAGTGGTTTTTAGCAGTTACCCTACGAACCTATGCAGCCTTATGCCTTTCGTACCTTTCACCTTTCCTTTCATATGTGACCTCAGTCGATGACCAAGGTATTTTTCAAAAGGTATTTCGTGATTTCACGTATCGTGAATTCCTGTTGTGAGGCATCTCGTGTCACACACCCGCTACTCAAAATCAAACTTTTCATTGATTCCTCAACAATCAGAATCCCCGAAGTCCTACGGGTCTTAGCACAGGCTAGCTCTTTCCTTTTTCCACCTCCATGTGGCTGTAGTTCACGACTACGGGCTGAATCAACATGACGTCTTTTCTCACTTCGCAACTTAGTGCTACTGTAACGTCAAGTCGCTCGACTCTGCAAAACCCCGAAGCTTGGAACAGCGAAGCACCGAACCACGACGGTGCTAGCGAGGGGCAAGTTTCTCTCTTGGGGTCTTGTCTACGTGACCCTATGCGGTATCCACGCACTTGAGCCAGCCAAGAGCTTGTCGGCTTTTCACTATTCAGGGAATCACGATACCCGACTTCTACATTTCTCCATTCAAATCCCCAAAACTTCCGAGGTCACCAAAGTTTCCCTCCAAAGGAAGATCAACGACCGTAAACCTCCCCTGATCCAACGGTATGGATCCTTTCGGGGTTTTGGTACTCGAGAGTTTGAAATGAAATGACTCCAAGACTCTTCGCCATTCAAATCTCTGAATTCCGATATGGAAAGTCGTGTAAGAGATCGACGGCTCTTAGGATCATGGATCCAACGGTCCACAGGATTTCGAGTATCGGGATTTTGTGACTCACGAAGGCAAGGTTTCTTGCCTTTTTGAATCCCCAGATGCCGAAACGCTGAAACGTCGACCGACAGCCACGTATCCCTTCATTGGATAGAGACGACCCTCCACCAAGATCGACGGTCATGGCCTTTACATACGACCGCTACTCTTTCCACAATGGGAAATGCATACCCTTTCGGTTTTCGGGGTTTCGGGATCCCCAATGTCAGGAGTTCCCTGTCTCTTGAATCCCCGATTTTCGATGAGCCAATTTACCGATATGGTCCCTTACATGTTAGCCCTCCTGGATGAACTCCTGGCCCACGTGACCACTATCTCACAAGACCGCAGCCTTATCTCCTGTCAGGTTTTCAGACTTTCTACTACCGAAATGTACTCGTCCTAAGGATTCGCGATCCGCCAAATCCCGATATGCCGATATGATGACAGTTGGCCCTACAGTGGACGCTTTTCACTTTGTCGAGATTTCGGACTTCACAATTTCGAAGTGTATGGACTTCTTGTCCACGGGATTCCCGATTTCCCGATGGATGATTTTCCTTTCGGGACTTTTCCCGAAAGCTCTGATTGATGCCACGTGTCCTCCTAAGATGGACGATCCCAATCGCTTCTCGCGATTTAGGAGTTCCTGCTGCTGGAATACTCTAGCATCATGTCCCTTCGATCTTCGAAATACCGACGGGATCCTGATCTTTCCCACGTGTCCTCCTATGATGGACGGCTCAAATTGAGTCCGAGATTTTCACTATGAAAATTACCAATCTCATGTCATCGTGACTCCTGATTTCACGAATGTCGATATCCTGATGGCCATGCCTCTCGTCAGGACTTTCAACCACTCGTTTATGAGGGCTTAACCCTCATGCATCTCTTAACAGATCCGATGGTTGTCGGGTTTTTCTAGCTAAGATCTAACGACTCAGATCAATCCCACGTCGTGTACTCTCTTACTGCTCTCTGGACAGGAAAAGAAACCAATGGTCCAGATATTCCCACAGACCTTGGGGATCTATGGTCCCGATTTCCTCACTATTCACGAAGGTAGAGGAAAAGGGGCAAGGTATGTAGCACCCTTGTTTCTTTCGTCAATCTAACGGTCATGAATGACCCAGGAATCTTCCAACAGGATCTCGTCCGTCAATTGATGCTTATCCCTACGCTGCTAGTTCGGGATTTTAAGAGGGTCATTCCTCCTCGTACAGGGTTGTTAATACTTGTGCATTCAAGTCCTTTTTCCAGGTTCTTGGTAAACCTTTCCAAGGAGGGAATCCCTGTGAAGAGGTCTATTTCGAGGCATTCCTGGAGATAGATAAGGAGAAACAAGTTCCCGAGAACGGACTAGAAGACTGACTTGGTTCAACTTCCGCATAATTACATTCACTTATCAATCATAAGCCATGCATGGTTTTTCTGTTATAAGCATATATCTACCATTTCTTATCAAAACACTGCACAGACATTCTTATATTGTAATCGTTCACAATTTCACAGTTTATGAGCATATATGTCATCATATGAATTTCAAGATGCAATATGAAAAACACTTATCAGAAATAACTTCAGAAGTGGGTGCGACTGCTGAGAGGGGTGCCCATTTCCACCCAACCGTAGGCTTAGCGAATCCCAACGGATTTATCACCAGCCACCCCCGAGCTGAGACCACGATGTTGATAGACTGCGTCTTCATTTTCCAGTGACCAGGAGCGAAGGTTGCAATCCTTCCTCTCTTCTATCACTCACTCTACATGTTGTCAGAGCTCTCCCCTCGTGTCTTCCCCCGCAATTGCTTCTACCCCCATGCCTTATCCTCTTGCGAGGTTGCGTGTGGCGCAATTACCCTCACGTTGATTAGGCCTGACGGCTCTACGGCTGGGAGGTTCACCTCCCATCCCTCATTAAACCATCTACCCACCAGCCTGCGAGATATTTAATTCAGGGCCAGCAAGCCTCTTTTGGTTCTCCGGGCCAGTGGAGTCCAAATACGGTATTCATTCTCAGTGGAAGTTAAAGCCACCTTCCCAGGTGCCCTCCACTGCCATCGTGGTCTCTTTTTCTGCACATCCCCTCTCAGCATTCCTGCAATAAATTCAAAATGTTATTCAAATTCACTGACCTTTTCCTCAAGGTCCATTTACATCACATATTCACATTTATGAGTTTTCCATAGTGCTTGGCCAGTCCAGTTATATTTACAAGATGGGGGAAACATGGTGTTACAATTCTCTCCCCCTTAAAAAGGAACATCGTCCTCAATGTTCTTATCTACTAACATGAACGGTATATGAAGAAGTAAACAAAGTCGGATATGTCTGTCTCATGGCATCCTACATTTCCCATGTAGCCTCATCTGGTCCAAAATGCCTCCACTGCACCTTGACCTGTGCAATGGTTCAGTTCTGGAGCGGGGTTTCCTTTCTGTCCAATATGCATTGGGGTTCTGGTAGAAATTTGTTCTCCGGTTCCACCTGGATCATAGACCAATCAATTATATGATTAGCATCATGTACATATTTCTTCAATAATGAAACATGGAAAACATTATGTGCTTTTACTGTGGGAGAGAGTTCTAGCCAATAGGCTACAGGTCCCACTCTATCTAGAACCTCAAAGGGTCCACAATACCAAGGTGCCAACTTGGCACAAGCTCCCATTTTCATGGAACTCCTTCTGGGCTTAATTCTGAGATATATATGGTCTCCCATTTTGAACTCTCTTGGAGTTCTCTTTTGATCAGCATAACTTTTCTTCCGGTTCTGAGCGACCTTCAGATTTTGTTTTATCTGAGTCACTTGTTGTTCCATTTCTTTCAACTTATCAGGTCCAATAGAAATCTTGTTTACAGGGTTACTCCAGCTGACTGGAGTATTACAAGGCCTACCATAGAGGACCTCGAAGGGACTCATCTTTAAGGAGGCTTGGTAGTCGTTGTTGTAGGCGAATTCTACCAATGGCAGGTAGTCTTCCCATTTCCTGGGTTGATGCATTACATGCATCCTTAACATATCTTATAATATTTGATTTACTCTTTCGGTCTGTCTGTCGGTTTGAGGGTGATAGGCAGTGCTAAACAGGAATTTAGTCTTTAATCCCACCATCAGTGACTTCCAAAAATTGGAAGTAATATTTGTGTCTCTGTCAGATATTATCTCCCTCGGCATACCGTGCAGTCGAAATACCTCTTTCATGAATATCTGGGCGATATCTATCGCCTTGCAGGTTGATTTTATGGGGATGAAATGAGTAGACTTGCTCAATTTATCCACCACTACCATAATGGTGTCATTCTGTTTGGTTGAAGTTGGCAATCCAGTGATAAAATCCATGGAGATGGTTTCCCATTTCCATTCTGGGATGGGTAAAGGGTGTAATAGTCCTGCTGGGTGTCGATGTTCTGCTT
>ML778314.1:377665-411375 GCA_009831015.1 Picea engelmannii
ATGTCCCAAGTAATGTATTTGCTTCTGAAAGAAGTCACATTTGTTGAATTTAGCATAGAGTTGATGCTCTCTTAGCACTTGCAGCACAAGTCTAAGGTGCTCTTCATGTTCTTCTCTATTCTTAGAGTAGATTAATATGTCATTAATGAAAACTAGTACAAATTTATCTAAAACTTTACTAACCACATTGTTCATTAAGCACATGAAAGTGGCAGGGGCATTGGTTAACCCAAATGGCACTACCACAAACTCATAATGACCATACCGTGTCCGAAAAGAGGTTTTATGGATGTCTTCACCCTTAATTNGGACTTGATGGTATCCCGACCTCAAGTCAATCTTTGAGAAAATAGACGCACCCCCCAACTGATCGAATAGATCATCGATCCTGGGCAAGGGGTATTTTTTCTTTATGGTTACTTTATTGAGTTGTCTATAATCTGTACACAGTCTAAGGGTGCCATCCTTCTTTTTCACAAACAGGACTGGTTCTCCCCATGGGGACACGCTGGGTCGAATATAACCCTTATCCATCATTTCTTTCAATTGCAATTTGAGTTCAACTAACTCAGGTGTGCTCATCCGGTAGGGTGTCCTAGACACCGGCACCGCTCCTAGTGCAAGATCTATCGAGAAGTCAATGTCTCTTCTTGGAGGTAGACCCGATACCTCCTCTGGAAACACATCTCTGTATTTTCTCAGGATAGGGTGATCATCCGGGCTTGGTTTAGCGCCTTTGATGGTTTTTAACACCTGTATTGCATATAGGGTACATCCCTTTCGGCAATACTTTCTCATTTGCAGGGCTGATATTTGTCTCACCAAGACCGATTTTCGGATCCCTTGGAGGGTTATCCTTTTTCCTTCTTTGCTCACACATTCTAAGGTTTTATGGTAACAATCCAGTTTGGCTTTATGGGTGGCCAGTCAGTCCATACCAATCAACAAGTCGTATGATCCCAAGGGTAATACATTAAGGGTTGCTTGGGTGGGGAATTCACCCAACATTAATTGGCAGGCTGGTATGACCTCTACTACCTTTCTTTTGGTGCCAGTGGCTAACTGTACCAACCATGGCGTAGTTTGCTTCTGTGGCTGTAGTTTACACTTATCAACAGCTCTAGGGGCTATATAAATCAAATTTGAACCAGGGTCAATCAAAACAGACACTAGATGGTTGAAAATCATACCTTTTGTTTCCACCACTAAAGCTTGGTGGTCAGCTTGGTTATTATCCAAGGCTGCATAAATCTATGGCACACTCCTTGCCACATCATTGACTGTGGTAGCTTCCTGAATGTTATAGACTTTCTAACTGTTCTGTTGTCAGTTTAGATAGTCTCTTAGGAGATTCTCTTCTTTGCAACCCCAGCATTTCATAGGTTCTCTCTTTGGGTTATTAGTCTTCACTGGTATAGGTCCAGAAGTTTTATTTCCGTCCATCGAGGGAAATTTCTATTGGAGTACACTCCAAGCTGGAAAGTTCATTCTGGGGTTCTTTTTGTAGTTTTTAAATCCTGAGGATTTTCTCCCCTTTTTCTGAAATCTCAAGCCACTCTTTTGTTTCCAGTCTCCATGAGACTCTGCCTAATGTTCATATTGTTCATGACAATATGTTGCCTTTCGTATAGTGTCTTCTAAGGTCTTTGGCTCGTCAAATTCAATTCGGTTCTAGTATTCCTTGGGTAACCCATTGATGAAGCATTGTGCCTTCGCCTTCTCTTCTTTGATGTAGGGTACATATCTCAATAAGTCAAGGAATCTGTTGACATATTCCTCCATAGTAAGTTGTCCCAGTTTGAGTTCATAAAACTCTTTAGCCTTCTCGTCGAAATATCTTTCCGACAAATACTTCTTGCAAAAGTACTTCTCAAACTATTTCCAAGACAGGTCCTCCTCGTGGACCCCTTTCATATTCTTAAGGTCTTCCCACCAAATGGAAGCCTTTCCGTTCAATTTGAAAGTGGCCACTCGGGCCTTCAAATTCTTTGAAAAATCATGGACTCTGAAATATTTCTTCAGTTCAAGTAGCCAGGCCTCGGCTTCCTCTCCCTTCTTTATCTCACTGTTGAAGGAGGAAGGTTTGGCCTTTCTGAATTCCTCAAATTTATGACTCTTGGAATTCTTTTGCTTCTTTTGTTTTCTTCGAGAATAGGGACTAGTCCTGCTTCTGGAAGAGCCTTCTGGATCACCAGCTTCCTTCTCAGTGCAATTGTTTGGCACTGGTCCTTTACCTCTGGGGTGGACCTTTCTTGATGTGCTTCTCTCAGTAAGGCCACTTACATGACCATGATTCTGCATCTCAGGGTCATGCTGCATTTGTCGTTGTAGGTCGGATAAGCTCTGCAGTAGAACTGCATTAATTTCGGTTTGCTTTTCTTTTTCTTTCATCATCCTTTCATTGTCGACCTTGCAGCTTTGCAATTCAGCCATGAGACTCCTCATGGTCTTGGCTAGGTTCGGAGGGGTTCCTATTGCTCTTCTTTCATCGGACTCTTCATCTCTGTTGTGGAATCCTTCTCCCACCTCTTGGTGAGTCACCATACCCTGCGTCTGTAGATTCCCGCGGTTGATTGTCCGCTTGACAGAAAAGACAAACGCTAGTCATTAGTCAAGAGTTAAATACATTTTTATAATTTGTGCATAAATTTATAACTCTTTCACATGCATACACAGTCGGGTTCTCGTTTTCAAGTTTTAATCCTAGGAAAAAGAGTTACATTAGGGGTTACTCTTCGTAGGGGTACTTCGAATGAAGCTTATGCGCAACTCGTGCATGAGCCCAATCAGGCCGAGTGTTGTAACCATGCTCTGATACCACTTTGTCACACACCCGCTACTCAAAATCAAACTTTTCATTGATTCCTCAATAGTCAGAATCCCCGAAGTCCTATGGGGCTTAGCACAGGCTAGCTCTTTCCTTTTTCCACCTCCATGTGGTTGTAGTTCACGACTACGGGCCAAATCAGCACGGTGTCTTTTCTCACTTCATGACTTAGTGCTACTGGAACGTCGAGTCACTCGAATCTGCAAAACCCCGAAGATTGGAACAGCGAAGCACCGAACCACGGCAGGGCTAGTGAGGGGAAAGTTTCTCTCTTGGGGTCCTATCTACGTGACCCTATGCAGTGTCCACGCGCTTGAGCCAGCCAAGAGCTTGTCGGATTTTCACTATTCGGGGAATCGTGATACCCAACTTCTACATTTCTCCATTCAAATCCCCAAAAATTTCGAGGTCACCAAAGTTTCCCTCCAAAGGAAGATCGACGGTCGTAAGCCTCCCTTGATCCAACGATATGGATCCTTTCGGGGTTTCGGTACTTGGGAGTTCAAAATGAAACAACTCCAAGACTCTTCTCCATTCAAATCTCTGAATTCTGATATGGAAAGTCGTGTAAGAGATCAACGGCTCTTAGGATCATGGATCCAACGGTCCACGGGATTTCGAGTATCAGGATTTCGTGACTCGCGAAGGCAAGCTTTCTTTCCTTTTTGAATCCCCGAATGTCGAAACGCCGAAACGTCGACCGGCAACCACATATCCCTTCGTTGGACGGTGATGACCCTCCACCAATATCGACGGTCATGGCCTTTACATACGATCGCTACTCTTTCCACAACGGGAAATGCATACCCTTTCGGTTTTTGGGGTTTTGATATCCTCGATGTCAGGAGTTCCCTGTCTCTTGAATCCCCGATTTCCGATGAGCCAATTTATCGATATGGTCCCTTACGTGTTAGCCCTCCTGGATGAACTCCTGGCCCACGTGACCACTATCTCACATGACCGCAGCCTTATCTCCTGTCGGGTTTTCGGACTTTCTACTGCCGAAATGTACTCGTCCTCAGGATTTGCGATCCACCGAATCTCGATATGTCGATATGATGACAGTTGGCCCTACAGTGGACACTTTTCACTTTGTCGGGATTCTGTACTTCACAATTTCGAAGTGTATGGACTTCTTGTCCACGGGATTCTCGATTTCCTGATGGTTGATTTTCCTTTCGGGACTTTTCCCAAAAGCTCCGATTGTTGCCATGCGTCCTCCTAAGATGGACGGTCACGATCGCTTCTTGCGATTTAGGAGTTCCCGCTGCTGGAATACTCTGGTGTCATGTCCCTTCGATCTCTGAAATACCGACGGGCTCCCGATATTGCCCACGTGTCCTCCTATGATGGACGGCTCAGATTGAGTCCGGGATTTTCACTATGAAAATTCCCGATCTCATGTCATCGTGACTCCCGATTTCAAGAATGTCGATATCCCGATGGCCATGCCTCTCGTCAGGACTTTCAACCACCCCTTTACGAGGGATTAACCCTCATGCATCTCTTAACGGATCCGACCGTTGTCGGGTTTTTCTAGCTAAGATCTAACAACTCAGATCAATCCCACGCCGTGTACTCTCTTACTGCTCTCTGGACAGGAAAAGAAACCAATGGTCCAGATATTCCCACAGACCTTGGGGATCTACGGTCCCGATTTCCTCGCTATTCACAAAGGTAGAGGAAAAGGGGCAAGGTATGTAGCGCCCTTGTTTCTTTCATCAATCTAACGGTCGTGAATGACCCGGGAATCTTCCGACGAGATCTCATCTGTCGATTGATGCTTATCCCTACGCTGCTAGTTCGGGATTTTAAGAGGGTCATTCCTCCTCGTATAGGGTTGTTAAGACTTGTGCATTCAAGTCCTTTTTCCAGGTTCTTGGTAAACCTTTCCAAGGAGGGAATCCATGTGAAGAGGTCTATTCTGGGGCATTCCTGGAGACAGATAAGGGGAAACAAGTTCCCAAGAACGGACTGGAAGACTGACTTGGTTCAACTTGCGCATAATTATATTCACTTATCAATCGTAAGCCATGTGTGATTTTTCTGTTATAAGCATATATCTACCATTTCTTATCAAAACACTGCACAGACATTCTTATACTGTAATCGTTCACAATTTCACAGTTTATGAGCATATATGTCAGCATATGAATTTCAAGATGTAATATGAAAAACACTTATCGGAAATAACTTCAGAAGTGGGTGCGACTGCTGAGAGGGGTGCTCGTTTCCACCCAACCGTAGGCTTAGTGACTTCCAGCGGATTTACCACCAGCCACCCCTGAGTTGAGACCATGATGTTGTGAAACTATGTCTCCGTTTTCCAGTGACCAGGAGCGAAGGTTGCAATCCTTCCTCTCTACCATCACTCACTCTGTGTGTTGCCAGAGCTCTCCCCTCGCGTCTTCCCCTACAATCGCTTCTACCCCCATGCCTTATCCTCTTGCGAGGTTGCGTGTGGTGCAATTACCCTCATGTTGATTAGGCCTGACGGCTCTACGGATGGGAGGTTCACCTCCCATCCCTCATTAAACCATCTACCCACCAGCCTGCGAGATATTTAATTCAGGGCCAGCGAGCCGCTTTTGGTTCTCCGGGCCAGTGGAGTCCAAATACAGTATTCATTCTCAGTGGAAGTTAACGCCACCTTCCCAGGTGCCCTCCACCGCCATCGTGGTCTCTTTTTCTACACATCCCCTCTCAGCATTCCTGCAATAAATTCAAAATGTTATTCACATTCATTGACCTTTTCCTCAAGGTCCATTTACATCACATATTCACATTTATGAGTTTGCCATAGTGCTTGGCCAGTCTAGTTATATTTACAAGCTAGGGGAAATAGGGTGTTACATCTCGACTCTCCAAGTCACGATCTCCGAAAAGGGGCTTATCTTTGTGATATCTCCTTCCTTAAGCCTTCGTCCATGTGACCATAATTTATGACCAGGGGCCAACTCCGAAGACGCATTTTGCAATTTGCGTTTTGAGGATTTTTATGTGAGTCACTCTAACTCTTCGACTCTTGGTGCCCGAAATGGAGCCTAGATATGCTAGATCCTTTCCCTCTCATGACCACCGATGATGACCATATCCTACACCAAAAGGCATTTCATAATTTCACATTTCAGCATTCCTATGACGAAAGGTTTCGACGCTCCAAATCTTGATCACCGAAACTCCAAAACGGAGCTTGGATGCACTAGCTTTGCTCTCCAACTCTCGATAATGTGACCACATGATATGACCACTTGCTAACCATTTGATCACTTCTCTCTCTGGATCAACGGTCCATGATCCGTGGTGATCAGACGGTTATCCTCCGCCCCAGAACTTTAGCCTTCAGGATTTTGGGGGAGAGATGATGCTAAAACTCCCGAAACTAAACTCCCGGAGTGACGTCACTCTTGCGTCACTCGATGACATGTCATGAGCCAAGTGGCTTCCACGTGTCACTTAGATTTGAGATTTCCAGTGACCTAAAATGCCAAATCAACTTGACACTTGTACTTGTATGATTGTGCCACATGTCCTTCCTGACGTAAGCTGCCACCTATCCTTTCTGACATGATCTGCCACATTCACCTCCTTGATCTGATGGCCCAGATTCATCCTTGATCCGACGGCTCAGATCTTTTCGTCATTTAGCATTTTGAAAGTTGGAAGGATAGAGAACCTCATGCCTTTGACCTTTCGGTCAACTAAATGCCAATCGCTCGCCATGTGTCCTCTAGCTTCAATGGCTAGGATCATTTCACAATTTCGCATTTCGCGAGTTCAAGAGGTTAGAGCACCTCCTTCCTTTGGATTTCCTGGTCTGCGAAACTTCGAAATGGAGTCTTTGACATGCTATGATCTTTCACCACATGTCCTACTTGGATCGATGGTCCATATTTCCCCTCAATCCGACAGCTTAGATCATTTCGTCATTTCATGTTTCGCAAGTTCAAGGGGTTAGAGCCTTGTGCCTTTGACTTTCCAGTCAGCAACATGACGATATTTATCCACGTGTCCTCCTTGGATATGGACTGTCCCCCTTCTTTCAGGACTTTATAAGCCCTCCTCTCCTTGCACTTTTAAAGAACACGTAGGTTCTCTTGGATCCAACAATGGTCGGACCCCGCGCTTAGATCTAACGCATGAGATCTGACTTCATCTGTGCTCTCCTCGATCCAAAATCGACATCCCTCGGGACTTTTGAAAGTGATCCAACGATCACTATCACTTCTCCTTCCTGTGTCATCTTTCCATCAATGACAAGCACGCACTATGCGTGCACCTCTGCACTAGCTCTTCTGATTTGCTCGAGCTTTCTCTGCTGCGTCTTCCCAAAATACTTCTAGTGCCCACTTGGCACATTCTATATGTACTCAATCCATCATTTTTGTTTTACCTTCCATCAATGACAAGCATACGCTTCTTGTAAAACATATCAACAATCTCCCCCTTTGGCATTGATGGAAACAAAGGCATCCAAACCTGTTCTCTTCTCCCCCTTTGACATCAATGTCAAATAAAACACGCTCCCCCTGAGTTGTTGCAGTACTTGTCGGAGGTATCAAATATTCAACCAATACAAAATTCCCCCTGACAGGATGGATTCTCTTAGGTGTGAGACGGGATGACTCCCAACTTTTAATGGAGATATTCAAATGGTGTTTTGGCTAGGGGTTTAGTAAATATGTCTTCAATTTGTTTTGTGGTTGGGATATAATGCACAGGTACCACAGATTGGGTTACATGTTCCCTCAATAAGTGATATTTGATGGGTATATGTTTGGTCTTGGAGTGAAAGACAGGATTCTTTGACACACTTATGGCACTTGTGTTATCACAGTGAATTGGGATCGATGCAGTATATTTTACCTCCATGTCTGCAAGTGTCTGAATCATCCATAGTACCTGAGTGCAACATGTAGCAGTAGCAATGTACTCTGCCTCTATAGTTGATAAAGAAATGGAACCTTGATTTTTACTCAACCATGCTACTAAAGAATCTCCTAAGAAGAACGCACCTCCACTCGTACTTTTCCTTTCATCCATGTAGTTAGCCCAATCAGCATTTGAGTAGATTAATAATTGAAAATTATGATTCTTGGGATACCATAGGCCATAGTTCATTGTTTTTTTCAAATATATGAATAACCTATTGAAAACTAGAAAATGACTCTGTTTAGGTGCAGACTGATATCTTCCTACCATTACAACAGCATGTATTATGTCTGGATGAGATGTTGTGATGTACAACAGACTGCCTATCATTGACCTATATGAACTTTGATCAACATCAGGTGAGTCATCATCCTTGCTTAATTTGCATCCAGTAACCATAGGTGTTCGCATAGGTTTAGAATCTTCCATTTGAAACCTTTTCAACATTTCTCTTAGATATTTTTCTTGAGAAATGAACATTCCTTCAGACCTCTGAGTAATTTGCAGACCAAGAAAAAATGATAGATCACCTATCATAGACATTTCAAAATCAGACTCCATGGCAGGAGTAAACCATTGTGCCAATGAATCACTATTACATCTGAAGATGATGTCATCTACATAGACTAACACGATGAGAAAATCATTACCCTATGCTTTGATATATAGATTGTTGTCAATTGTTCCTCTCTTGAACCCTTTGTCTTGGAGATACATATCCAGTCTGTGATACCAGGCACAAGGGGATGTTTTTAATCCATATAAATCTTTCTTCATCTTGCATACAAAGTCAGTATTATCAGATAGTTTGAAACCCTCTTGTTGTTCCATATAGACTTTTTCATTTAAATATCCATTTAGAAACGCTGACTTGACATCCATTTGATAGACTTTAAACCTTTTATGACAGGCATACGCAAGAAATATTCTGATCACTTCAAGTCTTGCTACTGGTGCAAATGTTTCATCAAAATCCAGTCCTTCTATTTGAGCATAGCCCTTACAGACCAATCTTTCTTTGTTCCTGACTACTTGTCCCTTCTCATTCATTTTGTTCTTAAAGATCCATTTGGAACCAATTATATTTTTACCTTCAAGTCTAGGAACCATCTCCCACGTATTTCTTCTACCTAGTAAGTTTGACCAATGTTATTTCCATTCATCATTGACCTGGCCATTTGTTGCACTATTCTGTTTTGCCTCTCAACTACTCCATTTTGTTGCGGAGTTCTTGGAATTGTGTATTCTCTCTTGATCCCATGGTTATCACAGAATTCCTTGAACTCACTTGACATAAATTTGCCTCCTCCATCTGATCTTACTTCCTTTAACCTCTTGCCTATTTGATTCTCAGTTAAATCCTTAAATATAATGAATTTATCAAATGCTTCAGCTTTTTCTCTAAGAAAGGCAACCCAAGTCAGTCTGGAGTAATCATCAATGATCAGCATGAAGTAGTTTTATTTCCATGTGCCTTCCTATCTTGATGGTCCACATAGATCCATATGAACCAGTTGGAGTGGTTTCTCTGTTGAAGTAGAGCTCTTGGATTTAAACTGTGTCCTGGTTAGCTTTCCTACTTGGCAAGGTTTACACATAGAATCTTGTGGCTTTGATATTATCGAAATATCTTTTACTGCCTCAAGATTTTTGAGCTTGATTAAGTGGTCAAAGTTTAGATGTCCAAGTCTCATATGCCATAACCAGCTACCATCATGTTTACTTAGATGAAACTCTTCTCTATCTTATTTCAGCACATATACATTGTTTTTTGTCCTTATGCCTTTAGCCACCACTTGTCATGAGTTTACAGACTTTATCTTGCAGTCCTTAGAAGTGAACAATACTTCACATCCTATGTCACACATTTGACTTACACTGAGAAGATTATGTTTCAGTCCATCTACAAGCAGAACATCCTGGGTTTTTCCTCTTCCATTACTCAAACTCACCATTCCTTTACCCTTGATTTTACCTAGAGCATCATTTCCAAATGTTATGTTTCCTAATTTCCTTTCACTTAGAGAACGAATCTTCCCTTTATTTCCAGTCATATGTTTGGAGCATCCACTGTCTATATACCAAGGGTTCTTTTGTCTTTGAGCTGACAACACTAATCCACACTTGTCACTTTCTTTCTTCTTCCAAACCTTGACATTTTCAACAAAGGGATTCAAATCTGGTTCATAATTCTTTAAGCAACAGTCGGCAGCTTTATGTCCATAATTATGACAAATGTGACATTTGTTTTGTTAATTAATGGATCATAACGATTGTTATGCTTAACCTGTGTCTTTTTCCCATCCATCAAGTGATTTGAAGTCTATGGTAGTTTGTTACTTGGTTTCCTCATTCTTTGTTGTGGCAGATATCTATACCTTGAATGTCTTGATTGCTCACATCTAAATTTTAAAGAACAGTTTACAGCTTTGTGACCAAAATTAGAACAGACAAAACAATATCCATAGAAAAAACCATTGTACCTAGAAAATGGTTGTCTTCTTTGAGAAGGTTGGTTTCTTCCATGCTAATGATTTCTTTGAGCATGGAGGGTGTTATTTCTCTGATCTATAGTTTCATTTCTGGTACCTTTTTCTTTACTCCTCCCGGGCAGTCGATTATCTTCTTTTGTCTCTAAAGGTTTGTTGTTTTCATATGTTGTAGATTTGACAAACTTGATGGGTTCATTGTTACTTGGTTGGCCATTGCTTGATCCCTCTTCATAACCTAGACCTGTTTTCAGCTTTGGGTTCCTTTGCTGATTCAGAATGGTGGCCAATCCTTCTAAGGCTTTGATACTTGATAGATTATGATGATACAAGGCTTGAAACTTCTCCAACTCTTTCCTATTTTTCACTACTTCTTCCTCCAGTGCTTCACATCTTGCCTTCTTTTTTGATAACTGTTGTTTCAGGATGTCTTCGATTTTCCTTGCCTCTTCTAATTCCACTTTTAGCAGGACAAAGTCTTCATCGGGTTCTTTACTACCTTTCTTGAATTGTATCAGCAATTTTTTTTGCTTTCTTGTCTTAATTCTAAGTCTGTCAAGCTCTTCTAGTGCATTGATCAGTTCTCCTTCCAGGTCTACCATAGCTTCTTCTTCATTAGCATCACTTCCTGTGCTTTTATTATCATAATCCTCTTTGGCCATAAGCATGAAGTCATTTAGTTTATCTTCAATAGGAGAGTCACTATCTTCATCATCTGAAGGATCATCATCATTGTTTATACAAAGACTTTTCTTCTTAAAATTATTCTCTTTAAAGAAACTTTTGTGTTTGTGCTTCTCATCATCATCATATGTCTGGTCCTATCTTTTGTGAGGACATTTATTTGCAAAATGATCTATCTTACCACATTTGAAACATTTGAAAGGCAATTTACCTTTGTATTTTCCTGATCCCTTCTTCAGTCTTCTCACAAATTTTGCTTCAATTTCATCAGGCTCAGAATCCTCATTCTTGTCTGCTTTAAATGATGCTTCTCTGGAGGTGGTTTTATCTTTAACTATTCTCATTTCATATGCAGTCAACATTCCTAGAAGTTGATCAAACGCCAATTCTTTTAGATCATCAAGTTCTTCTATAGCAGAGACCTTCGGGTTAAACCTATCTGGTAGAGATCTCAAAATTTTCTGAACTAAGGAGGGTTCCTCAATTTTTTCACCAAGTGCCTTCATTGCATTTACCAGTTCTTCAACTCTCAGAAAGTATTTTCCAATAGTTTCATCCTCTTTCATATTCAGCTATTCAAACTGTAATCTGTAGGTTTGAATCTTGGTGTTCTTTACCTTCTCATTACCTTCATAACTGCTAATGAGTTTGTCCCACATTTCTTTGACAATTTCTAAGTGCATAACTTTTACAAATTCTGCTTCTGCAAGACCACTCAGGATAGCATTCATAGCCTTAGCGTTGAAGCTGAATTCTAGCTTGTCATCCTTATTAGCTAGTACAATTGGCTTTGCATAACCAGTCTCTACCAGATCCCAGACATCTGCACCTAATGACATTATGTAGGTTCTCATTCTAACTTTCCAAAAGGCAAAGTTTGTTCCATTGAACAGAGGGACCTTATTGGTTGAATTTCCTTCATGTCTTGACATGTTTAAGCTCTAGGATCTACCCTTAGATAAAAGGGGTCGACTCTGATACCAATTGTTAGACAACTGAGAGGGGAGGAGCGGGGGGGTTGAATCAGTTGTTACTATGATTAAACAATCATATCCATTTTTAAATTCATTACATAGCTCTTCAATGACGATCACAATAAACATGCAGTAGAGTATTTAAAATCAATCACACACATGCATAGTACAGAGACAGATGTTCCTGAGGAAACCCATAAAGGGTGAAAACCTCTTCTTATTTATATGATAATTATTTTCTGTACATTATCAATCTTATGAGCACCAACTCATAGTGATGCTACAAAATCTATTTTGCAAGATGCTACTTGTTGAGAGAACCAACTCTCTAATTTCTCTAGCACCTACTAGAAGGAAGCACTAACTCCCTCACTATTCCAACACCAACTGGATGGAAGCACCAACTTCCAGTCACACAGGCACCAACCTGTACAATTAGAGAACCAGTTTTCTCCCTAGCACCACCTTGCCACCCTGATTTCTCTGGTTGCAACCAGATGGAAGATACAACTCCCTTTGTTCAAGAATTCACTTGAACCTGTGAGGACAACAGTCCTCCCTAGCACCTCCCAACCACCCTGAAATATAAAACTTCGCTCTTTGTTTATGTATTACAGTGATTCAATAGTTGTCATTGGTTTACCAGGCTTATCATTGTTCTATTTTTCTTCTCTACTCTCCTGCATCAATATTTGTTGAGCTTGCATCTCTGTGCTTTTATTTTGTTGCGCAGTTTCTCCTCTAGACTCCATGCTTCTACCTGCATAACATCTTCTCAAAAATCGCAGCACCAATATCCTCTTTGTTCTCCATTTTTATATGCTCTATACACCTTGTGCAATTCGCATCCACTAGACCACTGCCTCTCTTCACTCTCTTCATCCTCACTACCTTCTCCTCAAATTATTTGGCTTTACTGATTGTAATAGTATTCGACCCATTTCCATCTGTCAGTCATCTCTATGACGAGTCTACACTCCACTAGCAGTTCCTCGAGTCTCTTCGCTTTCTCTGGCTATCACCCTGAAGTCTCTTCGAGTCCTCTGGCAGAAACCATCAGTGGTTTCTAGAATTTATCCTGTGAACCTCTGTAGCCTTGTGCCTTTGGCACCTTTCACCTTTCCTTTCATATGTGACCTCAGTCGATGACCAAGGGCTTGTTCAAAAGGTATTTCATGATTTCGTGTATCACGAATTCCTGTTGTGAGGCATCTTGACTCTCCAAGTCGCGATCTCTGAAATGGGGCTTAGATACATGCTAGCTACTTCCTTAAGTCTTCATCGATGTGACCATAATTTATGACCAGGGGCCAACTCCGAAGACGCATTTTGCAATTTGCGTTTTGGGGATTTTTATGTGAATCGCTCTGACTCTTCGACTTTCGGTGCCCAAAATGGATCCTAGCTATGCTAGCTCCTTCCCCTGTCATGACCACTGGAGGTGACCATAGCCTACACCAAAAGGCATTTCATAATTTTTCATTTCGGCATTCCTATGATGAAAGGTCTCGACGCTCCAAATCGCGATCACCGAAACTCCAAAACGGAGCTTGGATGCACTAGTTCTGCTCTCCAACTCTCAACAATGTGACCACATGATATGACCACTCGCTAACCATTTGAGCGCTTCACTCTTCGGATCAATGGCCCACAATTCGTGGTGATCGAGCAGCTATCCTCTGCCCAAGAACATCATCCTTCGATATTTTGGGGGAGATATGATGCTAAAACTCTCGAGACTAAACTCCCGTAGTGATGTCACTCTTGCATCACTCGATGACATGTCATGAGTCGAGTGGCTGCCACGTGTCACTCAAATTTTATATTTCCAGTGACTTGAAATGCCAAATCAACTTGACACTTGTCCTTGTATGATTGTGCCACTGTCCTTGTTGATGTAAGCTGCCACCTATCCTTACTTACATGATCTACCACATTCACCTCCTCGATCTGACAGCCCAGATTCATCCTTGATCCAACAGCTCATATATTTTTGTCATTTCGCGTTTCATGACTTGGACGGATAGAGCACCTCATGCCTTTGACCTTTCGGTCAGCGAAATGCCAATCGCTCGCCATGTGTCCTCTGGATTCAATGGCTAGGATCATTTCATAATTTCGCATTTCACGAGTTCAAGAGGTTAGAGAACCTCCTTCCTTTGGATTTCCTGATCTTCAAAACTTTTAAACAGAGTCTTTGACATGCTCTGATATTTCACCATGTCTCCTACTTGGATCAATGGTCCATATTTCTCCTCGATCCAATGGCTTAGATCATTTCTTCATTTCATGTTTCGCGAGTTCAAGGGGTTAGAGCCTTGTGCCTTTGACTTTCCAGTCAGTGACATGACGATCTTTCTCCACGTGTCCTCCTTGGAGATGGAAGGTCCCCCTTCTTTCGGGACTTTATAAGCCCACCTCTCCTTGCACTTTTAAAGAACGTGTAGGTTCTCCTAGATCCAACGATGGTTGGACCCCGCGCTCAGATCTAACACCTGAGATCTGCCTTCATCTGCGTGCTCCTCGATCCATGATCGACGACCCTCAAGACTTCTGAAAGTGATTCAACGATCACTATCGCTTATCCTTCCTATGTGATCTTGCCATCAATGGCAAGCACACACTCGACGTGCACCTCTGCACTAGCTCTTCTAAGCTTCTCGAGCTTGCTCTGCTGTGTCTTCCCAAAATACTTCTAGTGCCCACCTGGCACATTTTGTCTGTACTCAAGCCATCATTGTTGTTGTACTTTCCATCAATGAAAAGCATAAGTTTCCTGTAAAACATATCAACACATGTATCCTGTAGAAATTATTACAACAACAATAACAAAAATTTGCAATGAGAAGCTCTAAACAATACAAAGAAATATCATTACTACATAAAGTCTTAAATGTGATCAACAACAAACAATTTCACAAGAAAAAAGAAAACAAATCCACATCATATATACTAGAAATATGGTCATGTAACGTAACTCTGGTGACCTACATGTACACATCGATTAAACACATATAAACCCAGTGCAATCATAAAGGTAACAAATGTATCACATTAATCCTCCCTCTTAAACATTCATTTAGTTTCATACAAATATATAAACATGCATATTTTATATGGTCAAATATATAAAGTTATATCATGGGTGATGAGCACGAGGACATTCTCAGTTTTCACGTCAAGGACGGGAGGCATAATTTGTGGAAGAAGGTGACTAAAAAAGTATTCAAGTGGAGGATCATTCGCATAAACTAAAGTTCAGAAAAACATGAATTTATGAGTACCATTGCAATCATATTGATAGTTGGGACAAGACAGGAGTTTAAACCTGAAATTCAGGCATAAGTGAGAGTAAGTGGGTGATTTGGGCACAATTTCGAATTGTTTCCAACCATAAGAAACTCTCATAGCAGCGATAGGAGATGAGGGTATGAGTTAGTAAGTCAAGATAGGCAACCACTCAACTAGAGACCATATTTCAATCCATAGAAACTGGATTTCTATAGGAAGGTATCCCTCGAAACCCTCCTTGCCAAAATTGATTTATGTTAATAGAATTTGTCTTAAAATTGTTGTTATAATTTTGTGTTTTCAAAATCCATATGGTCAAAAATCATTTTGATGGGTTTCCATGATTTTTGTGAGCAGAGGTTTGTGATTCTATAGAAACCAATATGCATAGTTCATGTAGAGTATGTTTTTCATAGTCATATAGGAACGCCTTGAGAAAATAATCCTAACACCCTTGATGTTGCTCGATACTTGGTGGAAGCCCTAATTTTTCCAACAATTTTATGTTGCAAATCTCTGACTCAAAATTTGCCTAAAAGGAACAAATCCTTGAACATTCATTTTTCATGTACAATGCCCCCTATAGAAAAGTGCAACCCAATTTTTTTTCTTTTCCAAACCCTTCTCTCTTGGAAGAGTCTTTGTGCATTTAACTTATATATGGCAATGAGTAGCGATTTCTAGGAACCATGGAGGTAGGATTTAACAAAAGAGAACCAACTGAACCATCAATAATCTCTGACAACCCAAAAATTTTGGAAATTTTTCAGAGGAGCAATTGGTTAGGATACACTTTGAAAGGATTAGGGTTTTTGATGATGAAGTTTCCATGGAGTTTGCACTAAATGTTTAGAACATCCAAGAACATGAGTATGTGTCAATAGTGAGAATTACAGTGATCAGGGTAATGAAGAATCCATCATAAAAGTGTGTATCCTTCCCATAGGTATCCTTTGGGAAAAAGAGGAAAGACAAGAGGCTATCAATCTCAGAAAGGCATTCTTTCATCCAAATGAAAAACATCAAGAAGATAAGAATGGCATCAAGAGAGAGAGAGAGATTCTCCCCCATCCTTGGCCAGAAGTGACCTACCACATAATTAAATATACCACATGTGAAGGAAGAATGAGTGTTGTGTATGCTTATCACTTCAGTCTTCTCCATATGCTTAGACATTTCCCAAACCAAGAACCAAACATAAGATTGAGCCTACCATATTTTCTCCTGCAATCATTGAAGGAAATGAGCACAAAGGTGAAAAATGGAAAGAAGGAGTTCATGGCACACCATGGGCTTATCAAACTAATAGTGTCAATTTCCCTAATAAGTCTAAAATATAAAAAATTATGGGCATATTTTGTGGATATGGATCGATGAGAATTTTTGGAAGTTCAAGTAGAGATGAGTGAAGAAGAGAAGAACAGGGATAATAAACCTAAGAAGATAATTAGACCTAAACCCTCAAATAAACAGAAAATAAAAAAATAAAAAATAAACAAAAGGTAGAGGAAGAAAAGGAGGTGGCTAACACCTTGACAACACTAAGGACTCCCTTTTTCATTCCCTTGAAAATCATAAGTGTTGCACAAGTTCAACCTAGAAGGAGAAGTTATAACAAGGTTAGAAAGAGTCAAAGAAGGGAAACCCAAATCTAATTACACAACTCTCCATTATATCTCAAGTGGAGGAAGTGAAATACTCCCATATCCTAGATGGATCAAAAGAATCCAAAGGGAAGGCACCCCAAGGAGAGATAGGAGCCACAGAAGAGAAGCCACTATCAATTGAAGTAACTTCCAAAACAAAGACTCCAATGGAAAAACTTATTTATGCCACCTTGTTGGAGTTAGAAAAAGCCAAGGTCGATGTTATAAAATGGAATAGGATGGCAGAAGACAACAATGGAAAACATAAATAATAATCCCCTCAAGAAACATCTCAATAAATAGAGAATAAACTTCAACACATGCAAGAAAACTTCCAAATCGTGACAATGCAAAACATTGAGTACAAACAGAAATTAAAGGTGGAAAACCATAAGCTAAAACAAAAATTGGATGCAGTAAGGAGAGAATTGGCTGACAATAATGAAAAGATAGAATTCATGGAAGTTTCAGTAAAGAAAATAGCTAAGGTGTCCTTGGAAATGATGGAGTGCAGGAAACCTACTAGAGTATATACAGTGTTCCTCAAGGAAAAATGGCACAAAAATCAGATTGCAAATTTGGCTCAACTACTAAAATTCAAACTTGGCACACCCAAGGATTTCTTGGATGCCTACCAAGCATGCATTATGGAGGAAAAGGAAAGGATGTGTGGGTTTTAATTACACAATATCATCCTCCCACACCCATACAAATGGAACCCAAATCCACATGTAGGGGGTTTCCAGATGATGTCCTTTGCATCCTAGTTAAGACACAAATAGATGAGGGCAGAAGAGCTAAACAATTACAAGGAAAATGAATTTCAGATCCCTTTGTGGATTAGAGATGAAGTAGCTAGACCAGGGGATTTCATAGAAATCCATCACAACCTCTCCATAGACAATGAAATAGTCCCAATTTGGACAGCCAATCAAAGGGAGGAAATGACCCACCTAGATTACTTATTAAGACTTTTGGGAGAAGAGGCAACAAAAGCTTACCACAAGAGGTGGAACTCCTTGCCTCGTAACTTTCAGATTAGAGAGCCTCATTCTCCCAATGATATACAAGTTTCTCTTATCATAAATCCTTGGTACAAAGAGGCACTAAGGAATATGAGAACAAATTATATTGGACTGAGGATGCACCCCCCTATCCTTATTTCTATAGCACCAGTGGCTGACCTCAACAAGGAAGAGGAAGAAGAGGAGTGGGCCAAGATAGTAAAAGTCAAAGGGTATCATGAGAATCATTCCATCGCAATATATGTAGCATGGTACATGTGGAAAGAATATAGTGAACACCATACTAGTAGACAACAGCAGGATGTTGGGAAGTAACATCAAGAAATAGAGAAGCAACCTAACAATGGGAAAGAAATCAGTGGACAGCAACAAAAACAGTAGACATAGACGAAAAACATTTTGTTGCACAAGGGTGTGAAAGGTTTTAGTTGGGGGTGATGATGAGCCTCAATTTTTCCTATCTCAAAGGTTCATCATAGACACATTTTTCACCATGATATGACTAATATTTGGTTTTTTGCCCATATTTAATAGTAAGTCATGAGTACTTTTACATGTTGCTTAGTGAATAAGTTTTTGAGGTGGAATTTCATGTCTATAATACATTTTTTATCTAATGCCTATGATAAAGAATGGGTGTAGCATCAAACAAGTTGAACCCCTTAAGGAAAGGATAATTCCAAGAATCAAGGGACCTTATCCCCCTAAGAGCGCTACCGTCCAAGAATCAAAGGACCTTGTCCCCCACCTACTTCTAGAGTGCTCTCAGTTCACTAATGACCACTCCTTGCAAGAAGTGGTTCGAAAATTAGATGATATTGAATGGGATATGCTATTCCTCCATTTCCTCAATAATTCAAGTGAATAGGTCAAGTTATCAATTATATAAATAGGCCTCTAGCGTAGGGGGAAGAGTGTTAGAATTCTAATGTTGTATTGAGTTTTGTTAAGAAGACTTTTGTTAAATACTTGGATAATTTTCTATTGATGTAATATTTATTTTGATGAAATAAAGATGTATTTGTTCTCATCCTATTAGAGTTTCTCTAAGGTTCCTTGTGCTTCTTAGGTAGGCCCCACTTAGGTCCCTCTTAAGAGGGCTCAAGGACCCTGTTGCAATTTATATTTTTCTTGCATGTTAATGAGTTATTAGTTAGTATTTCATTTTATCTTTAAGTTTATAATAGTCATGCATGGTAATCTTTGATTTTTGTCAATTTGGTATTAATTATTAGCTTTAGTAAGTGTCTTGTAGAAAGAGTTAGCAGTCTATTGGGATTCTCGAAGGTGTCCTCTCAAGGATAGAAACCTTATTTCTACCTAATTATATGTTAGTCTAGCTTTGTTAATGATTTTGAAGACCCATGCTAACTTATTAAGAATCTTTTTGGCTTCATGTAGGAGTTCAATGTAGGACTGTTACAGTTCCTGTAGAACTGTTATAGTTCCTGTAGAAACCTCATGTAGATTGTTTTAGCTCAGTATTCCTAGTTTTTATCAACTATCTTTTCATGAACTTAGTAGTAGAAAATAAGATAAAATATGTCGTGTTGACTCAAGGGTTACGAATAAATTAGTTCATTTAGTCTATGCAATGGTTCAACTTCTTTAACTGCAATTTCATGTCATACAATAGAATTAGTTTCATTCTTTACATTCACTTTACTCTTTTCATAGTTCAGAATACTTTATCTCATGCCAATATATTAGATCTCCTTTACTGTAATTTAGATCATTTGTTCTTTCAATTTGGTGTGCTTTCATTCATGCAATAGTTCAAAGTCTTTTTCTACAAATTCAATTCCATGCACAATTTCATGCATTTAACCCCTTGATAAATCTCAGACCTATATTGTTGTCAATGCATTATACATATACTTTGAACAACACCTCTTAATTTTGTACGAACCTCAGGTTGAAAAGTGAAGTAACAATCCAAGGAGGTAGTAGCATTATTGTTGTTATTATTGGGCCCACCAGTTGGTATCGATAGGAGGAAATCCATTAGTTCCTGGGAGTAGGAGGAACTCCTAAGGTCCAACACCCAAACTAAAACAACTAGAGATATATATTTGGAAACAAATGTTGTGCTTGGAACATGTGGGGAGATACTTGAGGGTTGATACAAATCACACATGTCTAAGAATCCAATGCAATCAACTGAACCATGGAACCATCAAGTGTACAAATTTCAACAATGCAATAATGAGCTAAAGTCAAGCCCGTGAGAAATAACCAAGTTGGAAATAAATGAGGATTATCCTTGCTTGGTCCAAGGTCACATGTTGATGAGGAATATGGGCCCAACTATCCTCTAAGTCAAACCCCTAGAATATAGATGTTGAAGTCGATAGGGGAAGTCCCACTGGAATTAAGGGATTGAGGAATACTTGAAAACTAAGACAAGGTATAAAGTATAGGATAAATGACAAAGATTAAAATCAAGGGATGATAGGGAAGAAAAGAGAGAGGGACTCATGACTTCCCTTGTTCAAATAATAAAGGAAATTCTAACCTAGCAATAACTGAAAGAATTCCACGGGGAATGGTCAATTATTGGGCCAAAAGTTATTCAAAGACAAATCGATAAACCAAGGGGACAATTGGGGTTCAATATGTGATGATATTGGATAGGAGAAACTCATGGAGAAAATGGTAAAATGTAGTAGCACATAGGAGGAACTAAACAAACTCCATGGGACACAAAGGTGACTCATCGTGGATGCTCTAAACAAGGGAAACAAAAGGATGCTACCAAAAATGAAACTTGTGTCGAAGAAGCACAAGACCATCTTATTATTGCTAGATGGGTGCCATGAGGTTATGAAATATATTTGTGAAGGGACAAGGGTCCCACCAAAGAATCTAAAAAATGTGTTGAGAGACAAAGTTTCCAAAAGGAATCCTGAGGGGGAAACCATGTGAAAAAATAAGGGGGATATGAAGAGATAAATGCCCCTAAAAGAAACCATATGAATGTAACATTGAAGGTGAAAACTCCACATGGAAACGATTAGGGGTAGGGTCTTGAATGGTAATCTCCTCAAGGGTGGATGAATAGCAGTATACAAATGAAGAACTATCATAATATAGATGAATCAGAGGGCTTGTGAGGTGATTTGATCCAAAAAATACCAACCAATAGTGTGGTATTCTAGGGGGTAAGGTTATCAACATGAAAAGTAGATATGTATGAGCCTTAAATATATATTGTAGACCATGTGATGCAAGATCATTTCTAGCAAGCGCAAGTGGAGGACAGCTAGATATACGCCAACACGCATTTTGAAAGAATTTTGAATTTCAAAGGATGGCACATTAATGTAATATTTGAAAAGATATATTTTCTTTTAATGTCTTGGGATTGTAATACAGATCTGGAGCATTCGCTCTCATCTGTCGGTTGTAGGAATTTATTGTAATAAATGTAAAGTAGTTGTAGTCTTTAATTTTGATAAGATAACTTAGGTTGTAGGAGGGAAAAACTCAAGAAGACTCCCTCGTAGATTCATTGTATTATCATTCTCATTCTCATTGTATAAGTAGAAGTTGTAGAGAAAGAGAGCATAGGAGGGCAGAGAAGAACAGAGATTGTAGAAGTTGTGTGAGCATATAGTTGTTTCTATAGAAACCATGTATAGAAGCACTTGAATTAATATAATAATACTTTATTTCAATTTCATGGTGATGTTATGGTTACTGTTTGCATCTATTGAATGGTATGTTTACAGTTTGATTATATGCTCTGTTATGCATTTGTTTCAATGCTTTATGTGTATGATTTCAAGTTGAATGTATGAAGTTTGTGAGAGGGAGAGTATGAGTTTCAATTGTTTCTCTTCCTGAGAATTCCTGCAAGGAGTGTCGTGAAAGTCCATAAGGAGTGTGTCGATGGGTTCTGAGTTTTACCTCATAAAAGCTCAGGAGAGATAGAGTTGTTCTTATACCAACGGAAGTCCAAGTATAGAACAGATTCATGCAAGGTGTGCACAGGTTGAGGAGAGTATTATACTTTTCCAACCCAAGGGAGCGGTTGAAGAACTTATGTCGCAAGGAGTGCGTAGAGTTGGAAGATATCAGATAATCAGATATTATCATGAGAGTCTCAAGGAGTGCATGCATGATTCCTTAAAATCCTTGAGTTTGCAGCGAGGGTCAAGCTTAGGAAGGATAGAAACTGGGAGAAGTTCAAAGGAAAGATGAGGGTTGAAGTCACCTCATGGAATCAAGCTTATAAGATCTAACACTAAGTTATTTGGCTGGGAGTCATCAAGAATCCTGAATGAACGGTGGAAATTCTTGGAGGGAGAAGCATCAATTTTCCGTGGACCGTTGGATCCAGTAGATTTGCAGGAAGGATAAGGGAGAAAGTATTTCAACATTCGCAAGCTCAGGAGAGATAGTAGCCATCAAATATGAAGGAGTGTGAGCCATTTATTTGGCACTCATGAATATCATAAGTCGGGAGTCGGGAGAGTGGAGGAAACTTCTACCCGAAAGTCGCGAGTCACAAAATCTCGACATGCTTGAAAGTTGGTCCCCAAGTCGCAATCGAAGGTCACATCAGTGAAGAATTTAAGGGAGGAGTTAGGGATCTTCAAGCCTTATTTCGAAGTTCAATAATTAGAGGAGTCAGGGTGACTCACAATAGAAGTCCCGAAATCGCAAAGTGCAAAATCCTTTTGGAACAACACGTGGTCACCGACGGTGGTCACGTGGGAGGAGCTTGTGCCTAGTTCTTTCTCACACAATTGGAGTCTGTAAAAGGACCTGTGGATTTTTTTTCATGAAGGTTCCAGTGTGGACCAAGGAGCCACCTCGGCTCAGAGGATTTAAAGATCCATAGACCGGGAGGTCAGCAAACCCTATCGAGGTAGGGGTTCTGCGTCAAGTGGTATCATAGCTTACAACTATTGTTTTCTATAGAGGGAAGACAGAGGACAGTTGTGATTGAATTATGCATGGGCATATTGAAACAATGTCGCCAAGGTGACATCAAGAGAAAGTTATGTCTGATCCAACTGTGGAAAGGGAAATGAGAGAAATTTGTACTCGATTAGATTCTATGGAGACAGCACAGAGGCGAACACCTGATACTGGAGATATCAATGAGGTTGAAAGTGAGAATGAAGTTGGAGCCGAAGAAGAATTTGTAGTCGAAGATGCTGCAGAGGAATGTCTATTTAAATCTGTTGCAAGAATAGCTTCCAGAGAAAAGTTGGACATCTCGATGTATGAAGGCAACTTAGACATTGAGGAGTTGCTAGATTGGTTTAGAGCTATGGATAAACACTTCAATTATGAATATATCGAAGAAGATAAGAAGGTTAAGAATGTTGTCACTAGACTAAAAGGGCATGTAGCACTGTGGTGGAATGAACTGCAAGCTGACAGTCATTGCAAGGGAAAACAAAGAATCAAAAGTTGGGATAGAATGGTAGCAAATATGAAATCCAAATTCATATCCAGAGATTACCAAATCAATTTGTTTCGAAGACTGCAAAATTTGAGACAGAAAAGGATGACATTGAAGGAATACAGTGAGGATTTTTACAAGTTAAACATCAGAGCTGGTCATCGCGAGAGTGATGATGAAAAGGTCTCCAGATATATGAATGGCATGAGATATGAGATTCGGGATGAGATGAGCATGGTGAAAATCAGGAATGTAGAATATGCTTATCAGATTGCTTCCAAGGTAGAAGTGAAATTAGCACAAAAACAAGGTCAAAGGGGCAGAGGTAGAAGTTAGAGCAGAGGCAAAACAATTGCCCAGGAAAGAATACAGAAGCCCAAGGATGAACAAAATAAACCACATAACCACCCAGAAAGGGGAGGAAGCTCACAAGGAGGGAAGTATGCCGATAGGAACACTTTTCCTCGAGCAAGAGGAAGAGGTAGAGGAGGTGAAATAAAGTGTTTTGTATTTAGAAAGATCGGACACAAATCTTGGGAATGTCCCTATAGAAAAAGAGATGGAGGAGGAGAAGCTCACATTTCACAAGCGCAAAGGTGAAATGTTGAGGTAGAAGATGCAGAAGGTGGAAGATCCTTAGTGATGAGGAAAATTCTCTTGAATCCGGAGAAAGAGATGGAGAACTTAGTCCAGAGGAACATTTTGTTTAGGACTACTTACAAGACCAAGGATAGGGTATGCAAGGTGATAGTTGACAGTGGAAGCATATATAATCTAGTATCCACAGAGATGGTGGAGAATTTGGAATTGGAGACAGTTGCACATGCGAGTCCATATAAAGTCTCATGGTTGCAAAAAGGACATCAGGTAACTATCACTAAACAATGTTTAGTTGAATTTAAAATAGGGGGTTATAGAAATGATATTTTATGTGATTTTATTCCCATGGATATTTGTCATATTTTGTTGGGGAGGCCTTGGAAATATGACAAAAATGTTATTCATGGCGGAAGAAAGAACACTTACACCTTGGAGAATAATGGTAGGACACATATGTTGCTGCCAATTGAAGACAAGAAGGCGAAAGAAGAAGCAAGAAATACTATACTTCTCATGAGTGGGAAGGAACTTCTGGATGAATTCAAGAAATATGAAGAAATGCAGTTTGGTGTGGTAAGAAAACCTAGAGTCATCTTGACCAGTACTTCGGTAGATGATCTACCTGGGGAAATTCAGGAACTGCTAGAGAACTTCACTGATATAGTGGTCGACGATTTACCTTGTTCATTGTCACCCATCAGGAGTACAATCCATCACATCAACCTTATACCAAGGGTGAGTTTTCCAAACAAAGCAGCGTACAGACTAACGTTGCGGGAGAATGAAGAGGTCAAGAAGCAAGTCCAAGATTTGATAGACAAAGGTTTGATTAGAGAAATATTGAGTCCATGTGTTGTACCAATAGTGTTAATTCCAAAGAAGAATGGTGGATGGAGAATATGTACAGACTCGAGGGCTATAAACAAAATCACCATCAGGTATAGATTTCCTTTACCTAGGATGGATGACTTGATGGATTGCTTGAGTGGAGCAAAGTTTTTTTCAAAAATCGATTTGAAAAGAGGATATCATCAGATTAGAATGAGGGAAGGTGATGAATGGAAGACAGCATTCAAGAGGAATGAAGGACTGTATGAATGGCTTGTCATGCCATTTGGCTTAATGAATGCGCCAAGTACTTTTATGAGATTAATGAACGAAGTCTTAAAATATTTCATTGGGAAGTTTGTAATTGTGTATCTTGATGATATACTGATCTTCATTAAGACTAAGGAGGAGCATTTGAGACATTTAACTTCAGTAATGATGAGATTGCAGCAAGAGAAGTTGTTGATAAATCTGAAGAAGTCGTCTTTCATGAAGATGGAACTCATTTATTTGGGTTTCTTGATCTCTTCGAATGAGTTGAATATGGATCCTGAAAAGGTGAAATAAATCAAAGAGTGGTCGTCGCCAAGGAATATCTTTGAAGTCAGAAGCTTCCATGGACTAGCCATTTTTTACAGGAAGTTCATCAGAAATTTTAGTGGAATTTGTGTGTCAATGATGGAAACAGTCAAGAAAAGGCATAAATATTTTCATTGGGCAGAGGAAGCGGAGAAAATTTTCAAGTTGTTGGAAGAGAAGATAACTTAACATCCAGTTCTGGTTTCGCCAGATTTCAGTAAAACATTTCAAGTGAGATGTGACACAAGTGGATTTGTGATTGGAGCAGTCTTAAGTCAAGACAATAGACCAATTGTATACTTCAGTGAGAAGTTGAACGATGCCAAGAGGAATTATTCCATATATGATAAAGAGTTTTATGCAATCATACAGGCACTGAAGAAATGGAGGCACTACATGGTTCCAAAAGAGTTTGTTTTGTATAGCGACAACCAAGCCTTACAGTTTATAACCAGACAGGAGAAACTAAACTAGAAACATGCAAAATGGGTTGACTTCATGCAGAACTTTACTTTTGTTATAAATCACATTTATGGAAATGTTAACAAGGTTGTTGATGCATTGAGTAGGAAATGTTTGATTCTGCAAGAGTTTTGTGTGAAGACCTTAGGTTTTGATAGCCTTAAGAAAATGTACAAAGATGATTCAGATTTCAAGGATGCTTATGAAGAATGTGAGAATCCTATTCTGAGAGATAGAATCCAATGGATTGAATACTTGATTTAGGATGGATTGTTGTTTAAAGGAAATCAGTTGTGTATCCCAAAGAGTTCTATGAGAGAAAACCTTTTGAAGGAAAAACATAATGGGGGATTGGCTGGACATTTCGGCCATGATAAAACATTTGCGCAACTGAATAGTTTGTAGTATTGGTCAGGAATGAGGACAGATGTGTGGAAATTTTTCAACATATGTATAATCTTTCAGCACGCAAAGGGGAAAAGATAGAATACGGGGTTATATCAACCATTTCCAATACCAGAGAGGTCGTGGGACGCAGTAAGCATGGATTTTGTGTTGGGACTTCCAAGGACATAGAGAGGTTGGGATTCCATATCCGTGGTAGTCGACAAATTCTAAAAAATGGCACATTTCATTCCATGTTAGAAAACCAGTGATGCAACACACATTGCAAATCTGTTTTTCAAAGAAGTTGTTTGACTTCATGGTTTACCGAAGAGTATTGTTTCGGAAAAATATACCAAATTTGTTGGTCATTTCTGGAGGACACTATGGAAAAAGATGGGGACATATTTATCTTTTATCTCATCATATCATCCTCAAATGGATGGACAAACTGAGGTAGTAAATCGAATTTTGGGGGACTTATTGAGGAGTTTGGTCACTGAACACCATAGTCAGTGGGATCAAATCCTGCCACAAGTGGAATTTTCATATAACAACTCACATAACCAGAGCACAGGATAGAGCCCATTCCAGATAATGTATGGAATGCAGCCAGGAGGAGTATTTGAGTTGAGAGACTTGGAGCAGAATGAGTTAAGGAGTGTCGGAGCGGAAGATCTTGTTGCAGAAATGCAGGAGCTCCACAGTAAGATTAAAGAGTGGTTGCAGAGTTCCAACAAGGAATACAAGTGTAGAGTATATCATCACAGGAGAGAGATTCAATTCAAAGTGGGAGATTTAGTCTTAGCACATCTCAGAAAAGAGAGGTTCCCAAGGGGAACATATAATAAGTTGAAGATGAAAAAGATATGGCGTGTAAAATTTTGAAAAAAATTGAGGCCAATGCTTATGAGATAGAATTTCCAGATGATGTGGGAATATCACCCATATTCAACGTAGCAAATATGTATCCTTACAGACCATATGAAGTAGAGAATCAGAAGGAAATTCAGTGGGTCAAACATATGCATGTAGCTGAAAATTCACAGATGGAAAAGATCATTTACAAAAGAATTAGCAAGAGAACTCGAAGGAAGACATATCTTAAATATTTGGTAAAGTGGAAAGGACACTCGATTGAGGATTCCAGTTGGGAAAGAAAAGTAGATATCCAGAAACATGGACAGACGGTGCAAAATCTCATGGACAAGAGTCCAGGAATTTTTCAGCCAAAGGAGTATGATGCAGGAGCATCTCTAGCGATCGCAAGTGGAGGACAACTGGATATACGCCAGCGCGCATTTTGAAAGGATTTTGAATTTCAAAGGATGGCACATTAATGTAATATCTGAAAAGATATATTTACTTTTAATGTCTTGGGATTGTAATACAAATCTTGAACATTCGCTCTCATCTGTCGGTTGTAGGCATTTATTGTAATAAATGTAAATTAGTTGTAGTCCTTAATTTCGATAAGATAGCTTAGGTTGTAGGAGGGGAAAACTCAGGAAGACTCCCTTGTAGATACATTTTATTATCATTCTCATTCTCATTGTATGAGTAGAATCTGTAGAGCAAGAGAGCATACAAGAGTAGAGAATAATAGAGATTGTAGAAGTTGTATGAGCAGATAGTTGTTGCTATAGAAACCATGTACAAAATCATTTGATTTAATATAAGAAGGATTTAATTAAATTTCATGGTGATGTTATGGTTACTGTTTGCATCTATTGAATGGTATGTTTACAATTTTCTTATATGCTCTGTTATGCATTTGTTTCAATGCGTTATGTGTATGATTTCATGTTGAATGTATGAAGTTTGTGAGAGGGAGAGTATGAGTTTCAATTGTTTCTCTTCCTGAGAATTCTTGCAAGGAGTGTGGTGAAAGTCTGCAAGGAGTGTGTCGATGGGTTCTGAGTTTTACCTCAGAAAATCTAAGGAGAGATAGATTTTTTCTTATACCAACGAAAGTGCAAGTATAGCACAGAGTCGTGCAAGGTGTGCACAGGCTAAGGAGAGTCTTAGAATTTTCCAACCCAAGGGAGTAGTTGAAGAACTTATGTCGCAAGGAGTGCGCAGAGTTGGAAGATATCAGATAATTAGAGATTATCGTGAGAGCCGGAAGGAGTGCGTGCAGGATTCCTTAAAATCCTTGAGTTTGCAGCAAGGGTCAAGCTTAGGAAGGATAGAAACTAGGAGAATTTCAGAGGAAAGATGAGGGTTGAAGTCACCTCATGGAATCAAGATCAAAAGAGTTGATGCTAAGTTATTTGGTTGGGAGTCATCGAGAATCTTGAACGGACGGTGGAAATTCTCGGAGGGAGAAGCGTCGATTTTCCATGCACCGTTGGATCCAGTAGATCTGCAGGAAGGATAAGGGTGAAAGTCTTTCAAAATTCACAAGCTCGGGAGAGATAGTATCCATCAGATATGGAGGAGTGCGAGTCATTGATTTGGCACTCGTGAATATTGGAAGTCGGGAGTCGGGAGAGTGGAGGAAACCGCTAACCGGAAGTTGCAAGTCGCGAAATCTCGATGTGCTCGAAAGTTGGGCCCCTGGTCACAGTCGAAGGTCACATCAGTGAAGAATTTAAGGGAGGAGATATGGATCTTCAAGCCCTATTTCAGAGTTCAGGAATTGGAGGAGTCGAGGTGACTCGCAATAGAAGTCCCGAAATCGCGAAGTGTGAACGCCTTTTGGCGAGGCACATGGTCAACGTCAGTGGTCGCGTGGGAGGAGCTTGCACCTAGTGCTTGCTCGCATAGGTGGATTTTGTAAAAGGACCTGTGGATTTGTTTTTATGAATATTCCAGTGTGGACCAAGGATCCACTTCGACTTAGAGGAGTTAAATATCCATAGACTGGGAGGTCAGCACGCCCTGCCAAGGTAGGGGTTATGTGTCCCTATACATACTCTCGATCCTAATGAGGATGCAAGGTCATCAACACCAAAATTATACAAGGGTCACTAAACTAGGGCACCCATATAGGGGAGTCTCTATCACTAGGTAGATGGTAAATGATAAATATGGATGGGGAAATCCATCCTACCTAAAGAAGGGTGGTCCTACAGGTGATTCCAAGGGGAATAAAGGGAGATTGAAACTTTCTCAAGGGAGATATGCTACACTAAATTCCAATGAAGAGAGGTTACCTAAAAATAATCGCATTCAATAGAGAGACAAGGGATTCCATGGTCAATTCTTACACAAAAGTCAGATAATACCAAATCATAAAGGTGGTTATGCATAGAAAACCAATCTATAGAAATTTGAACTAAAAAGTACACATATTTTATTGTTCCTGGAAAAAATGGGTAAAAATGAAGTACCAATAAGAATGCCCTTTTGAAGGCTCAAAAATATAATTTTGATGAAGTGGATGGCACATCAATCAAAGTTTGTATGAGTCTAAATGAGGAAAACGAAAAACTAGGGTTTTCTATAAATAAAGCTAAATTCCCAAATTCAAATTTATTTGTGCATGTTGATTTTGGAGAGAGGGGGGATGCCCTAAATTTTGGTGTTCTTGTTGCAAATAAACCAATCATGGAAATTTTTGTTTTCTAGTTTTAGGTAATTTGTCTACTCCCCTTCATTTATAGTAGTTTACATTTTTTGGATAGGTGATAGTTGAACCTGGGCATGCCCTAGTCTAATTTTTTAGGGCCAATGCAGGAAATGGCAGTAGTTTCTATGTTAGGAGCATAGAAATTTCCCCCTATTTCTGCATTGGTCTAGCATAGAAAATAGGGGTGTTTTTTGTGTTGGTATGATACAACATTTTGGCCCAAAAAATTCCTCGAGAAGGAAATTTTGAACTTGAATATGATATGTACATAGATTGGCGATCCATGTTTCCATTTCAAAAACTGCATCCATATGCAAATATGTGTGTGTGTGTGCGCGCACTATGGATACAGTTTTTGAAATGGAAACGTGGATCGCCAATATATGTGATTTTATTTACGAAGATGATGCATGGTAGATTAGATGTGAATGCAAATGTTAATATTCTTATATATGCATGTGCCAAATTCCAATATAGAATGTTGTTTGCAATGTTATCTACAAAGTTATTGTTTCTTCTAGGGATATGGCTAAATGAAACTAATTCAAATGGTCACGCCAAAAGTCTAACTCATAAATACTTTCTAAACAATATTTTGTTATTCGTGTGATAAACAGCATTCAACTTCATTATGAGAAGCTAGGAATCAAGACAAACATGAAGGTGATGGATGCAATGTTCAAGATAATCTAATAACAAACCAATCACAACATTGTATTTGGATTTCTTATTGGTGGAACATCCAATGCAAAGGCTACTAGAGTGGATGAGAAAATGTGAAGAGATAAATATGGCCCAATTTTTCAAGTTATAATTTCATGAATAATGACTTGCACCATCATCATAACCAATAAATCAATAGGACAACAGGTCCATTTGAAAGGATCAAGAAGAAAATATATGAGATGCATAAACTAAAAAAATGATGTAAAAGGATATCTAACCTATATACCAAACAAAATCACTCTAAAGAAAGAGTTAAGGGTAAAACATCTTAAGGTAGAGTGCATTGTGAGGGTTAGAGAGGATGTCCCCTTCGACCCCCACAAGTCGATATGCATCCTTCCCTAAACATTGATTGATAATGTAAGGTCCATGCCATAGAGGTTCAAACTTCCTCAACCTAAGATATCGTGGGCTTAGTCATACATAAGGAATAGATCCCCTTCATGGAAGACACAAGGGTGCACCTTTCCTTCATATTGAGCTTTGGAATGCTCTTTGACTGCTTCAATGGTTTGTAATGAGACATGATAGTCTTCATTGGTGCGTTCCAACATTACTAGTATTTTCTCTAAAGGAGTGGTGTCAATGAGGAGTTCAGCAGCTAAATGAACAGAGGAAATTTGACACTCGATCAATAAAAATACCTCCTCACCATGGATGATATGAAAGGGTTTGAACCCAATGGTAGTCTTGGTTGATGTCTTATAGGCCCATAATACAGAGAAGAGAATATGATGCTAGTTGGTCTTGTGATTATTCACAATCCACTGGAGCATGGTTTTGAGGATTTTAATGATGGCCTCAACTTGGCCATTCCCTTGAGAATAATAGGAAAATGAATATCGATGCTCAAAACCTAAGAATGAATCTATCTCATGCCAAATTTCATCTTCAAAGTGGTGGACATGGTGGATACCACAAGCACCATCGGTAGGAATTTAAGACTTTCTCTACCTCATCATGAGTGAGACCAATGCAACAAGGTATCAACTCCTCGATAATAAAGGTCATATCATATGAGGAGAAAATAAGGAGCTAGATGATGAATTCATTTTTGATCATCATGCAATAAATGAGGAGAATTGTTTTGTGTTTGCAAATAGACTAAAATGCCTCCATACCAAGGATTATCTACAGATATAGTGAACAAATGTCCGTCTAGAAGTTCATCATTCAATGGTGGGTCTATTGCTCCCATTGGGAGGTTGGAAATTAATTTAGTGACAGATAAGGATTTATTTCTCTTGGGTGTAACAAAATCCAATTCGAAGTCTTAGAGAATAATAACCCAATGAGTGTATTTCCCATTGATAACCCTTCATCTTAATAGAAAGTAAATAGGGTTGGATTTTTTCACGAATTTCATTTTTTACATCATAATATAATGACATAACTTATGGATACAGAAAAAAAACTGCCAAATCCAATTTATCATCATGGGTGTAGGACTGCAAGATACCAGATATAGAAAGTATGCAGAACAGAAATAAAATTCTAGAAATGGTAGAATAACAGTAATATAACCAGTATAATCTCCACAATAACACATAAATGATATAAGAACAACAACAGAAATAGCACTTTGATTCAGAAAGAAATGTTCACGGACCTCTTCGAGGGGGAAACCTCCAGTTGAGCAGTGCTCTATTACAATAATATCCAAGCTAGGGTTTTCATACCCTCGACCCTTATTTATACTAAATATGTCTATCAAGAGAAGCATCTAGAGGAAGATCCTTCTAGAAGCGAAAGCTTCTATTAGGTCTTCTTACATCCACCTTATTCTATTTTATTGAAAGGTCTTATTAATATTGACCTTTATTACATCTGAATATATTGATCTACCTATGTGCGGGTTAGGACCCTAACATGTCCTACCCCTTAAAAACAGCCTTGTCCTCAAGGCTTGAGATGTGGAAACTGTTGCAGAATGGTAGCTAGTTCCCAAGTGGCATCTGCTGGAGTCGTATCTTTCCACTGGAATAGCACTTCCTTGATGGTTCTCTGATGCAGGCGATGCTCACGCTGGTCCAAAACTGCTTCTGTCTATAGCCAAATGGATCCTTCTTCAGCTAACTCTGGAAGGTTGGTTTGAATTTGGCACCTAGTTCCAATCACCTTCTTTAAGCATGAAACATGAAAAATAGGATGTAGCTTTGACTGACTGGGTAGAGATAACTAATATGTGACTTGTCCCACATGCTTGAGAACTGTATAAGGACCATAAAATTTGGGCACTGGCTTCTGACAATGCTCGGCCTTGAGGGAAGTTTTTCTGTATGGTTGCAGTCGCAGAAACACCTGATCCCCTTTTGCAAATTGGCGTTCAAAGCGACCTTGATCTACTTGTTGCTTCATACGATTATGTGCCATGACCAAGTTCTCTTTAAGGGTATGAATAATATCCTCTCGAACTGTAAGTGTTTGGTCAACCACTTGGACCTTCGAGGTACCCGGTAAGTATGAGAGAATTGAAGGTGGCTTCTTTCCCTATACCGCTTCAAAAGGATTCATGTGTGTAGTTGTATGGTAGGAAGTGTTGTACCACCATTCAACTAGAGGTAACCATTGAGCCCACTAATGTTGTTTTTCAGAGGCAAAACACCTCAAATATGTTTCCAAACACTTGTTGACAACTTTCGTTTGACCATCAATCTGGGGATGATAAGTTGTGCTGAGATGCAATTGGGTGCCTTGTAGCTTAAATAGTTCTTGCCAAAAATTGCTTGTGAAAGTTGGGTCACGATCAGAAACAATAGAGTGTGGCATGCCATGAAGCACCCTCATGAGTTCGAAAGGTCATCCTGGGAATGTCTGCCTCTTGCATACGTATTTGGTGATAGCCCGAGCGAAGATCAAGTTTAGTAAACAATTGGGCGCCACTCAATTCATCCAGGAGGTCATCAATGATCGGAATGGGAAATTTGTCTTTAATGGTTAGTTTGTTGAGGGCACGGAAGTCAAGACACATTCTCCAAGAACCTTCTTTCTTTAGTACCATGACTACAAGAGAAGAGTAAGGGCTCTTACTAGGGCAGATAACGCCTGCATTAAGGAGTTCCTGGACCATTTTCTCAATTTCATTTTTTTGTGAAAAGGGGTGGCGATATGGATGGATATTGGGAGGAAGGCTTCTAGGTACAAGGGGAATGGAATGATCATGAACATTGTGGGAAGGAGGGAGTCCTTGGGGAGTGGAAAATACCATTTGATGTTTAGAAAGGAGGTCTTGGAGGTCATGCGGCACCGGGGGTGTCTTCTTTGCTTGTATGG
>ML778314.1:411425-433773 GCA_009831015.1 Picea engelmannii
GCACCCAACACAATGTCACAACCACCCATGTCAATAGAAAACATATGGGATTTTAGGTGGTAGTCACCGATTTGGAGACGCACATTTTCACAGCGCCCTCCACATTTCATGGAACCACCATTGGCAATCATGATTTGGAAATTGGATGTAGAAATGAGTTTCTTGGACAATGCGGCGATGAATAAAATTATGGGTGCTTCCACTATCAACCAGAATGATGACCTTTCGATGCTTGATGTAATCGATTAACTTGAGGGTTTGGGGAGTGGAGAAGCCAGTGAGAGCATTGAGGGAAATGACAAGTTCTACTTCGAGAGGGTCTGAGGGAGGGGTTATGTCAGTGATTTCAGGTGACTTAGACACAAGGGGAGTTTCAACATCCTCTTTCGAAATATCCTCAGAGATGGCCATAAAAATATTTTGTTCCTTACACTTGTGGCCCGAGAAATATTTGTCATTACAATTATAACAAAGGCCTTTGAGTTGGCATTCATTCATGTCAGCCCTAGTCATTTTTTGATCTTTAATGGGGCGGAGGGAGTAGTGGGAGTTACGGGTTTAGGGCGAGGGATAAAGGAGGGTTTTCGGTTTTGAGAGGATACAACCTGTTGTGCTTATTTAGCTCTTTTAGTAGCCTCCACCCAACTCGAGGGTCGAGCCATGAGGACATGGGCCTGAATCTCTTCCTTGAGGCCACTAATAAAACACTCTCGAAAGAAAGAATCAGTCATGCCCTCTATTCGAAAAGCCAGGTGCTCAAAAGTAGATATGAAGTCTTTTATTGTTCCTGATTGTTTCAACTTTGTCAAATGGCCCAAATGGTTGGTGTCTGTGTCAAATCATTCATAAAGCTCAGTCACAAATTGGGTCCAAGCAATATACACTTGACGAGAAGTTTTTCTACATTGCCACCATTGCCAATGTTCTTGATCTAGATGGAGAACACCATATCATAGTTTGGCCAAGTCATCTGTAATGTCATATAAAGAGAAAAAATGTTCCATTTGGGTTACCCAACCAGTGGGGTCCGAACCATCAAATTTGGTCACCTCCACCCGTGGAAGGTGTAGGTCACATTGAAAGTGATGGGGATGAAAGGTATGGGAATGGGAGGAATGTTCACCTTCGGTCTTTGGAGGTGCTTCAAAGAAAGGGTCATCTGTAGGGATCTTCATTTTGGTGCAGAGTGAGGCAAAGACAGATTCAAGATGGGTGGTCATTTCTTGTTTGACTTCCTCCATTGAGGACTGCATGGTTGTATTTATGGTTGTATTGATGGATGAATCGATGGAGGCAACAGTAGCATTGAGTTGTTTCACTTCTTTTTGGGTCTTGAGGAAACCATATTGCAAGGTGTTGAAGCGAGCTTCCAGATCTTGGCTATGGGTATGGGCCATGAGGATGGGTGAACTGAAAAGGGGTGGGCAGGGTCAAAAAAAATTTTGAAAAATGATATGGATGAATGTGATAAGGGCGAAGAGATGAATCCAATAGAATAGGTCTCAAATAATGGTGAAAAAAATTCTAGACTTGTTTTTTTTTAACACTTGCGGAGTTATACTCCGGTCTGGAGAATATTGCAGTGATGAAATCCCCAAATGCTTAACCAAAAAGAAATGTGTATTTACTTAGAAACCCGAACACAGTTGCACGGCAATAGATCTTGTATGTTTTAATTTGTTTATGTTTCTGTCCCCCAAGGGTTAGGTATTCAAGGGTTCTACAGACAAGGGTTTGCCTTGTGCTATAGCTCTCTAATATACATGTGGGGTCCAATAGTAGTACTTGGCCCAATATCTCAGGGAACTAACTAAGGAGGATAGACCGTATCCTTAGCCGTACTACCCGACTACCCAGGTACTAGAGAGTATCTTCCCGAGTGTTGTTCTCGGTGACACTATAGCAGTCCGACGGTCGATAGGTTTATCTAAAGAGGGCTTCAGGAAATCTAGGTTGATCCATACACAGGTTCTTTCTGATGCACTACCACTCGAAGAGGTACCAACAGGGGTTACAAGGGTGGCCAATAGATGTGCTCTTAAGAATCACTTGTATTTCCTGCATGTATGAATCCCTCAACCGCGGGTTTATGCACGTAACAACAGATCTTTGTGGCTTAAATATGTCGGAATATGTCTCTACCCCGGAAAAAAAATCCCACAATTTATGCCAAGGAAAGTGCTCTGATACCACTTGCAAGATACCAAATATAAAAAGTATGCATAACAAAAATAAAATTCTAGAAATGGCAGAATAACAGTAATATAACCAACATAATCTCCACAATAACACAGAAATGATATAAGAACAACAACAGAAATAGCACTTTGATTCAGAAAGCAATGTTCACGGGCCTCTTCGAGGGGGCAACCTCCAATCGAGCAACGCTCTGTTACAATAATATCCAAGCTAGGGTTTTCATACCCTCAACCCTTATTTATACTAAATATGTCTATCAAGAGAAGCATCTAGAGGAAGATCCATCTAGAAGCGGAATCTTCTATTAAGTCTTCTTACATCCGCCTTATTCTATTTTATTGAAAGTCCTTATTAATATTGACCTTTATTACATCTAAATATATTGATCTACCTATGTGCGGGTTAGGACCCTAACAAGGACAATGAGAGTTCATATATATTCTTACTAAAATAATAGATGACATGTTTGCATACATCGTGCCCACCCTGAAATAACATTATAGCAAGAGCAATGGGTGAGGTGGAAATGTAAAGGATAAAATAATTATCAAGGTCAAGGGGACTAATTAAGGTTGCATAAGAAAGGGAATTGTTTAATGCATCAAATTATTGTTGGGCTTGATAGTCCCATACAAATGGTATGTTTAATCATAAAAAACAAATAAATCCATGAGAAGTGGTGGCATAGTTTGGGATAAACCAACACAAAAAAATAGATTTTCCTTGTAGGCTCTGTAATTGGCACAAATTGTAAGGAAAGGGTACTTGAGTGATGGTCTAAACTTTCAAAGTTCCTACACTAATGATGGCTTTGGAAACCATGAATCCCAATAATTGACCGGAAAGCACACAAAAGACACACTTAAGAGGATTCAAGTGTATGTTATACTTTCAACACCTAAGGAATATAGTATGCAAGTCCTCCAAGCGATGTGACTATTTCTTTGAATAAGCAGTGAGTTCATCAAGATAGGCCAAGATAATGTGAACCAAGTCATGAAAAGAGTATGACATGGAATGTTGAAAAGTGGCTTTACAATTCTTTAAGGGCATAACCTTGTACATGAATGCCCTCCATGGGGTATTAAAGGCGGTCTTGTATTGATGTTGGGGTCTGTTAGCACTCTATAAATCTGTTTGGTTGATAAACAGATGACGAAGGTAACTTTTTCAACCAACTTTGAGGCCCGAAACTAGCCTTTCCGACCTGGAGAGGGCTCTCTTGGGAGACTCTGTCTCTACACGAGATACGGCTTTAAAGCAGTGGCTAGATTTAACGCCTTTGATATAATGGGTTCTGGTTATATTGGCACAAGAAAATAAGACTTTGGGCCATGGAGTCAATTTGAGGAAACAACGGAAACAAATGACTCGGTGACTGAACTTTGATATGATAAAGGCTAAGCGAGCAACAGTCTTCAGTGCAAAATGGTAATGTGTGGCGAATATAAATTACATGAAGTAACTCGGAGCACCGCTACGGGTGAATTCGGAGTTAGCTTTTACAGGAAAACGTTTTGTCTAAGTGGCGTGAACAAGGGGCGTTGCGCAACGAATCCACAGGTTCAAAAATTCGTTCCAAAATAGACAGAAAAAGTTATGGAAAAATATAACAGGAAGTACATATGCAAGAAAGGAAAAACAATACGTCCAATTGCTACAATTAGAATCTTTTCATCAAAGTTACAGGACTTTTGCATTAAGTTTCGGTAGAACTCAAATTACATACAATAGCTACTGCCTATACCAATTTTGCCAACCAACCCTGTTTACATGAAAATTATCCCCATATATAGAAATCTAATGTCACTCTTGGTTGCTAGGGTCGAACTACTCCCTCCTAGAATCATGGATCTGTTTTCTTTGAAAGAGAAGAATAACTTCAACGAATTCACTAAAAATAGAAAACCCAACTTTGCCAAATCATAATCGTAACTGAAATATTCTTTAAAATAATTGATCATGATCAAAATTAGACCATATGGTTGTTATGATCCATCATGTTCACTGTTGGACACTCTTTCACCTTTGCATAGCAAGTCTGATATGCAACAATAACCTACAGTGAAAAATGTAGCGGATTGCACAGTGAACTGGGAAAATAGGTGTTAAATATGACATCATATCTCACTAATAAATAAAAAAATCCGACACTGAGAGAGGTTTTTGTATTTTATATCGTTATAAAGAAAAAAATATCTCGGTTTCTATAAATTCATCTCCATATGGTCGGAATACACTTCGCAAAAACATGTCTCAGGCAGGAAATCATGAAAACTGAAAAATGGGGCTCAAAGATTCCTTTGAATCTCCCAAAATATGAAACGTTTTTAAAATATGAGAGTGGTTGTTATTATTTTGTTTGTAATCAACAAAAACCTCTCGAGGATTTTCAAAATTCCTCTCCAATCGGTCATAAAATTATCTTGAAGTTGACCACTAAACTAGTCATTTGCACAGCGTGACCTGTAGCCTGTGCACAGGAAAATCCACTACACGATGACATCCTCTATGCAACAACATCCTATGCATGACAGAATCCACTGTGTGACAACATCCAATGCACGATATCATCCACTGAGTGACAACATCCTATGCCCGACAGCCCATTGCGCGATGAAATCCACTGCGCGACGAAACCCTTCACGCGGTGAAGTGCTCTGCACAGCACGTAGAAAATTTTGTAGTGTGCAGTTGCAAATGGAAACAGAACAAATAAATGATAAGCTTCCTTTTCAAAATGACCCTTGAGATGTTAGATGATTCCAGGCAAAAAAAACAATATGGGCGCTAACAGGCATGACTTTGCAAATTGTTGAAAAACCTATAACCTGAGCTATGAAAATCATGGTGCTAGCAGCTGGCTCCAATGGGAATGATATCCTCCCTGTGAGGTATAAAATAATAGTAGACCAGGTGCCTATCAATTGTGTTTCTCCCAAACTCAATTTTCCAACTGTAACTTGTAACCTGCATCCGCTAAAAACCCAAAACTGTATATGCTCCAAACTGAAATTTGAAACTAAGTTGAAAATGAAAATTGCAGATTGCTAAAAGAAATGTTCATAGTACCGAGCTTATTCGCACTCCTACCTACCCTAACTGCTAAAAAATATGTCAATCAAGTGAAATCAAAATGCCAATGCAACCATGCAAGCACTTTATCCACTTTTTGGTTTATTTTCACATGATTTCTCCAAAGCCTGTTTATTGATAAGTCATTCAAACATTTATCTATAAATTCAAATCTCAAAAAATTAAAAAACATTGGGACTGTTTTTTGCCTCTACCAAAACTGCAAATGGATCCTCTAAAACATGCATAAAACAACAACCATGTTTCACCCTTTCCACTACATTCCCTTTTTTATGTGATTTAACATGTTTAACAATCTTCTGAATCAAAAGACAGTGCTGGCTGAAATGAAACCCTTGGTGGAAAGCAATCCATATCCAACATCTACATTGATTGACCATCATCTTTATTTCCATGTTGGTAGTTGAGCACGAGCTGTAAATCTGAACTGAAATAACCTTCCATGTAATCAGCAACACTGTCATTAAATGCATGAGAAGGTTGTTGGTCTTCCTCACTAATAACAATTTTCTCATGTAAAACAGTGTCACTATGAATGCAATCAAACTTCTTTGCTTCCTCTATTATCTCATGATTTACTTTCAACAATTCAAAGGAAGAAAAACATAATGGAAGATAGTTTTCATTTGCAAGTCCATCGCTTTCTTCATATTCAACATCGTGCCTGGATGATTTCTGATTTGAAACATTATAAACATTTTTCTTCAGCAATTTGAACGAAGCAAAACACAATGGCAAGTTTCTTTCACCTGATTCAAAACCTTCTTCATTTTCTTCACTACTACCATATGCACATTTTTCAATTTCTTTGGATTTATGAACACACTCATTTTCAGATTCATCTTTGACCAATGGCTATAATTTTGAACTAATAAAACCTTCCATATAACAAGCAACAGGGTCATTAAACACATGACAAGATTGTTTCAATTTCTTGTCAATTGTTTCACATGAATCAGTTTGATTTTGCATCAGCACACATTCCTCTGCCTCAGTGATGATATTTAAATTTTCTTTCAAAAATTTAAACAAAGAAAAGCATAATGGTAAATAATTTCCTTCAGCTAATTCAGTACTTTCTTCATATTCTTCTTTGTAATTGTGATATGTAGGTTGATCACTCTCATTACACTGTTGAAAAGGAACATTTCCTGATAGAGAACATGCAGTTGGTTGTTCTAGGAAATCAACATCATTATCATCATCATATTCATCATATAAAGACAAATCAGAAACATTTGTAATGTCATCTAATAAGAAAAATCTTGGGACATCAACCTGCTCTTCAACAAGCTGGTTTGAAAATTCATTTTCTTGATTGTCTACAAATGAATACATAAAACAATCGGCCTCGTGCTTATCATGGGATGGATCAGAAACTAAATTGGCACCTTCTTTTTCAATAATGGAATATAATCCTCTCAAAATCATTATCATTTAAAGCTTCGAGAGGACATATGATATTATTAACCCTCTTCTCAAGATTCAAAACAATTGTTCTTTGTTCATATTCATTGTCATGTTCTTTAGCATCCAATTCCTCATTTGGAATCTGTTTACATACTTGAATATTGTCTTCAACTTCTTGAGAATTGTTGAACATGTGTTGAAAAGACATAGACTTCATCTCCATCAAAAGAAAAGATAAGTCTGATTGAAAGGTTGTTACATAATGGAGCATGGCAGCAACTTCAGGAGGTTGGACTTCTTTAGGAAGATTATAATAAAGACTAGCAAATCTCCTGTTGAAATTTGAGATGGTTTCATCTTTCATTCTTCTCATGGCATAAAACTCTAAAAGGAGTATATCCCGTGACTTTCTCTCACCCCAAAACCTACAGAAATCTTCCCTCAGTTCATCCCACAAGCTAATCGAGTGAGGTTGCAAATGTCTAAACCATGCTTTGGCATCTCCTTGTAAGGATTGAGAAAAGGCCCTCATAGACACATCATCATGTTCGATCTCAAAAAGGTCTATGAAATGATCAAATACTTGAATATGTTTTTCATCTGAATGTACATCAATATCTCCATCAAACCTAGGAAGATACTTATAATGTTTCAGAGGAAAGTCATGAAGGATGGAAGGAAATTTAAGAGGAATGTATCTTTCTTTAATCTTGGAGGGTGTAGGATTAAGAACACGAGGTACAAGCTCAGCTTTGGTTTCATTAAGCTCACAAGAATGATCATGAACATCATATGGATCAGAGGAATGAGCTTGGTGAATATCGGTTATACAAGAAGAAGGAGGTATACCTATAGTTTGCAATGAAGGATATACAAGGGTAGATCTCTAAGCTTCATTTAAGTGAAGAAATATTCTTTTGAAAAACTCAGAAAAGGTCAAGAAGATATTGATAAAATAGAAAACCACTTCTTGAACTAAACTTAAGCTCGAGTACCTTATTTTTCCATACTTCTCTTGCATATCTCTGTCAACAGGTCTCATTCTTCAGTGGAGTCTTTGAATCGCATTTGAATCTTGATTGGAGTCGCCATGAAAACTTTATCTCTGGATTCTTTTGCCAGTGGAATCACCTTCAACTGATTTTCTAATGTGTGGAGTCACCAGAGAAAAAATGCAGCCAATATGTTCCTAAGTGTCTGCTACTCTCATACCTTAGAACTGAAACAATGTCGTTCTTCCTAGGGAAAGTTTCATTCAATTTCGTCCCTGACAACGGCGCTAGAATGTTAGCACTCCGTAAATTTATTTCGTTGATAAATAGACAACGAAGGTAACTTTTTCAACCAACTTTGAGGCTCGAAACTAGCCTTTTGGACCTGGAGAGGGCTCTCTCGGGAGACTCTATCTCTACGTGGGATATGGCTTTAAATAAATGGCTAGATTTAACACCTTTGATATAATGGGTTCTGGTTATATTGGCACAAGAAAATAATACTTTGGGATATGGAGTCGATTCGAGGAAACAACGGAAAAAAATGACTCAGTGAATGAACTTTGAGAAGATAAAGGCTAAGCAAGCAATAGTATTCAGTGCAAAATGGTAATGTGTGGTAGATACAAATTACAATAAGTAACTCAAAGCACTGTTGTGGGTGAATTCGGAGTTATCTTATAGAGGAAAACGTTTTCTCTAAGTGGCGCGAAAAAGGGGCGTTGCACAGCGAATCCATAGGTTCGAAAATTCATTCTGAAATAGATAGAAAAATATATGGAAAAATATAATAGGAAGTACATATGCAAGAAAGGGAAAACAATACGTCCAACTGCTACAATTAGAATCTTTTCATCAAAGTTACAGGACTTTTGCATTAAGTTTCGATATAACTCAAATTACATACAATAGCTATTGTCTATACCAATTTTGACAACCAACCCTGTTTACATGAAAATGATCCCCATATATAGAAATATAATGTCACCCTTGGTTTCTAGGGTCAAACTACTCCCTCCTAGAATCATGGATATGTTTTCTTTGAAAGAGAAAAATATCTTCAACGAATGCACTAAAAATAGAAAACCTGACTTTGCCAAATCATAATCGTAACTGAAATATTCTTTACAATCATTGATCATGATAAAAATTCAACCATATTGTTTTATGAGCCATCATGTGCATTGTTGAACACTCTGTCACCCTTGCACAGCAAGTATGCTACGCAACAGTAACCTACAGTGAAAAACGCAGCGGATTGCGCAGCAAACTGGTAAAATAGGCATTAAAGATGACATCATATCTCACTAATAAAAAACTGTTTTCCAAAACTAAGAGAGGTTTTTGTATTTAATATCGTTATAAATAAAAAACTCTCTTTGTTTCTCCAAAATTCATCTCCATCGGGCCGGAATACGCATCGTAAAAACATGTCTTGGACAGGAAATCGTGAAAACTAAAAAATGGGGCTCAAATATTCCTTCAATTCTCCAAAAATATGAAACGTTTTTAAAATATGAAAGAATTTTTTATTATTTGGTTTTTCCTCAACCAAAACCTCTCGTGGATTTTCAAATTTCCTCTCTAGTCGGTCATAACATTATCTTTAAGTTGACCACTAAACCAGTCATATGCGTAGCACGACCTATAGCCTGTGCGTAGGAAAATCCACTGCGCGATGACATTCTTTGTGCAACAACATCCTATGCACGATAGAATCCACTGTGTGACAACATCCTTTGTGTGACAACATTCACTGTGCAATGAAATCCACTACGCGACAACATCATATGCGCGACAGTCCACTGCACGACGAAATCCATTGCGCGACAGAATCCTTCGCGTGATGAAGTGCTCTGTGCAACGTGTAGAAAATTTTGCAGTGCACAGTTGCAAATGGAAATGGAGCAAATAAATGATAATCTTCCTTTTGAAACTGAATCTTTGAGATGTTAGATGATGCCAGGCAAAAAAAAACAATATGGGTGCTAACAGGCATGACTTTGAAAATCGTTGACAAACCTATAACCTTAGATATGGAAATAATGGTGCTAACAGGATCAAATATGAATCTAATTATATCTTGAGAATCTATCCATGAAGAAAAGGATATCGTGGCCAACACAAGATTCAACAATTTGGTCTATGAATGGCATTAGATAATTTTCTTTGGGACAAGCTCGATATAGATTGTGGAAATCAACGCAAACGGGAATGGTTCCTTATTAATTCACAACGAGTATATGGTTAGAGACCCATGAAGTGCATGAAATAGGGTAAATGAATCCTACATGAAGAAATTTATCAATATTGGCTTTGATGGTGAGGGCCTTATTGGGGTGAATAGGTAATTTATTTGTATGAACAAGTATGACATCCAGTCTTGTATCAATGTGGTGTTCAACAATGGTAGGATCTAGTCCAGGAATATCTATGTACAACCAGGAAAAAAAATCTCAAAACTCTTGGAAAATGGATTTATAAGCAGCAATATTTGCATGAGAATAATTTGATCCAAGAAGGATATGTTCAACAAAACTAGGTATAGCCAAGATATCCACCTTAATGGTCGGTGAAATGTTGAAATATTGACCAAATTCCCCTCCTCAAGTGCATCAGGTGCAGGGATGGTATTCTTAAACCAATCAACCTTCCCATAGGGGAGAAATTTTTTGTGTCAATATCATATCGATCAGAGGGACTTGTCTATTGGGATAAAAAATAGGAATAATGATGCATATCGTCCCACAGATAATCTAGTGTTGTAAGGGACTCTAAGATTTATTCATTAGAATGAAATAAAGAGATCCTAGAGTTAGCATTATTTGGTACCATTATGGTGGTATAATATGGGATAATGAACCCTTTGTCAATGCCATAGGAACAGGAGGATTGGATCACATAGTATACTTATAGAGAGGAATATGCAGAACCAATGGATGGGAACTCCAACGATTGTTGAAAAAAAGGAAATGTCAAGTGTAAGAGAGGCATTTTGATGTAAATATAATGAAAATTAAGTGTTTCCATAAGATATTGGTCCCATGGAAGTTGAAAGGTAAAGTGTGTGCAAGGTATGCTCATCAATTTGGATAGGACGAGGACCAATTTTGACAGCTAGTTTCCCTGCATTCTAAAAAAACTCTTTGATGTTGAAGGATGGCATTGTCCATAGTTGGAGTTCACTTATCCTCAAGGGAGGAATCAATATGATGAACAATTTCAAGGGCATCTTGAAATTGGGGTATCTTAGGACAAGGATGAGAATAGTGTCCATATGTATCACACAAGGCACAAGGATGATTCATGCACAAGTAAATAATACACTTAGTCGATGATTCAAGAAGGTAAATTTTCACCACATGAGTGGATGGATCAAGTTATAATTCATCGATGTTAAAAATATCCTTCAATTATGGGAGTGTTGGATAGTTATTGGTTGCATGACCAATGAGGTCATATAAAGCACATGGCGGAATGACTCTAGGTGTAGTGGTTTGGGTGGCCATAGCATGTCCAAAGTTATAGATTCCCCCAGTATTCTTATATTTCCCCCCTGTGGCAACTCCTTTCCCAATTTTAGTTAGATAGGCTTGTGTAGATTCCATATAAGACACAATGGTAGTACCTATATGTTGAACAAGTTTCAATACCAAATGAGGAGTTGGAATGGAGGGAATAGGAGGGGTATGAGGATATAAGTACCATACAAGGATACCCAAAGTATGATTAGGTAAATTTAATGTATCCATCAATGATGTACTTACTATTCCTTAAGGGGGGAAATAAGAAAGGAACTTTTACTATTCCTTAAGGGGGTAAATAAGAAAGGAACTTAGGAAAAAGGATTCCTAGAAGGTGGATTATGGTTGAGGATATTGGAGTTGTAGACTTAGAAGAAGGATGTAGGGAAGAGGCCTCATATGATGAAGGTTTTGAGGCCACAAGATTTTGGGATTTTTTCATGACCATATACACATTAGATGGCCCTGGGGAGTGATTACTAGTAAAGGAATGTAATATGCACCAAGAAATGTAGAATCATTGAATACTCTAGAACTAACATCAAAAAAATAGGAGATGATTTGGATCCCATCCACATAAGGTACAACACTCTCAAGATTTAGTTGAGCTTTAGGATCATGGTAACTAAGTTGATCAATGGTAACAACCTTCCCATCATGGAGGAAGCTCATATTATGGAAAATCAAAGAGGCAAATGCATTCATAGCATACATAAAACTACGTCCTAAAATAATATTATAGTCCAAGGTGGCATCTATAATCTCAACATCAAGAAGGAATTATTTTCCCACTAATTGGATGGGACAATTTTTATACAACCCTTTTGGTTTGGACGGTCGACCATCGTATGCATGGAGGGTAACGTAGAAGGAATAAGCTTATTGGAACCTAACTTATTATAGACACGAGCACATATCATGCATGTGGATGTGCCTTTATAAATGATACGTCGATGCATAAGGACGTTCTTGATCGTGACCAGAAGAAGGAAGACAAGGTTCATTTTTGTCGATGTCTAGAATTATCATTCTATCATCCGAGGGATCAATTGTGCCCAATGTAGCTAGAAAATCCTTTTGTTGTGTAGGATAAGTCTAGAATACTTCTAAGGATGACATAGCCATAGAACATTGAGCTATATCATCTACTATTTTGTATTTATGGGCATCCCATGCATGAGGGTTGGGGGTGTTCCAACATAAAGGAACCTTTGGCACCTTGGGGGGAATATCAACACTAGATCAAGGAATCTGCAAATTTCCATTAGTGGCCATGGGGAGAACACTTGGGTCAGTAGAAAATGCTATAAGGGGAATGTCATACTAATAGGATTGGGTTGATAGGTTAACGTCGACTAAATTCATGTACAATATTTAGTAAGTATTGTCTCCAGAAGGGTTGGAATTGTTAGGTTAACCAAAATGTTTGGATTCAGGTGTGGATATGAATCATTGTGCCTAAAAGGGTTTTTAAAAAAATTTAGGTACCAAATATTAATATGTAGAACCAAATCAAAAATATCATCAAAGTATTTAGAAGTAGGAAATAGAGAAATGAGCACAATAATAATAGAGTAGAGCTCGAGTACAAATTATTTCAAAAGACAATATCTACAATTCTTTCTACTTATATGCATACTACTTCTACCATCTTGAGAACATTTTAAAGGAGGAAATTTCTATAGGTTGAACAATCTAGTAAGTCTTCCTACAATAGTTGTGTTCACATTATTACATAGGCCTTATTTACTAATGATGGAATTTATTCCATATAAATACATATTATTTACTTGAAGTCTTAGGGAGGTTAGGAACCTAACATTCCCTCCCCCTTAAATAATATCCTTGTCCTCAAGGCTCAAGATGTGGTAATTTCCACATAATGGTGGTTGGATCATATATGGCATCCTCGAGTTGTGTATCCTTCTACTATATTAATACTTCCCAAATTGTGCACCAACAAAGATGATGCTTGCATTGGGCCAGGATGTCTTGTGGCTACAACCAAATGGAACCTTCTTCATTCAATCCATGGAGACTAGTTTGAATCTGGCACTTGGATCCAATCACTTTCTTTAAGCAAGAGACATGAAAAACTAGATGGATCTTAGAGTGTCTAAGAAGGGATAAATTGTAAGCCATGGGCCCCATGCACTTGATGATTTTATAGGGGGGCATAAAACTTTAAAACAATATTCTAGTAGTGTTCTACTATGAGGGAAATTTTCTTATATGGTTGTAGACGAATAAACACATAATACCCTTGAGAAAAATGGTTTTCAAAACGACATCCATCATCTTGTTGCTTCATTCAATTATGATCCATGACCAAATTGTTTTTGAGAGTGTGTGTAATGTCGTATCAAACTATAAGGATTCTATCCACCTCCTAGAACTTGGAGACACCAAGCAAGTAAGATAATATTAAGGGGATATTTTGACCATAGACTTCCTAAAAGGGATTCAAGTGAGTGACACCATGGTAAATTTTATTGTACCACCATTCAACCAGGGGTAACCATTGAGCCCATTGAGATTGTCGTTTGGATGTGAAGGACCACAAATAGGATTCCAAGAAATTGTTGATAACTTCGATTTGACCATCATTCTAGGGAGGATAGGTAGTATTAAGATGCAATTGGATTCCTTGGAACCTGAATAATTATTTCTAGAATTTACTTCTGAAAGTTAGATCACGATTAGAGACAATAAATTGTGGTATCCTATATAGTTTGAATATATTGTCCATGAAAACTTGAGCCACTTTGGAATCTTTAAATGGGTGTTGGAGGGAACATGAATGAGCGTATTTGGAAATTTGATCAACCACAAACATGATGACTAATTTATTGTCAGTTTTGGGTAATCTGATGATAAATTCCAGAGATATATATCCATATAGTAGGTGGGGTAGGGAGAGGTTGTAGTGTGCCTAGTGTTTTAATTGTTTCTTCCTTGTTGTGTTGGAAAGTATCACATTCTACCACAAAAGTGTGTATGTCATGCTTCATGGATTTGTAGAAAAATGAATGTTTGATCAATTCATAAGTTTTATGAAATCTAGAATGTCCTATTGTTCGTGAGTCATGGAATTCAGAGATCACCGTGGATTTAAAGTTGGACCGTTTGCTGAAATACATATGACCTTTATAGCGGAGCTCCTCATTTTTCCAAGTGTATATTGGAGATAAAATAGTTTCTTATTGCAGTTTTTGGATCAAGCTAGAAATTTTGGGACCTTGGAACCATTCTTGGAGAACTGCCTTCAACCAATTTTCTACAATGAAGAAGAGTGAAAAGAGGGACCCTTCTTCTTCATATTTCCTGGAAAGAGAATTAGSTACCACATTCTCTTTTCCCTTCTTATAAATGATCTCATAATCATAACTGAACATTTTGGTTATCCATTTTTGTTTCTTAGGGAATGAAATATATTGTTCTAAAAAATATTTGAGGCTACGATCATCAATTTTAATATGAAATCATTTCCCAATCAAGGATGCCAAATATTTACCGCATGCAAAATAGCCAACATTTCATTTTCATATGTGGATTTTCCCAAGTGTCACTTAGAAATTTATTTACTAGTAAAGTCCAAGTGTCAACCTTCTCACATGTTGATAGCACCAATCCCTTTCCTTGAGGCGTCACACTATAAAAAAAAAGTATTTTTGAAGTCGGGAAAATCCAAGAATGGAGTTGTATAGATATACTCTTTCAAATATTGGAAGGATTGATCGACGACCACATTCCAACAAGAAGAATTTTTCATAAGGAGGGTAGTGAGTAGGGTTGCAATTTTTCCATAATTTTGGATGAACTTCTAAAAGTGTCCCATTAAACCAAGGAAGCCTCACAAAATTTTAAGAGTCTTAGGGCGAGACCAATCCTTCATAGCTTCAATTTTCTTGGGATCCACTCAGACACCATCCTTACCAACAATATGGACCAAGTATTATACATAGGATTCCCCAAAGGAACATTTAGACCATTTGATAAAGAGTTTGATGCTAAGAAAGTAGGTGTAATACATGGTCCACATGGGCAAGATGGGATTTCCAAGTTTTACTATAAATGATGATGTCATCAAAGAAGACAAGTACAAGATGATGGAGAAAGGGTCAGAAGATATGATTCATGAGACTTTTCAAAGTGGAGGATGCATCACATAGGCCAAAGGGGAAGACCAAGAACTCATAATGGCCTTCGTGAGTACAAAAGGAAGTCTTGGGAATATCAGCCTCCTTCATGCAAATCTGGTGGTATCTGGAATGTAGATCAAATTTAGTAAAGAATTGAGCACCGGTCAATTCATCCAAAAGGTCTTCAATGACAAGAATGGGAAACTTATCTTTGATGGTAATTTTTTTTGAGAGCCCAAAAATTAGGGCACATGCACCAAGTACCTTGTTTTTTGAGTACCATGACCATTGTAGATAAATAAGGGCTTGTACTAGGGAAGATAACACCCATAACTAATCATTCTTGAACAATTTTTTCAATCTCATTTTTATGAGTGAATGGGTGGTGATAAGTGTGAACATCGGGGGAAAGACTACCAGGTGCAAGTGGGATGGAATGATCACGGGGAAAACGGGAAGATGGGCATCCTTGGGGGTTTTCAAAAATGGAGTGGTGTTTGGAGAGGATAAGTTGCATATCGAGATGAATGGTTGGGGAGGGAGTCTCAACTACTTGAATGGCATGGAACTGGGAAATAATTCCATAATGACCCTTTTTTAGGAGCTTTTCCATTTAGTGTGAATCGACGATCTCAAGGGAACTTGCTATGATGCCTTAGAATTTGTAAGTAATTCCCATCCTATTGGAAGCTCATGTATAAGGCCTTGAAAACCATGGTTATGGGGCCTAGAGTGTGTAACTATTCAGCATCGAGAACAATGTCGCAACCCCTCATTTCAAAGGTGCACATTTTCACAATGACCCCCACATTTCATGGAATCACCATTAACAATCATGATTTGAAAGTTATTGACTTCATGGATATAACAATGGGCCTCTTGAGAAATTCATCGATGAATAAAATTATGGATGTTTCCACTATCAATGAGGATAATGACTTTATGATGCTTGATATATCCAATTAATTTAAGAGTCGAGGGAGTTGAAATACCAATGAGAGCATGCAAAGATATGAGAGATTCTACCTCAGTCTGATCAAAGGGAGGACTAGTATCATCTGTCTATGGTAACGATTCAGGAGGGGAAACATCTTCTTCCTCTTTAGAAATATCCTCAAAAATGGCCATAAAATTATTTTCATATTTACATGTGTTCCTCAGAAAGTATTTTTCATCACAATTATAGCAAAGACCCTTAAGTTGGCTTTCAACAATTTTTCCCTAGTTAATTTTTGGACCTTAAGAGGAGGGGAGGGAGCAGTTAGATTGGTGGTGCGAGAACGGGGAATAAAGGAGGTATTTTTTATTTGATTAGTGATTATATGATTTGATTCCTTTTCTCTACAAATGGCTTCAATCCAGGTATTAGCGTGAACCATTAGTACATTAGCGCAAATGTTGTCCTTGAGGCCACTAATAAAGCATTCATGGAATAAGGTGTTTGACATGCCTTCGGTGCGGAAATTCAATTGCCCAAAAGAAGTGGTGTAGTCTTCAATTCTACCATACTATTTAAGCTTGGTCAAATGGCCCAAATAATGAGCGTATGTGTCAAAATGTTCATACGGATTGGAAACAAATTGGATTAAAGCAATATAACCTTGGTGGGAATTTTACGTCATTGCCACCATTGTCATTGTTCTAGATATAAATAGAGGACACCGACACAGAGTTTGATTAAGTCATTGTTGACTCCATGAAATGAGAAATAATGTTCCATTTGAGTGACAGAGCACATGGGGTTTGAGCCATCAAATTTATTCACCTCAACTTTAGGAAGATACAAATCACGAGAAAATGAGTAAGAATGAAAAGCCATGGAATGTGATGATTCAAATCCCTCCTGGTGGACAAATTTTTTTGAGGAGTGAGGGAACTTGAGTTTAGTAACAAGTTTTGACATGGAGTTCAACTGGTTGGTGAGGTGATCAAGGCTGGCAATCTTGAAATTAATGGTATAAATTTTGGAATTAGCTTGATTCAAACTTTCATTGGTCTGAGTTTGAGTTGTTGTGAAGTCATTATGAAGGTTGTGAAAGGAGTCTTCCAGGGAAGACAATTTGTTTCCAAAGTATTGGTTGTGGGTTGTCATTTTAGGATATAGAAAGGTAGTAAGAGGGTAGGTGGGTCTACACAAAAAGACTTATGAGAGAGGGATACCACTGTGATCAGCGCAGCATGAGGAATCTAGTGAGATTGGTCCCAAATAAGGGTGTTGGATACGATGGGTGGGCCCACACAAGAAAAGGATTATGAAAGAGGGGTACCACTACGATCAACGTGAAGAGAGGAATCTATTGAGATATGGTCCCAAATTATTAATATTGAAGATTGTGTAGGAATTTCACAACCTATATGGAGGAATCAGGGCTTCCCAAAACTGGATGTGAAAATTTTCAACATTGCTTCCATTACGTAAGAAAAGGGTGGGGTTTTAAGGGTTCCTAAGGATAAGGGAGTGTCCTTTCCTATATTTATTTTATATACTTGTGGGGTCCAATAGTAGTACTCAGCCCAATATCGCAGGGATCAAACTAAGGAGGGATAACCATACCCTTAGTCGTACTACCCAATTACTAAGGTATGCGAGAGTATTCTTATTGAGTGATATCCTTGGTGGAACTATAGCAGTCAAGCGATCGAATGGTTGAGCTATGGAAGGTTTTAGGAGACCTATAGAACTCTTGATATACCTGAGGGTACATGGAAGTGAAATTTTGTGTACATGTATTGTATGATGCAATACTACTCAAATGGGTACCAACAGAGCTTACAGGGGTTTCCAACAAGGTGAAACCATGTGTAGTTACTATGTGTATTCTTCCCCGATCACAATTTTACCCGCTTAACAATCGATCACTTTTCTTTATAGATGTCGAAACTCATCTCTAGCCTGGAAAAAAAAAAAAAAAAAAAAAAAATTATAAAAATTTTCCAAGGAAAGGGCTCTAATACACTTTCTAGGTATCAAATAGTGATATGCATAGCCAAATCACAAATATTATCAAATTATTTAGCAGCAGGAAATAGAACAATGAGCACAATAACAATATGGATTGAAATATTATACTTTTATTAATTATGTAAAGCATTGTTCACTTGCCTCTTTGAGGGGGAACCTCCAATAGAGAAGATCTCAATTACAAATAATTTCACAATACAACATTTACAATTCTTTCTACCTCTATATACTACTTCTATCTTCTTAAGAACATTCTGGAGGCGAAACCTTCTAGTAAGTCTTCCACAATAGTTGTGTTCACATATTACAAAGGTCGTATTTAATAATGATGACCTTTATTACACAACAATACATATTATTTATTTGAGGAGTTAAGGAGGTTAGGACCCTGACAAGCATAGTTGGTTGTGATGATGAAGGAGTAGGTTTAGTGGTAGGTTGAATGGATACTACATGAGCTTTCTCAAAATCTTCCTTCAATCGAAGCAATTCAAGTAAAAGAAAACACTCATGGATATAATGTCCATATACACCATAAATAGAGCAAGGATAATTTCTGTGAAGCTTAGGGTTCTTCCCTTGTTTTGGTTGGATATTGTTACCTTGACCCTAATTTGTGGTATTTTGGTTGCCCCCATTAGTATTAGGTTGTTGAATTTGGTTTCCTTGATTCCCTTGATTTTGGCATTGTTCATTTCATTTTCCCTTTCCTCTTATTCTTCTTTTTTTTATTGGTATTCTGACTGGGGGGATTTGGAACATTTTGTTGAGCATATACCTATCCTTGAAGAGGAGGTGTAGGTTGACCAAAATTAATAGTAGGTTGGGGAACCATGACTAGAGGAACTAAAGCTACTATAAAAGGACCAAGGAAAGGATAGTGGATTCTTGGTTTCTCCACTACATGAAGAAATAGAATAAGCATGACCATGCACATGTTGGTGTGCAAAGGCGACCTAAATATGAGGTGTTATTTCCCACTTTCATTGTGAAATGAGAAGGATCTAGTGTGTGATTAAGATAAATATAAGGCATTGAGGGACACCGTACATGAGCTGGGGAGTAAGAAGTACTAACCCCACCATATGGGGTACCATACCCATTAGGTATAGGGGGATGAGGGTATGGAGGATTAAGAGACATAGACCCAATAACACCATTAATAACATAGGATGAATCTACTCCTGACAAGTCACTTAAATGTGAGTGAGGGGCATCGGGAAGGATGGTATATAAATACCTTGACCAGGAATAGATAAGGTCATATTGTTGTGCATTTTGAATGGCTTCCTCTTTTATATTTGGCATGGTCATGGAAACATCCTTGGAGATGGGAGGTAGTAAGGAGTTCAAGAACCAGTCCATGAGGAATCTATCATTAATCTCACCTTTACACAAGTCATGTTGTCTATGCCATTCATGGATATACTCCTTGATGTGGGTGGCAATATTCTAGAAAAAAATTAGTGAGAAGCTCAATCCTTACATCACAATGAACCAGAAGTTGAAAAAAGGTTAAGAATGCCCTTTCCATGGACTAAATTGTGCTAGCAGAATGGGATAGTTGATCAATGTACCATTAGCAGCCAAATCCATGAGGGTGCATTGAAACAACCTCAATCTAATCGAGTCATTTCTGATTCTATTGGATGAGAATCAAAGGTGGAATTAAATAATATGATTGGATGGCTCCTCTCTAGCAAAACCCTTGAATTTAGGGATATTTAAGGCTATCTTGGTTGGCATGGAAAGACAAGAAGAATTATGATGAATAGGATTGTTAATCAACTTGGTCAAATCAAGGATATTCAACTATTCCATATAGGGTAAAGAACGTTGGGTTTGCATTTGCGCTTGAGTAGTGTTGGGATTAGTTCTCACCATGGTGAGAACCGATGTGGTACTTGGGTTAGGTGAGGGTAAACTAGTGATCCAGGAGGATCCATAACACTCAAACAGTGATATTCTCAAATTCTTATGAAAATGACTCCATTGCATAGAGCTCGAAAAGATATTTCCAACGGTGCATGAATCGCCTCAAACAGACGTTGTATGAGGAAGTTATGGTCGTTTAAATTTTTCAAGAAAATAGAAAAATAGGGGTGCCATGTGGCAGGCCCATAGGCTACCACATGACCATCCATACATATGAGTTGGAACAAGGTGACATGGCAAGATGAGAGGTTTCCATGTGTCACCCAGATTTGGCACATTTGGCACCCAGTTGGATGTTTCCACCTGTCATCTGTACAGATGATGTGGCATCCTAGTTAGCATCTATATGTATAGTTGGTAGTGGTGTGGCATCCATACGATCCACGTGGAACCACTGCAAGGATTCCACATGGAAGGTCATACAGTAACGTGGAAGACGGGTGGTTGGTGACTAGGAAGATGACATGGCAAGATGTTGATGTAGGCAGGTGATTGTGCAACAGGTGGACCAATTAGAGAATACCAAGTGGCACTCTTTGATTGGCCAATAATGGATAAAGAGTATAAATTTGTTGGGTCGAATGGGAATCGAACCCATGACCTCCGAAGGAATATTCCAACGACTTAGTAATATGATCCTACCAATGTGTCATGGTTATTATTTGTTATAACAAACAAACGAATACATATTTATTTTAATTAAATACAACCCAGGTATATAAGGGGGTCGAGTGGACGACCTAGCATAGGATTTCGTTCCAAGTGAATATTTGCCTCATTTTACGTGCAAGAGGTGTTTCTATTTTAGATTTGCCTTGTTTTGCATGTTATAGAGTTCTTTGAGGAAAGTGTAAAGTTTTATACTCATTTTTCCCAGTTTTCTAAGAGGAGTATGATGGTGATGTCAATTATGTGCTAAAGTGATGTGCATGGATATTTTAGTCCAGTTTTTCATGTATGAGACCCATAGTCTCGTTATGTGTGCAAAAGGGAGTCTTTGAGAACCTATTCAGAACCTAGTCGAGTTTATACTTATTCTTCTCATAATTTCGAGAAGAATTCGATGGTAACCTTTGTTTATGGGTTTGAGTAGCAGAATTGAAGGGTGTATTCAAATTTTCCATTGTAAGTCATCATTGTATCAAGCATTTAAGCATTAATAAAGTGGTCTCACTATTTGGAAGTGGACCTGGAGATGTAGACCAAGATGGGTGAACTTTGTTATCAAACTTTGTCATGAGCCTTGGTATTTGTTGTCTCTATTTCTCTCTATTTTGTCACTCTTATTTCTGCAAGTTATATTTATTATTTAATGAAGTTTATGGATAAATAAGAATTTTCAAATGATATTTTGAAAATAATCATAACGATCTTAATTTCCTGAATCTGGTCGGATGTTTAGTGTCTACTTAAGAACTGATTGACATCTAAGTGTTTTCAGATCAACTAGTCAAAGGGAGACTAGCTCCAGGAACACCTAAACTAGATGGCCTCAAAGGGGATGAGGTTTCAGAGTCCAAAGAAGAATAAATTCTTGAGTTCATGAGTGATGAGATCAAAGGATGGCTAGGTTTATTGTCCCTAACTCATTGAGCGGGAGTAACATTTGTTTCATTATTTTTAAGCATTAAGCTAGTAACATTAAATATGAACCTTAAGTAAAGTAATGGATAGTAATAAATTACATAAACTTGTAAGATCTATTGTAACGAACTACTCTATTGGAGTATCAATGATAGTTTATAGATCAATAAGAGTGTGAATCCATGAATATGTGTCACACCTTCTAGTGAAATGTGGTGATGAAAATTTGACATTTTACATATTTTTTAAATTGAAGCCCTCAAAACCCATATGTGCCTTATGAATTTTGAGGTGCAGTGGAAAAAAAAAATTATTTCGTTGTGTTATCTTTGTAATGATATTTTTTAAATATTAATATAATTTAATGTGTCAAAGTTGTATTTAATTATACATTTTTCTTTGCATTTTTTAGAAAAAATAACAAATGACTTTTGTTCCCATCAACTATTTCACTGTGAAGTGTATCATTTGAGATATATATATATATATATATATATATATATA